>RSEF01000006.1:9340736-9369978 GCA_003993805.1 Himantopus leucocephalus
CTCAATGATCTTAAAGGTCTTTTCCAACCTAAATGTTTCTGTGTTTGTATGACACTTGTCCCTAGTGCTCTCCTGCCAGTTGTGGCTGCAGTGACCTGCATGGTGAGGACTGTGAAGTGAGAGGTACTGCACGTTGACAAGCTTGTGTTTGGTAGGGCTTTTGTAATGAAGGAGGCCATTTAATTGTGCTGGACTTGATGAGCTTGTGCAGGAATCCAAGTACAAAATTGCCTCTTGGTGAGTGCTTCTCCAGGAGGTTGGGATTTAGCTCCCTTCCTTGCGGGGTTCACTGCGGTTTGTGAGCAGTGTCCATGGAGCCACAAAGGCTTCTGAAGGATCCAGATACAGGTGCACAAGTGCTATGATGAAGGAAGAAAACTGCAACCGTTTGCAAAACTTGACATGCTTTAAAACGTTGTTTCTATTAACTCTTTAATATGGCACCTTTTCAGTTTTAATTCAAGCCTTCATAGCGACATTTGCACTTCTTGTCATTTTATCCATCTGTTTCAGCATCCCTGTGTCTCACCAAGTTGCTGGTGAGCCCCAGGAGGAAGGAGATGCAGCATGCAGGCAGTGTGTGCCTCCTGGTCGGGATGAGGCTATTTGACCATTTGAGTGTGTTCAAATCTGGAGGAAAGGAAGTAGCTGCATACTGGAAAGAAGTTTTAGGGGAACGTATATATTTTTCTCTTTAATCTCTCTTTTGCCTTTTTCCAGCAGCGAGTCCTCCCACCCCTTGGTGCTTACATCCAGTGCAGTGGCAAGGCATACAGTTAATATGGCTGGTGCATTTCTCTTAATGAGGGTGGTGTTGAAGCCATGTGGGTCTCCTTTTCCTATGCTGTTTTCGGGGGTCTTTTCTGCTTTTGTCATTTTCCCTGTTTCTTTTTTGTACCCTGCAGGATCCTCATGTGGGTGAGCAGAAGTTGTCATCTGTGAGATGCTCTGGGGGACATAGTAGGGAGGGCACATTTCTTCTGATACCCTGCTTGCCTGGTAGTTGCGTTCAGCATGACTCTTACCTTGCATAGTTAAGATAATGGAGGAGGAAGAGGTATATTGCCTGCTGTTGTGTTAGATTAGGTAACGATTTTTTAGCTCTCACATGCTATCTCAGGTTTGTTTCGGTGCCCACACAGTGTCTTGATTCGCTATCGAAAGGAAGTCTTGAATTATGCAAAGAGTAAGGTATAAGCAGTAGAGCTACTGCTGAGCATGGTTTTACATTGCCTCTGTTGAATATTCATGGTAATCAAAGATCACACAACTTTGTTTTCTAGAGTTAAAATATTTTTTGATAGCCTGGACAATTCCAACCTGCACAATAGGTATTGATACAAATTCCTCCTCTAAAGGAAGGTTTCTTTAGGCAGTGGGCAGAGGGACTGAAAACACAAGTCATGATAACATTTATCTGATAAAAACAAGCACTTCAAAATGTTAATTTTTATCCTTTGCCAATTCTTAATTCAAAAGTCTTTGCTGTAATACAGTTCAAAGCTAGAAGATGAGCGAAGGCATCCCCATCTGCAAACTGAGATAACGGAGTTTAATTGCCATCTACCATGTTTCTGAGTTATTTATTATGAGAAGAGCTGTCATGAGGTGCACAGTACAGTGGGGAGACAGAAAATGAGAATATTTGTCACTGCAGGTTTGTAGAACTGTCTTGCGCTTCAACGCTTGCTCGGGGAGGGGGAGGCTTGTTGCATAACGAACACACAAAACGTGTCTGGTTGTGAAGGAGGATGGTTAGAAGTGAAATAGGGCCAGTATTTGTCTGTTTGCTTTTATGATATGGTAAGGGACCTGCTTTTCCCTTTGGGGTCTGCATGTTTTATTAGTAGGGTTTTGCATTAGGGAGAGAAGGTAATTGAATACGTTTTGGGCTGCGACAGCGAGCTGTTCCCTCTAACAGAATCATGTTTTGCAGTTTTCACTCTCAGCTTGCTGACAAGATGATAAAAGGTAGCGTGGTGTGTGTGCCTTGTTAAATAGGTGCTTTACTTCCGAAGGTAGGTAGATAATTTAAAAAACGCTCTGCTTGAGAAAGGCAATGAGAGGACAGAGCTATGCAACTTTAACATGCTGATACAGGGAGAGAGGGGTTGATATTTAATCAGGGGGATGGTTCAGGGGGTAGGCAGGATGTGAGAGCTGCATTTCTGGGCGTCCCCTCCTGTTTGGCCTCAGGTATGGGACAGTCTCAGAGGCTTTTGAGGCTGCCAGTGAAGTGCCCCTTGAAATCAATGCTCCTGACTCTGTCTGGGGTGCCAACACTAGGGAGCAGCTCCAAATGATGGGGCTAGAAGGGTGCTCTAAACACTGAGGACAGGAGGGAATCACCTGTTAATTTAGGGGATTTTGATCTTTCCTGATGGTTTTGTGCGAAGTAGTAGTGTCCCAATGAAGTATAACGAGAGCAGCATTGGCAGCTGATGTCCTTGAGGGTGGGGGAGAGCTAAAGGAGGGATGAGGGATTGCATTTCTTTCTGATGCTTGGTGGTAGCTGAAAGCTTAGACTGCAACTTCATTGCATCAGCAGACAGACATATGTGAAGGTGAGGAAGAATATAGGTGTTAGTGGTGCAAGCATATGGAGAAAGCAGAGAGACCAGAAAGGGGGAAGGGATGAACAGATGGGAGGTAGAAAAATAGTGAGCAAGGTGGAAAGGGAGGAAAAGCCTTGCTGCCAGACGCACCCCCGTTTCCATGCCAGGGAGAGGCTGTTCCCCAGCGAGGAGCTCCGGTACCTGCAGATGGCAGCTGCGACACAGGAGATGGGAGTTTGCCAGGTCTCTGGCAGCAAAATAAAGACCAGTGTGAAGCAAAGGGGAGAAAACAGCCACATTTCTCAGTCTGCAGCCTGTGTCTGTCTGTGCTGCTAGCTCCCTGTTGCAAAAGGGCTTCCAGACAGCAGAGCTGACGGGCAGACCGGGGGCCATGTAGCTGTGGGGACTTTGTGATGCCCCTCTGTCAGGGTTTAATAGGGGCCAGGAAGGGACCACCATTACATCCTCATAATCCACTTAGTTAAAGCAGCTGAGTAAGCAGAGGTTGAGTATCGGGCACTGCTCCCCAGCTGGCTGATGGCGGTAGCATGGAGAATGACACCTTGAGAACTACAGATGCCTAAAGGAAAGCTCCTGCAGGGTTTTGCTGTTCAAACCTAACTCCTTCCAGCCTGCCACTGGGTGCAGCATAGCCCTGTTGTTGAAAGCGCAACGCTGGGCCCGGGCAATGAAACATCCATGGTTGCTTGAAAAAGCCGAGGGGGAAAAAAAGGTTAAAAACTTGAATAGGGCAGTGGCAAGAGCTGTTAACTGAAAAATCCAGCAAATGGTATGACGAGTGAAGGATCACCTGGCAAACCCTCTCTCATCCCACCAGCATCTTTCTCTCTCTCTGTTCCTCTTTACTGCTCTGCTTTTATGTTCCCTTTGGGATCATGCAGACCACAGGCTATCAGGCAAGGATTTGCAGGGAAGATTAGGAATAAGTGTTGTATTTTGGCTTTTTTATTTCTTGTAGCATAATAGAACAATGCCAATGCATTTTTTTTTTCCTCAAAAGTACCTCAATCCTTGTTGTTCTTTCTGTGGATCACTGAGGATAAAAGTAAAGTGGTCGGATTGCTGCACTTTGTATATGATGCATTCAAATATATTTAAGCACATTCTGATGTTGCAAACTCATGATAAAAAAAGCTAGGAAATGCTAAAAGAAGGCTGTTTGGGGAAAAATTTTGGAGTTTGCAGTCTGTTTGCAGGTAAAGCTGACAATTTTGGATGGCTAACCAGGCACCTTGCAAGTCAGTATCAGGTTTGCTAAAACTGCACTAATGTAGGCTTGATAGCATGGAGGGGAGGATCACCTGCTCTGCTTTTCGCATATGTATGTCTATGTTGGACTCTATGCTCTGGCTTGTGGTGAAGTGGCTGTTGTGTTTCCTTGGTTTCTGTGATCGCCTTATGTCTGTGCTCAGGTCTCAGCAGCCCACGCTGCGTGTAGCTACTCTCCCCCATGTTGTGTGTGATGCGCATGCTCAGCGCTGGCATCACAGGAGGGTTTTGAGTAACGCATGAGGTATCAGCATCAACCACAAACTCCTCTGTTCATCCAGATTAAGTTTGAACTCAAGTGCATGTTTTGGGCCATTTTAAGGCTGCTTCGTGGCCTAGATTGAGTATCAGTGAATTGAATCTGTAACAGGTGAACAGATCCCCTGTCCCATCTTTACACCATAGGGCTGAGTGCTCATAAAATCAGCTGCTGTATTTGACAACTTTGTGACAACTTTGTTTAAAGCACAGGTAAGGCCAAACAGGGCTGTCCAGTCATGTCTTCCATTTCAAAGAGCAGTAAGTCTGGCAGCTGTTGCCTTTGCAACTTCTGAGGATTAGAAACACCGGGTGCATTTTTGTATCATGAGGAAGTTAACAGTAAAAGTTGCTCTGGTGCTTCCTGGTTTCATTATGGTACCTGAGCAAAGTGGATTTGGGAAGACCTGCAGTAAGCTGCCTTCATGTTCTTATATGGCTCTGAGAGAAAATGTCAGAGAGGAGCAGAGCTCAGCTTTGCTACTTGAAAGCTTTAAGTGTCTTACAATAACCTGAATTTATAGCTATTTGGACAGGATGCAGCAGAGCAGAGCAAGTTGAGGAACCCCTGCTGGAGAGAGAAATTTGACTTCAAGTAGTAGACACAGCGCTTGCTGCAGTTGCTAGCAAGGAGCTCACAGCCTCTATTATTTGATGGCTAAAATCACCTTACTGCTGTTTAAACTTAGAGCAGTTTGAGAAGAATGCAACAGAGTGGAACAAATTGTTTGTACAGGTGGTATGAGCCCATGCAAACCTGGGCTGTGTGTCCTGGATGAGCATGTGTGCCCCTGTGGGGTTTGTCATCTCCAAGGCCATCCACCAGCACCTGGGCTTGTCTCAGCTGCAGGATTGGGATTTGGGCAGTGAACGACGTGATCGTAAAAACGACAGCTTAAGCAGAGGACATTAGCATTTGGAAATTGAGGAAGCAGAAACTCAACCAAAAATGCTTTTCCCCAGAGGAAGGGTATGCCCAGGAATTGTTCTTGCCTGAAATACCAGCCCTGAGGAGCTCTTACCTAGGGCAGAAGATGTAGCTGTCAAGTTAAATGAGTGCGTCCGTGTCTGAGACAGTCTCGTTGCTGCAGGTGTGTGCGCGGAAGTCCCTTAGGAGTCAGGACATGTCTATTGGGCACGACAGGTAACAGCCCACGGCTTACATAAGTATGGAACGGTGCCTAGGATGAGCTTAGCTGGCACATCTTGGAAGCAAAAGCATGCTGTAAGAACAGATCTTAACTGAGATGTTAATTCCCTGGACTCACCGTAGTGGAAGTGTCTTTAAAGGTAGGACGTAGGGAGTGATTTTCTGTTGGGAACACAGTTCTGTGCCAGCTCACCCAGCAAAACGCAGGGTCTTGGCTTTGCCTCCTGTTCTTTATACAGGTCTACTGCTGCAGAATGAAATTGAGGTGCGCTGTACAGTACTTTGGCCTTAAACCTCTGCAAACATGCAGCAATGCTTTAGAAAAACTCCACAAACAAACAAGAAAAAAACACACAGTAATACATGGGTTTTCCAATGTACGCTGAGCACTGGCAAGTGCATATTTTCCGTGTTTTCACGCTCTTTATGGATCAGAGGTTCCGGAGATGTATCTAATTTTAAATGAGGCTGAGATTGTCTTTTACACATGTGGCCTAAGAAACCTGAATTTAAACCAAATACAGCATTGCAGCACCACTGTGAATTTGTGAGACCTGGAAACACCTCCAGGGAGCATTGTTCTCTCACCACTCCTCTGTACAACACGGCTCCTATTATTAGGAGAGAAATGTGAAAGCTTCTGCCATAACCCTGGTTCATTCTTTGTGTGGAAGGGTTCAGGGTGCTAGAAGAAGGTAATTTTAAGGGATCTCCACTGCTTATCGGTTCTGCCAACTCTCCTGACTTTACGGGCATCATGGCATTTGGTGCTAATGCCACAGCTCCTGGGGAAATCTGAGTGTGTCGGAGTACTGCCATCTCTTAGGCTTGTGATCCTGTGGTAAAGGAGAAAGCTAAAAATGAGACACAACTGCAAGGAAAAGAAGCAAAAACAAATACAAAAAAAACCCCCAAATACATTTCTCCAAAACATTTTTAATGTTTAGGGACTTGGTTTGAGAACTCTATTTTGATGACACACTCGCTAATAAGTCCAAAAACAGATTTATCTTTGTTTTCATTGAGATTTTGACTTGGGTGCTGTTAGAGATCTGCTGTAACCCTAAATCAATCCTGTCATCTGGCCAATTATTGTCTGTTTGGTCTTTACTACTGAGCTCATTTTCTTTTCTCAATGTGGTATCAAATTTGTGTATACTTCCTGAAAACTGAAAGATTTAACAGTGCTTTGTGGAGTGCTGTTCAGTCAATGTGTGCATGGCACACAGGAATTTAGGGGTAAAAGTTCGTTTAGAGGTGCTGAGGGTTATGGTCTTGCTGAAAGATCAGTGAGAAATTCTGCTACAGGTTTGCCAGAACCCATAAAACTTGCCAAGACTGCAAATATGTGATGTCTGGGCTTTGGAGCTGACTAAGTACAGTGCAAATACAGGTGGGTACAAAAGCTGGAAACAAGACGTTGGGTATAAAAAAAACAAAAGAAAACCCAATATGATGGAAGACAGAAAAATGTCCTGCCACAAATACTCTTTTAATTGTTCACTGACAGAAAAGACAACTTCCCAAAGAGATTGTTGTCCCAGATGCAACTGTGAGAAGAAACCTAATTACTGAACCAAAATCGTACACATATTGTAGGCTGATGATAGTGTATTAAGTATAAAATACACAAAAAGTCAGAAGAAGCCATGCTGTATTGCCTCTCTTCCAAAGATACTGGATATTTACCTGCCCAGTACTAACAGTACTTAAGTATATTTGCTGTTGGTAAATGAAATATTTGAATTGGAGGTGGAGGCTCAGGATTATGAAGCTTTTCCCTGCCAACAAAATGCCTATGTGCTGAAGGATCCAACTGCTTGCTGGTCCCAGGCTGCAGGTAAAGCTGCTTTCTGATGATCAGAGATGCTTCAGACTCTCAGACGTTGCCTGACTCTTCCTTGTCTCAGCATCGTGCTGAATATCAGTAGCAGGCAGGGAAGGGGGTTCTTGTGTGCCTGTCTGAGATACAAAATTGTGATTTCTGCTCTCCGTCCCAGGTATGCGTCTGTGCAGGCGGCTAGATGGGAGCTTTTCCTCTGCAGAGAGTGGATCTCGGGGGTTTGCAGAGAATAACGTTTCCACAGCCTTGTTTCCAGCTTTAGGCAGGTCTGGCTTCATTTTTTCGGGGGAGGCAAGAAGGCTTTCCTGCCAGGAGGGTGCTTCACTGTTGTCCTGTTTTGCTGGTGTTCTGAGGTCAGTGAGCGTTCCCAGTTAAGAGTAAAGGACCCTTGGTGGGACTGTGGGCTGGACATGTGAGGCATTTTGGCCCTTCTGCCCCTCTTCTGAAGATCTGATAGAAGAAATGCCTTTGAGAAAGGGTTTTCGACCTGCTTCAGTGCAGTAATGGATTACTGAGAAGCAGCAGTACCAGGGAGTATGAATGCAATTTTCTCTTGCATGATTTGGCTGGAGATCAGAAATGCGCTTCAGTGAATAGGAACATCATTGATTAAAATGGCATGACTGTTGATGCCGTATTACAGCGGTATCTTGCGGTGTTGGTAGCTCAAATCTATCTTTTCTTGTTAACCTAAAGTTTAAACTCTGAGCAGACTCTAGGAATTTAAAAATCACCTCCTGCAACCTATGCAGACCTTGAGGTATGAGCCAGACTGAGAGATAAGCTAAGAAAATACATATTTGCTTTTCATTCACGCTTTTTTTTATCCAGCTGAAAGAGCTCTATACAACTTTGAATGCTGTTGCATCTCATTTTTACTTGAATACAAGCTGATGGTAATAGATTAGGTGTCAGATATCTTGTGAGGGCAACTACCTGGCAATGACATATTATTAACAGTAGTTTAAATGATTGCACTTGCTTCAGAACAAAAAGTGGAGTTCTACCTATTTTTAACCTGAGTTTCTGAACTGATTGGAACTTAGTGCTGGGGAGGCCTTAAAATAATTCATTTTTTTCTTCATGATGATCATTAGGGTATGAGGGTTGTGCCTTATTTTTAGGTGGTGTCAAATCAGAGGAGTTGAAAGCTCACCTCTCAGCTAATTGTTTGGGGTGTTGGAGCAATGAGCTACGAGACTGTCTTGTAGAAGAGTCCCTCTCTGCCTTTTACACAGCACCCAAGAGGGAGCCCCATGGCATTTGGGGACCTCGGTGGCCCCAGTGCCTGAGAACGGCATGTACACACACACACGGGTATTTATTTGGGCTGTTCCCACAAGTCCGGGACAGGGCCAGAGCCAGCATGTCCTGGGGAGGGTTTGTGAGCCCGGTCGCCCCATGGCTTCCTGGGCCCACAGCACCCATGAAAGCAGGAGCTGGGGAGGAGAAGCATTGAGCAGTATTTAGCAGTGGCTCTCACCAAACCAGGCTGATCCACTCCCTGGCTTCTCTGGTAACCTGCAGGGGCACTGCTACCGCAGATGGCTTTACTGCATCAGGAGGACTGTCAGTGGGCTGTGCTGGGAGCAGATCATGTGAAATAAGAGCCCGTAATGGTCAGACTATGATGCTACGACATTTGTACAGTAATGCTCGTGCTGCAAGAATCCGAAGGTCAGAGAAGAAGATTGCAACACCAACCTCAATTAGTAACTGAGAAAGGGAATTACTGTCATTACATGTCAGACTGTCTCTCCAGGCCCTGCAACAGGCTGCCGCCCTTCTCTGATGGCAGGCAGTGGCACAGCAGTGGCTACTGCTGGTCCAGGAGCAGCAGGAAGAGGATGCGCAATATAATGAGAGCAGAGAGCCGGTGGCCTTCGTCTGCGAAGGATCTGCCATCCCATAATTCATTCCCTGTCCTTAGTCACCAGAGGCTGAATGTGAGGATATTTGTTTGCTGTGGTTTTGTTGGTTTTTTTGTTTGTTTGGTTGGTTTTTTTGCGCCTTTGGGTTGGGGTTTTGTTGGGTTTTTTTTTTTCTGTTGTGTTGTTTTTTTAAGGGTAGTTTAGGAGAACTGACTAAGGGAGGCAGAGATCTGGTGATTCAAAGGATCTCTTTTCAGTTGTTCATGCTGGAAAGTTCTTCAGATTTTTTGTTTGGTTTTGTTTGTTTGCTTCTTCCCGTTCCCACTCCATGCCTCTGGGACCTGTTACATTTTATGAGGATCATTGCTCCAGAGGAGCAGTTCAGGTGCGCAGGAGGGATCGGGGTACAGTCTAAAGAATCCACAGAGGGATGTGCTTGACTGATGACTCTTCCCTCCCACCCCAGTGCTGTGAAGGATGTTTGTGCCCAGGGCTTGTACCAAGGGACTGTCATCCCTTTGTGTATGGAGACCCCTCGTATACCCATCCTTGCACAATTAACCTTGCACAGTCTTGACCCCCTTCCCTGTCTTCAGGGGGATCCCAAATAGTGAAATGTTTTTGGGTTGGTTTTCTTCCTTGCATGGTGGGGATAGACCATGGCAGCATGATGTCCTTACAGTGTCGCTTGACAGGGAGATTGGACTTTTCTGTACAGGCTGGACATTAATGTGCTGCCAAATGACTTCTTAGAGCTGGCCACAGCAAAGAACTGTGGTGTCATGCTAAGGAGGAAATGACAGAACTACAGCTGGACGTGAAATGTCAGCTGAAATGACAGAACTACAGCCTCCCAGAAGCTATAGCAAAAGAAGAGAATGAGAAAAATGAGGGATAATTACAGACTGGTTTGCAGTTATGACAGGGAGTTTAAATTGCCTGGTATAAAAGGAGTGATTAGACAATGGTAATTGCTACCAACAATGGTGTCTTTTAAAATCAAAGTAGAGACTTTTTTTTTCTTCAGAAATTCTCAGGAAGTTTTTGGTCATGTTGGACTCTCCTGTGAAGAATGATCTGAGCACTGCTGCCGTGTCCTGATGATGGGACTTTTCCTAGCACTCAGCTTTAGGAAGTAGTCTATGGAAAGATNCTGGGCACCAGATTTTAAAAAAAAAAAAACAAACAAAAACCAAACACACCCCCCCACAAAAAAAACCCAAAAAAACAACCGAGAGGAAAGTCCTTCTTCCCCAGAGCAATAATTCTTCATGGCACTTGGAATTATGCTGAAAAATGTTGAATCTCTTTCCCTTAAGTTTGAAAGATGGAAGAAAGATTAGAAAATAAATGCGGAAGAGCACCTGGTTTGCAGGAAACTTTTTGTGGGGAAAACAGTTATCAAAAGCAGCTTGGTGATGCAATTTTGTATGATTTTCATAAAAATCCTTTCATGTGTCTGGTAAATCAAGACTCAAACAGGACAATTTTAAGAATGGAAATGTTTTATTTACTGACATACTGGGGACAGACTTTTTAGTAGGGCCTGTTGTGATAGCACAAGGGGTAATGGTTTTAAACTAAAAGAGGGTAGATTTAGACTAGATATAAGGGAGAAACTTTTTACAATGAGGGTGGTGAAACGCTGGCCCAGGTTGCCCAGAGAGGTGGTAGATGCCCCATCCCTGGTCACATTCCAGGTCAGGTTGGACAGGGCTCTCCCTCCATTGCAGGGGAGGTTGGACCAGATGACCTTTAAAGGTCCCTTCCAACCCACATGATTCTATGCTAACAGTTTTGGAACAATGTCATCCAGTTCTGGGCTCGGCAGAGAGGAGTGAAACATCACGGAGCAGGGGTGCTACTTGTTTCCATTAAACATTTTGTTAGAACAATGTTCATTTGAATCTCTCTTTTCTTACTGTAGTTTTGTACAGGCATTTGTCTGCCTCTTCCAGCGTTTAACATTCACATGCTGGAAGAGTAATTTAAATAGGTAATAGATACAGAGTGTAACCATTAAATCTTGTTCGTAACAATGCAAACTATTGGATGGCAACAATATGCCTGGCTTTGCAGGATACCAACTCGTTGGCTTGTGACACAGAGCTCACCTTAAGTGACAATAAACATTTTATATTTAGATGTTCATTGCTGAGCCAGATGAACATAAAAAGCTGCAGCATTTCTTCTTTTTTTCTTTTTTTTTTCCTTTTTGTTTTATGTAGAGGCCTTATGCAGACTGACGGCGGTCCTGGAGAGAGATCCAGCCTCGATCACGTGGGATACACATGCAGCTTTTAATCAGAAACGACAGCTATAAAGCAGCGCTATGTGCAACACCTCTGAGACCTGTACCCTTGCTGGTGCTCACACTTGCATGGAGAAGGAGGTGAGCAGGATGCCTAGCAATATGACAGTGATAACATTTGAAATTTCTGGAAGAAATGCAGGCATTTGTTTTTAAAAAGAGTTGTTTCTGCCTATGTTTTTCTTCACTCCTGTCTTTTCTGCTCCTTCTGATAAGCAGTGTAGCTATGTTGTCAGAAGGATAAGCTGTGAAGTGGGTTAAATGAGAAGGTTTTCCTCTGAGGGGAAAAAAATGGAAGTGGCTTGGACCCATATTATATAGTTAAATGGATTATAGCTGTCAACGTGCTGTAGCTAGACAATGAGTAAGGCTGGGTCACAAACTGGAGAAGCTGTGGGTGATTGAGGAAATCTGGAGGGTTTTTTCTTTGTTTGTGGTGTGCCTGTTTCTTAAGAGCCTCTCGAGAGCTGGATAGCTTCAAGAATAACGTCAGGTTGTTTTGGGGTCAAAAAAGAAATGCTGAATTGCCGCAGGAGGAGTGTGGGGTTTTTTTCTGTGTCTGAAATAGCTTGTGGGCAGCCCTGGAGGTGCAGCGTTGTGGGGACACCCCCAGAGGTACATTGCTGTGGGCAATGGGGTGAGGCTGTACTGGAGTGACTGTCACCCCAGTTTGTTTGTGTAATTCTGTGCTTGTGTGGCAGCTGCCTGTGTCTAGGTGACAGGGACCTCAGGCACACCTTCATTCTCGCATTGTTTTAAGGCTACCATATTTTAGTTTGTCTCCCATTCTTAATTTAATGTATTGACTCCCCTTCAAAGCAGGTCACTGCCTTCTCCAAGTACTGAACCAAAAATCGTGACCAAGTCCTGTATACAGCTATGCTTTGTGCTGGAAAGTCATTGGAATGAGCACCCACTTTGGGGCTCATCCATTAGGGGAAGACTTCATGCATGCCGTACTTCGGGAAATGAGCATGCATTTATTTCTCTGTTTAACTGGATTTTTGTGTGAGTGAGCTTCATTAATATATCACAAACTTCACTGGCTTGCCATAGAGATCTTCCCAAAAAGAGTTAACAGCTATTTCTAAACCAGATCCTCCAGACCAGACGCATCCTGAGCTGTCGAGATGACCTGGAAAGTGGTCATAGCTTCAGATGGAGTTACCGTTACAATCACGATAACTCAGCTATCTTATTATCAAATTCTCCTGCTCCCTAAATCGCTGATCTCAGTTCTAAGCTTTCTGTAGGTGGAACTTCTGAGACCCTGATGTAGGAAAAGCCTCAGCAGCTTTTAGTTATCTTTTTGGCAACTTCCATCAAAATTTCTGACTAAACTTCACAGCTTCCAGCTGCCTGCTTGGCACTAGCTTTAGGGAGCTGAGCCAGCATGAATGCCAGCCCCACCAGGGTCTGTGCCTGCCCTCAGGCTGTGCTGGCTTGTGTGATGCTGGTGGTGCTTCTAGTGCAGCAAAGGAGCCTTCCCACAAACACAAAAATAAAGCACAAGTCAGCTGGTACGCTCAGCTTGCCCTGCTCTAAATAAGCTTGAGTTTTCTGAAGGCTGGCCCCAAAGTGACCGCCTTTCCATTGCCACAGGAACATGAAAGTCAATAGTAAAGATCTGTGAAGTAAAAAAAGTCCATAGTAAAGAATTCATCCTTGTGAAGCCCCCAAACAGTGACCTGCGTGAGGAGTACCTGCTCTAGCCTGAAGTTATTGAAGAGAGAAAACGTGTTAGTTGTTAGCATTTAAAGGGTAACAATTTTCTGATTTTATGTTGATTGCATGAGCTAAAACCAAGAAGTACTGAATGCTTATCTGGGAAGTACAGCAGAAAATTGAACTTAAAGGGGATTTGGGAGAATGTCTGTTGGAAGAAAAAGTTCTGTTTTATCTATGCAATTTTCTGAAAATAAGCACACCCACGCTCCCCTATTCCTTAATGTTTTATTCCTTTTTTCATTTCTACTAGTCGTGAAAACTGGAAAACAGAAAATCATTTGTTATCCTTGTTTAGCCAAAAGGACTTTCTAGAGGAAAGAAATGTTAAGAAATGTCTAATGTGCAAACCCAGCAGGATTTCTTGCAAACTAGGACAGGGTTTATCAAGCATAGCATAGGCCTGGCCGTTTCACCCTCACAGGGTTTAACAGAGGGCTGGGATTTACCTGAACACAAAGCTGAATCGGGAGAACTGGATTTGCCCCAAACCAGGAAACAAGATTTGTAGTTGTCTCAGTAGATACAGTGTGATTTAACACAGGGGAGACAGAAAACACAGCAATGGTTTGTGCCAGCGTTACGTGGAAGGAAGAAGAAAAGCTGAGAGAAAACCTATCAGATAATGGAAATATCCAGTCATGATCTTACTGTTTGCAGAAGGGTAAACTGCAGCTACTCAGAGCAAACATAAATGTCAGAAACCGGTGGGAGAGATGAGATTACCCAAAGGTTAGGTGCAAAAACAAAGCAGCTTCAGTGTATTGAAATAAGCGGTCCTCATATTGAACGTTAAAACATTTCTCTTCTATTAGTTCAGTGCTAAATGGCAACTGTAAAACCAAATGATAAAGTGAATCAGATAGAGCAATGTATGTTTGGCTGCTTATTGCTGACAACTGGCCCTGGCAAAGGCTGAAAGGCTGAAATGGTTTCGTGGGTATCAGCAGGCTGCTGCTTTCCTACAGTATTTGCAGTTAATGAGATTATTGGATTGTTGTGTGATGTGTGTTTAAAAAAAAAAAAAAATCAAAAAATCTAATATTGTATCTACAATACCAAGATGTCTGGGCAAGTCAGAGATGTGGAAAGATAGGATCAGAGTGAAGGTATGGGACTCATGTGGGGATGTATACTTCAGAGATTTTGTCCATTTACTCTACTGCTTGCAGAGAATAGAGATGATTTATTATGGAGTCCAAAAATGCCATTAGTATGCTACATTTGAAATGCATACCCTAATCTTATTTACCATTGTCCTGTGTGTGGAATTTTAATTATTCTCTGAGGTTTAAAGGAAAAATACCTCCTGGAAAAAAAAAAGGAATAATGCTGCAGTAAACGGCTTTCTCAGGCGTAAGCTTTCAGCAGTAACAAAAGAGAAAATGTGGAAATGTGTGAGCAACGTTCATTTTTTACTACATTACCTTGTGTAAGCAGTATACAAGAGCTATTAATATTTTATTACAGAGATCTGTAACTGTGTTTGCAGTTGACTGATCTGACTGTATGATAAGAATTAAGTTGACAAACAGGCATTTCTCAAGTACAGTCCTGGCTTGCTTGTTTGTTTGTTTTCACGGCCAGTTGTTAAGCTGTATCAGCCATTATATGTTGTTATGTAGGGCTTTCCTTTCCACATCATGCATTTTTACGCACACATTGCATGTGGGGAGGTGCTCAGAACAGAGAGAAACCTGCAGCCACACACAGATGATGACCTCCTCAGCCGGCACCCCACTCAGAAGCAATGGGGTATGGATGCAGTACTCCTGAATACATAGTGGCTTAGTTGGTGTGGGGTTTGGGTTTTGTGGGGTTCTCCCCACCCCCCCTTGGCTGCTTGGCTTTTTTTGCAGTAATACTTTGTAGGCCTGATCCAGCTGAAAGTTCCCCACAACAAAAAGCCTGCTTTTTATCATCGTTCTATAGAAGATGAACTGAAACCAAAAGAATACCGAGTAGTCAGGTCCTGTTCAGTACTTGCTCAAGGCTGGCATGCTGCCACACAGCCCAGCAAGGCCGGGCAGTGGGGCTGGCTCTGGGGCAGCCAGGGGGAGCACGGGGCAGGGGGGGGGCAGAGATGCTCCACTGTGGGGGGGCACCCTTTGGCTCTGATCTGGCTCTGTGATCCTGCAGATGGAGGGTGGGTTTCTCTGTTTGGGTTTTCTGTTTGTTCGTTTTTCCAGAATTATATGATCTTAGGATAAATAGATAAATTCATGTCAGTGGCTATGTTCAAGTCAGTGGGAGCAAGAAGAACTCTTCTGGTGAGACTGGAGCTGATATTTGCGAAGAGTAACTATGGTGGTGTAATTATGAAACTTTGCTGTTAACTGAGTGCACCATATACACATTTTTATTATGTCAATAATTTTCACTGTTTTGAGCTATCTTCTATGCAATTGTCTGGTTCCAAAAATTTCCCCAAACAAGCCTTTAATAATTTTCACTGTTACCTTTTTGAATCTTTATATAGGAAGAACCATGGTAATTTTTTGGTTTTTTTAGCATTCAATCCCAAGCCCTTGGGATGCAGTTAATTTCTCTGGCTCTGTATCACTGCTTTTCCAAGGATGAGAGTACTACATGGTTCATTTGAAAAACATCAGCTGACAACTGCAGTTAGTTTCAGATGCTGTTAAACTTCTGGTCCTTGTTTACTTGAGTCTGTCGAAGATGCATTTGATATGGAACACCTAATTCTGGTGCGATCCTGTTCTTGTAAGGTTTAGACTGTGCTGACGCAGAGGCTTTGTCACATACATAACAAGTTATTCTGATAATAATAGAAGAAAATGACTTTGAAAGAAATGCCACGTGTACGTGCTTAGAAATACTTGTATTAAATTGAGTCCTATTGTTATAAGTTTCAAATGTCAAAGAAAATATCACAAGCTCAGCAAAATGAGATCTATGCATATTTCCCACAGGGCCAAATAATACCATTGTGGAAACTTTGGAAAAGAGATTTGTGTTTGGACACCTTTCTGTTGTACTGCCTTCTCTCTGTCAATATTGGACCACTCTTCTCTCATAGCTGAAGTTCACTGAGATGAGAAGGTTGAGAGCACTCTGTTCTTGTATAGCCCCTTTTCTTCTGAGTACGTGTAACGGTCCCCAGAATTAATTCCAGTAGTGTGATAATACTGCTCTGAGCTCAGAGCTGAATTTTGGTCTTAAGTCAGATTCGTCTAGCTGTCTTTGAATACTCAGGATGTGTAGACAATTGCCTACCAAAAGGTAAGAAATAACATATTAAGGGACCTTGATCCTGCACATAGTAGCTAGATAAATTCCTTCCTCGGTCCAGCTGACGGGAGAAAGAGGGCCCTTGCATGACCGAGGGTGTTGGAAGGTCTCTGATCTGCCTTAAAACCTGCTTCCTTGCCTATAGGCTCATAGAAGAAAGAAGAGTTGGGGTCTGAGAAAAGACAGTAGCGACCCATTGTGCCTGGTGTGACCTTGTAGAGGGCCCAAATACGCAAAGAATTTCAATGGCGGTTAGACACATATAGATGCATTCNAGAGTTGGGGTCTGAGAAAAGACAGTAGCGACCCATTGTGCCTGCTGTGACCTTGTAGAGGGCCCAAATATGCAAAGAATTTCAATGGCGATTAGACACATATAGATGCATTCGGTCTACAGTAGTCCCGTGCCTCACTTTTCTGTCTCTAAAATGGGGGAAGCAGCACTTCCTTGCCTGTATTTCCACCCTTCCTGGGTGTAGAGAGGTTAAAAACTTTAGAGGTTGTGAAGTGCTTGAATGCTAGAAAGTGTGGCTTCTCTGTGTACCGGTGATGTATTTCTAATGCCATAGTTACTGTTAGTGGGAATTTTCTTCTTGCTTCTTGGGCTCTTTGCAGAAGCCAGTACTTATCATTGGTTAAAGTTACTGTGATTTGATGTAAAACAGCCAAGCACCACTACTATGCTGAGCCAGAACGAAGGCAACTGCTGGTGACACATGCTTCAAGGACACCAAGTGTATCTTGTCGTTGAAATGTAATCTAATGCTGTGACACTGGTTTCCTTCAGGCTGCATTAAATGATGAAGGACAACGGCCTTTGGCTATCCACTTTTTCACTGTTAGAGAAATGCTATTTTCTTTTATTTCATCTTCACATTTTGCAATGTATGTTCCACTGTTGACTGCAGAAAACTATCAGTCCTGGGAGCCGGACTTCTCCTAGGGCCGGCCCTGGGCCACTGCCAGCCATGGTTTGGGCATTGGAGAGATGAGGAGCGGGCACCCGAGGTAGGCTGTGGCTGTGCAAAGCCTCAGCCGTGTCCCCCTTGGTTTCGTGCCGGCAAGGAAGGGTGGCCCTTCCCTGTGGTGCTGCAATTGGGGTTGCATGTGGAGGAGCCTGGGGCTGTGCTGTCTGCCATCCCGTGGGGGTGTCAGCCTGCTGCTGGCGGCAGGATGGGACACCCCGGCTCACTCGCTGCATCCTCCATCCCGATGGACAGCGTGGCCAAGATGTGTGACTTGGTTTGCATGAGGTTAAAACCGTGGTGCGTGCAGTACTCTGGTGTAGTTTCTTTTTTGTGTGTTGCAGCAGTATATTGTGCAAGTAAGTTACCGAAATATCCTGGAGCCCACTCACAACTTCAGCTGAGAATAGATTGTTTTCATCAATTTTTCTTTTTTTTCCATCCCACTGAGTCTACTCCCCCACAATTTAGTGAAGCAGGGATGTACCTTCTTTTCCTGGCATAATGCAGCATGGCTCGGGAATATAGAACCAATTTGTCTGCATGACAATATGAAAACTCCATAGAATTATAAAAACAGATTTTTTTTTTTCCATGTGAGTGTGTATTATACTCTTCTCATCTGGATAAATACACACAACTCGCGTAAATGACCCTCAGCATAAAATGAAAGTGAGAGTTGATTCCTTTAGGCATGGAATTATTCATTTTTAACTTGATACTGGTGCATCAAATTGCATGCAATTTGAGGGCTGATAAGGTATTTATGTTTTTCCTTTAGACTGTAAATGAAACAGAGTTTTCAGACACTATTAACTCCTTTAAAAAACAATTCTCTGTGAATTTTGTGCTTTTGAAGCATGCCAGAAAATTTCTTCTCATAACAGACATCACATAATACTTGCTTATAGAAATCAAATAACATTGGGAAGCTATAACAATTGCAACACACAAAGGCAGGACTTAGTATTTTTCTAGTCTCTCCTCACCTACCAGTGATGATGACAACCCTTCTTTGTCCCTTTGGTAGTACAGTTCATGGTGACCTCGTAGCACCATTTTTTTTCTGAGCTGCCACAGAGAAAGAAATTGCATCACCTAATAGAGGTGCTCCAAACCCAAGTACTGTCCAGGCACAGGTTTTGTTCTGTTATCTCTTTCTTCTCAGCCGCCCTCAATCCATATTGTACTCGTGCATGAATTACATCCAGTTTGCAAAAATATTGACTGCTACAGAATAGCCCTAGTTAGTAAGCAGAACCACCAGGCCAGAGAGAACTGGGGTTTTTCCACATCTTCTCTGTAGTGTTGATAAGTTATCGATTCCAATTCCAGCTGTATAAGGTGATTTTCTGTGGGTGTTTTTCATGCATCAGTCTGAGCTCAGGTCCTGAGGCCAATAATTTCCTTCTCTGCCATCTATCAGTGTCAGTAGCCATAAAGATACAGTTTTCGGGGCAGTTAGTCACAAGGGCCATGGTGGCAGATGTGGGGGGCTGTGCTGCATCCCCCAGGGTGGTTTCTTCCCTCTGCTTGAATGGTTACAGCTGCAGAGGCCATTCCTCCCTGCTGCCTGCAAATGCCATCTGACCTTGCCTGCAGGATGTCTGCAAATAATTTGGGTTTGAGTCTTTTTAAATGGTCCTTTGGTTTGCCCAGTATGTCATTTCCTTTATTGGCAGGCTACTGCATTCCCCTGTACCGCTCCTAGTACAGTCCTTCTCAGGATTTGACCTGGAGCATGCATATTTATTCTTCTCTCAGCATCTCCTGTTCAAATTTGATGATGCAGAGCTCGCTGCTCATCGTCAGGCCAGCACAGGGAAAGATTGCCATGGAAAGCCCTTGTGGTGCAAAGCTAGCAGTGTTGAGTGTCCTTTCCTGCCACCTCTCCACTTGCCACTGCTTCTGGTGTTGCAAAAGGGCAAATCCCCTTTGTGCTCGCACATGTATTTAAGACCTATGACCCGTGCCATGGAGAACCCCACAAAGAAATAATCTGGGTGCTGAGCCGCTTCCCAAGAGTCAGCTCCTCTCAGAGAGGTTTCCACAGCCTTTCAGTTGCCTCACTGCTGTGAGCAGTACATTTGTTGCCAGGTAAAAGCCCTTTTGCCATTTTACAGTTGTGGAGTCTACCTGAAGGACCTGGATTCAGGAGGACCCTGCACATGGCAGTATTGGCAGGCGAAGGCAGGACAGACCTTCCTATAGCCTCCTAAAGATGCGACAACAAAATCCCCCAAGCAGCAGAGATGCGCTTTTGCATCACCAGTTGGGAAAGCTGTTACCTGCAAAGGTTGTAACTGTAATGCACATTGGGGCTGTGAGTTCTTCTGTGGTGTATGGATAATGCCTGGGAGGTATCACTGCAATGAATATGAAAGTGCAGCATAGGCCTTGGCCTCTCAGCTGAGCTGCTGAATTTTTAGTCCCACAGCTGGCAGCGATAGTAAAAATGGTGGGTTTGTGTCATTGGCAGTGATTTCTTGTACCTTGGATTCAATAAAAACCTGACGCTTCCTTCACTGATGTAGTTAATATTTCTCAATTGCACATCAATGTGCATGTGATCAGAATCTGACTCCTCTAAATTAGAAACTGGATTGTTTCAGCAGCAAATTTTGCTAGGCACCCATCCAGTTGACCTAAACCATTTTTAACACAGTAATTTAGAGGCAAAAGGCACTTCTATATACTTTGCTATATCCATGCTTGTTCTCCTCGTAGCTGCACTATGTCATTTTAGTAGAAGTACTATAGCTGAAGCATTTACACTCAGCTCCAAAAGCTCTTTGAATATTCTTACAAGAAAAGGTTGCCTTGTAGGAATATAGAGCACAAATTATTACCAGTCTGGAACTGACATGGAGATGCGGCACTCCAGCTGGAGTGCTTCCCTTCAAGAGGTATTTCTATAAATTCTGCCCTGTTCCTGATGAACAGACAGTCTCTGTTGTCAGTCTCAAATCGTACGCTTGTCAGACGTGATAAAGGCAAAGGAATATATACAGTGTGCGTTGGCTGATTGCACATTGTCTGGAGCTGTAGAATTTTCCTACACTGTTATTGCTTTCAGGTGATTTATTTGTGCAATTTCTTGGGGAAAGTCATCTGCAGGTTTCAAAATGCATAGTGTTATGATCTTAGGGATTTATTCTCGCTGTGTAAATGGGGACTATCAGTGTCATCTTTGAAACTACACTAAGATAGTGTGGAAAAATAATCAAGATCACTTTTAGAACATGGACCTCAGCAGAATGGCTGCAGGTTTATATTAACACGTCTGGTGTATAATAATGTGACTGGAGAGCAGTTGATAGTCTATCTAAGAAGTAGTACTACTTTTGGATAAAAATTATTGAACATTAGGGGCAACGAACAGAAGGCTTTAAAGGTGTAGTGTGTAGAATTTCCCATATCTCTTGAAAATAAATGTCTTATTTTCATGCTAAGTACTGTCTTTTTCATCCTCTACAGGAAATACTTCAACTCTCATGGAAATAAGTAGGGAAGATAATTATAGTTTCTTACTCGTTTTTGCCCCCAGAGGAAGGAGACCAACTTTTCTTTTAAGACTATTCTTACTGTAATTGAACCAGGGTAATTACTATGCAAACAATACCTACTTTTCTCATAGCTTCAGGAAATTGGTGATCTCATTATTTGTTTGCTTGCTTGTTTTCCACTGCCTGCAAATCACCGGCTAGCTAAAGTAACGATTAGCCTGGTGAACCGTTTGATAGTTTGGACAATACATTCCATACGCAGAGTGGTGAGGTCCCGACTGCAGGAAAGGCTGGACAGTTTAAGATGCCACCATCTTGCTCTCTGATAATTTGTTATTCAGTGGCTGTGAGAAATAAGCACCTTTCTGGCTGATATGGTGGAACAGGCCATGTGGCTCAAGCTCTCTTCTGTTGGCTGGAAGAAACCATAAGGTATTTGCTGTATTAACCTGTTTCTTCTTTATGCTGAAATTGTGTGCACTGGTGTTGAAATCTTTCCTTAAACAAAACCGATAGGACTTGTTGTCCAGCTTTTGTATAATGGTGAAACTCTCTCAAGTCAATAGGCTTCTCTCCGGGCTGTGGGATGGAAAGCATTTCTAGACATAAAACAACAGTGCCTTGTGTGTGTGTGTGGAACATATTCTTCCATTTGCAGGACACGTCTAGAGGTAAAGACAGTGAAATCAGCAGGGTAACATGGACACATTAGAAAAAGTTAATACTTTTTCAGTCCATGGCCTGGAAATATGGTGCAGTGATAGGAGGAAGCAACTTCTTGTAGTTTTCCAAAACAGTGGTTTGAATTTTGTTTCTCTCTCACAAGTCCAGCTGCAAGCTCTGCCCTTCAGCTGCCCGCAAGGCTGGCATGGGGAGCAGCTCCTGGGGCTAGCTGGAGCCTGGCCCTCTTGGTACTGGCTCCTTCTGAGTAATAAACTCCATATTAAACATGCTGTGGCTGCGGCAGATGACCTTTCCTCACCACTACCTTTCTTTTAAGATGGACAGCATTTCTTTTTTTTTTCCGGCTGACACAGCATGTTTTATTTACTGCAGGAAGCAGAAATATCTGTGTCACTTTTGGTCTGACTACTTCAAATCACATTCTCCCACTCTTGTTTTATTGGCTTGTTGGTCATGGAAGTGCAACCTCCTACTGTTTTGTTTTTGTTGCTCTATAAATTACTAAATATTGCCACATTTCATCAGTTCAGAGCCAGGCAGTTGTTGAGGTTGTAGCAAGCAGGTGTTCTGCACTTTTATATCCTTTACTTTCAACATAGAGATTGTATTTTCTGCTGATCGTAAAAAATGACAGGGCACATGGGATTCTTTGGATGCTGAATACGTGACTGTTTTGACCCAGGCAGTGAATTCAAATGGAAATATTATATTTATAAAGGAATTAACTGCCGAAGTACCAGCAATGGAGCCCAGTTTGGGGTCATGGTAAAACTGCAGAAACAGCCCCCAGGAGAGCTCTGTCACTGTCAAGTACCTGAAACAAAACGAAGTCCGAATAACTAGCATTTAGGGTTACTTAATATTTCTCTTCATCAGATGTGGCAGTATCATTTTCAGTCTTACAAGTTTCTGAAATGCTATAAAGAAATTAAGCAGAAAAAATAGCTTTACTTTATGAAAAATGAAGGTGTGAATATCCTGTAGTTTTGCGCTACTGTATGCACAAGATCTTTCTGCTCCTTAGTGTCTTCACAGACACTTTCTTTCTCAGCTGAGGCTCTCTCATTAACCCCCTAGGAAAGGGTGACATCTTGAACTCCTACTTCACTGACGAGGGCAACCAGAAGTCTTTCAAATAATGGGGAAAATGTGTTGTGTTCTCCGTAAGTATCTGCTAGTGTTGAGCATGTGCTTGTGAGTTCAGCTTGGATATGAGGTGTCCTTCAGCTCTATACCTTTGTGTGTTCTCTGTCACTGTATGTTTTCTGCACCTAATATCCCCCTCTGTTTCCCTGAGGCAAGAAATTGTTTTTCCTTACACATTCTCAAGTGTGCTGATCCCCAACTCAGCTTGTCTGTGGTGAATCAATATTTGTGAGAGACAAAGCAAATGCCGTCCTGTATTATGTGTGCGCTAAAGAGAGAGAGAAAGAAGCAATATCTCCATATCTCTATTACTCTATATTAACTCAAACCACAGCCTTCTTGACCTGTGCAAGTCCCATCTCAAATAAGGAGTGGACAGCTGATAAATTGTCTGCATCAAACTTACTTGCTGGTGATTTGGTCCTTCTATGGGGACCTAGTTTGGTCCTTCCTGACAACGGAGTTACAGAGAACTCAGCATTTCCCTTGACTAAGTTCCAGTCTACCTGTACCATCAGAAATGTCCACCCTCTTCACTTTAGCAACTCTAAGCTTACTTTTTGAGTGACTAAAAAACCCACTTTAACCCATTTTATATGCTCCCCAGTCCCTCAGGCTTGTCAGTTAGCAATTCCTTCTGTACCCTTTTCCTTAACCAGTATAATTTTGCAGCTTCTCCACAGAAAATATGATCTCACTGTAATCTCCTATACCTTAAACTAAACCAGCCGCCCTTCAGTCCTTTTCCCTCTCTCCATCCCATCTTCTTTCACCCTGAAGCTTAATGAACTGCTTTCTGGTGTCTTATTGTGGATACTTTCCAGTTTATACTTATTTCTGAACTGAAACACCTTCAGCAGTGACAGACCTTTGCTGGAGATCTAACTACATTTTCCTTTTTTCCTGTGACACGCTATCTCTGGAAATCTTGTACATGGACTCAGATTCAGGGATCTGTGCACACTTAGAAAATGCAAACTAAGGTTGTAGCATTTTGGACAACTTTTTGTCGAAATTCAGTTGACAAAATTCAGTGTTTCGCTCCTTCCTTGCTAAAAGGTCACTTTCTCTCTCTTTTTTTCCCCTTCTCCAGGCATTGAAGACAAGACCACACGCTGTCTTTGTCATGGCCCAGCCTGCAATGTCATGGTGTTTCAGTATGTGCCTCGTCCTCACATCCTACTTCCAGGACATCTATACTTTGCTGTTCCATTCTGTGCAGCAGCATCTCTGGGTCTGCACAACTAAAATTCTGACTCAGTTTTCATCACCTCATGTTTGGAGATAGCTAGGCGCACACTCACACTCCTCCATTTATATTTGATTAAAATGCTGCTACTGAGATTCATTTCTTGCCTTGTTAATTTAAGAACTTCATCACTCTTCTTGTGTCTCCACTGGCTTGCTTTCCTCCCCTCTATACGCTGTCATTCTTCACTTTTTAAGATCCTTCCAGGCCTGCCCCATGAGGCTGTGAAGCTGTTAACTCTTGTTTCTGCCCTGAAGACGGTGCCAGTCTTTCTCGCTCTCCTGCTTCACCTTTTCTTATGTTTCTTGCCAGGAGTGGGCAAAGTTCCTTGTAACGCCAACAGGGCAGCTCTGCTGGGTGCCACCTAGACCAGCCTTGAAATTCCCCTTAGCAGTAATACCTGTGGGACAGCAGACACCCCCACGCGCTGCCTTATTTTGGCTAGTGTCTGTGCCCCCGTGTTGATGTCTTCTAGGAAGTAGTATTTGAGGGGACAGAGCCCACCTTGCTTTTATCACCCAAAAATGAAGCCTTGGTAGCAATGCACTGCTATGACGTGAACAATGCAGCTTACTCCTTATGAAGATTCTGGGTTATCTATATGCATAAGCTCCTCCTATACAAATTGTTTAGACTGAAAGTATCTACATTTTATAAATGTAATTCTATAAATCAAATTGTTTTCACAGATCACACTTTCCTTTTATTGCTCTTTGTTATTTGAGGGCATATGGTAGCTTTCTGTAAAATGTCGCCTTAATTGCCTTCTGGATATACCCTATAAATCCTGACAAATGCTTCTAAAAGCAAAAACAAAGGCATATTTTTCTTCTATCAGCGCCTGCTCAACAAACTGCCTATACCTTTTCCATGGGGCCTTGCAAAATGGTGTTATGTCAAGAAGAATAATGCTATTTAATTTATGAACCATTAATATTTATTGCACATGCAATCACTGGCATTTTATGTGTGAGAGCTGGGCAGCAGCTAATAAAATGGGGAAGAGGTTATATATTTACCAGGGCTACCCAGATAATTCATATGGGATAATTTTTGATTAATTTATTTCTTTGTGTTGACAAATTTCTTGGTATTAGCCAATGAGGTGTTTTTTAAACTTATTGCTAGTTCATAATGAATTGCTCAATAATTACTACAAATAATTCAACTCCTTTATTATTAGGGATTTCTAAGTGTGTTGAGGGAGACTTGCTTATACCACTATACAATTAAGCAATCACATCTCAGTTTTAATTCTGAATTGAGATGTGCTTATTTCTCACAAAGATCAGGGTTGGAGACTTGTCATACTGTATTTTGCATAAGTGCATCCAGAGACCCCAGTGTATAATGCTTCTGCCCCAAACCACACACTTAATTCCCTAGTGGAGGAATTGGTGTTGCAAAAACTTGTACCAGTGCTTAGCTTCACAATGAGTCCCCCTGCAAACTGTGTGTGGCATAGTGGCCCAAGAGAGGGCTCTGATGCCTCAATAGAATCTTTTGATAACAACAGGATTAATTTCGGGGCATAAATGAGATGTATCTGCAAGTCTTTGTAGAACAAGCTGCCTGAAAATAACCTGTAACAAGGTTTTAAAATTCAGGTTGCCTTTGTTGCTACTGATATGTTTGCTCTCTTCAGTTTCTGATGGGAAATAGTACTATTTTCTTGAACCAGGTTCTGGTTGCAACGTAAATTTTATTTCCCTAAGTATTTTATGTGGTTTACTTTAGAATTAGCTGCTTCTAAGAAGGTTCCAGCCAATAAATTACTGTGGGAGGTGCTCACAGAAATACGTGAGTGTGGGTGAAGCCTTCTACATAGAACAGGTGGGAATTCCGACTAGTTTTGATTAATGTTTGGGTTTTGGTTGTGGGGTTTTTGTGTGTTTTTTTTTTTCCTTATATTGCGCTACTCACTTCTGTAACAGAAGCTACTCGCTTCTGTGACTGTGTCACTAAGGTGATTGCTAGAGGAATATTATGCCTAACACTCCAATACAAATACAAATTTGATTCCTATACAAATTGGAAACCTGGAAAGCAGCAATATTGCAGCCAATTAAGAGTCACAGTTAGCAGTGAGCTAGTCAGAACTGAAGTGCTGCAGCGATACAATTCTGGCTGATATTGATGTAAGAACGCAGAGATAATGGAAGCCTTCACTATGTGCCTGTGTTATACAAAGGGATTAATTGTGATTGGATCTGGGGTATTATTTTTGTGAATTATTCCCAGTAAAATATTCGCAGCACAAGAGGGACTTTGAGACCGGTGAAGCACAACAGAGTGTTTTTCCTATTAGCTGGTTTGAGAAGATCTGATTTAGCTTTGTCTTCTAAATTCAGTCACTGGAGTCTGGGAGGGTGGAAATGGCTGCTCAGGCTGTGTCCCAGATGACAAGGTAGCAAGCAGTCCTTTTAGGAAGAGGGTAGACTATGCAAAGGACTACTCCGGTATGGTCCTCTGGCTCCTCAGTGCGGGTGTCTCATTAGACTCAGTTCTTGCACATTGGAAACCAGGCGCAAACGCCTGAAAGTGTATAAGGGAAACTAGTAAGTACAAGGAAGGGAGCAGATTTTAACCACTTTTCGGACTCCAAATACACGATCTTGCAGAAAACTCTTCTTAAATGCATTGGGAATTTTGTCTGAATAAGGGCAGCCAGAAAGAGTCTCATGCAGTTTTTATTTCGGCACACCGGGGCTGGAAAAGATTCAGGGAAAAACCTTCATTGCTAGCAATAGTAAGCTTCCAGCATGCGTGGCAGACCAAGGTCCCTCACTCGCATTTTGAAGTTGCACTGAAATGGCAGTAGTTACAGACTCTTGCATAGTCTCTCTATCCATGACAGAAGTCAGAGCTTTTAAATAGAAAATGAAGAAAAATTAGAAATATGTCGTCTTTTAACTCCTGGAAGACATGTCAGTTCTTTTGTGGAGCTGGGAGAGGTTTGTTAGTTAAGTTTAAATGCAGAAAGCAAACAAATTTGGTTATTGGCACCTTCCACACTAACATTTTAATGAGCTGATTTTTCTGATGTGGACAAGCAGAAGCAGCAGCAGCATTTTATTTGTTTCCATAAGGATGCATCAGAAGCACAAAGCTGCGCTTTTGAGTTATGAGGAAAGATGAACATTAATAAACAGGCAGGTCAAGAAATGCCACAATACAAAGGATTTTGTTATTCCTTCCAGATTCATCACCAGATGCTAGCCCTCCAATAAATCTTGCTTTGAGAAATAGTTTTTAAGTCTTGCTTAGATCTGACAGTGGTAAAAGTCCCTTATGAACTCTTATAAGGCAATCTCAATCCAGCTGCTGGTGTTTAGGGCTACCCAAGATGAAAAGTGCTGTAAATGACAGAATCTATCTTCTAATACATTTGACGAATGCGGGGGCTGAACCTGTGAATGATGGGAGCTTTTTTTATTGACTTGCCAAAAGCAATGGCTTTTGTAACTTACACAACTGAAATAACAGTAAAAACATGCAGCGATGCAAGTTGCTGAGTAATCATGTATCCTTCCAGTGAGCAGTAAATACCTTTTTGCTAACTAAATGCAATGTTCAAGAAGAACAAAACGTAGGGAAGGCACAATAAACTTCAGAGTAAATCTGCCTCCTGGGTGTTCAGCACCAGGCTGCAGGTACTGTCTGACTTTGGATGGACTGCCTAGCTCAGGCGTCTCAGTTTCTGCGTCTAAACCAGGTGGTTCATAAGATCCTTCAGGACACTGGGTGAGGGAGTAGTACTCATATTGGAGTATTTTGAGGAACTTGCTTATTACTGCAGTCTTGGTAGGGTGATCTCTGCACTTGCTCACTGAAAAAGTTTGTCCGCTTTTTCCACAAAGAAGCAAATGGAAGACGGGTGCTTGTCATTCAACACTAGTAGTTATGCTATAGTATATATGTGTGTGTGTGTATATATTTTATTTTACTTTCCCAAAATAAACAGCTCTTTCATTTACTGTTTTAAGAGCAGTGTTATCCAGGTAATATAATTTATCATGATAGTCACCAGCAGGTCAGCCTCTTGGAGAAACAATCCTCACTGGGTTTATTGATGTGAGGTCTGTTGAAAACAGGGAAATTCTAACACCAGCTGAATTTCATCAGAGACTCCTGATAACCAGAGAGGAATATTGCAAGGGTGTAGCCCACACCACGGCTCCCAGACAGATTGCATTGCTCAGCAGTGGCTGGATGAGCATGACCTGGATGGAGACTGGGTTCCTGGGCAACTGCTGGGAGTGTGGGGCCACTGGCAATACTACATGCCGTGTACCGCAAGCACTCAAGCTGACCGTGGCGAGTGAACTTCAGAAGCAGTGGGGTGACAGCAAAGCCTCCAGCTGAGGAACATAAAAATTCTTTGGGCAAACATTAATCTTTCAAGGGCACACACTCTATTGGTAGCCAAGCAGAGAAATCCCCCTTCCTCTAGCAAAATAAATCCACTTCGAATAACTAAAATTTGCACTCAAACCTTAATAACACAATCCATGGTATTTTTTGAAGAAGCCAGTTGCTCCCACACATGCCTTTCTAGCTAGAATTGGGGCATTTAAAAGATTATATCTCATCATTCTGCAGATCTCTAAATATATTAACTGTCTGCAATACATTGACGTTAGGTCAATGTACCAAAAACAACACAACAGACACAAACTGCAGTGTCTCTCTTCGGCAGAAACCCATGGCTGCTTATCGGACAAAATGATCTGAATCAGTGATCACTGATGGACGTTTAACTCCAGCCAAAGCCCAAACTACCTATCACTTTCCCCCCACGAAGGTCCCAGCAATATGCAATCTTAGTAATGAGTCTTTGCCCTTGATGCGGTGCAATTTTTTTTTTTGGTGCTAAAAGCTTAGTTGTAGAATGCTAGCTACACAAGTTTAACTCTTGTTCATTTCCCCCACACTTTTAATTCTCCCTGCCTTTTAAAAAATTCCCTTTTATTCTTTCTTCCTGCTAGTTTAACTTTTTGCAGCAGCAGAGAAGAGAAGATTTTGTTGTAGTGATTGTGAAGAGTATTTTCCATGCAGGTATTACTGAACATAATGGCACTATACAAGTGGCACTTTTTCTAAGTGACCTAGACGTTTTCTGGTCTTCCCACTCAATAGTTGATTTGGGAATCTGCAGCAGTGAGCTAGAGGAAATGGATGGTATGGTGAATTCCGCAGAGGAGGAAGCTTTGGAGTAAAACTCTGTTGCTCAGTTGCAGTAGGGCACGTAGGGATGCTGTGACCATCCCTCAGGCAAAAGCAGGAACCCTTTAGCACGTGGCCATCCCCACGCATTCAGATGTAGCAGTGAGTTTTGGTTTCAGCACCGCTTCTGCTTGACTGGCGGGGCTGTCCTTGCCAGCTGCGGGTTCCTGGCACCAGGCTGAGCCTTGGAACCAGGGCTGAAAAAGGTGTG
>RSEF01000006.1:9370078-9382211 GCA_003993805.1 Himantopus leucocephalus
TTTATTTTACATCGCCTCTAACATTTATGAAGTGCTAATATAATCCTGACAGGTGCTATAAAAAGCCCCAAGGAAATAGGTAATTCTGTCTTCAGAGTAAACTTTGAACAGTGTGCAGTAAGTATGTCTTGGTGGGCAAGGAATATAGGACTAAAGTGGGAATACAAATAAAAATTGCACCAAGGTGGACTTTGCAAAGATATTAAAACAAAAAGGCTGTAAAGTTGTTTAGGTTTAATCATACAAAAAGAAGTGGGCTGCTATGGAGAAAGAGGGGGGTGAGCAGTAGTTGTGTGGTCCCAAGCTAAATGGGTCTTTCACCTCAGTTTTTCAGTTAAGAGGATGATTTTGAAGGAGGAGAAAAGGGCCAAGTGAGCTGTAGAAGTGAATGAATGGAAATGTCAATAATAGACCAAATGCAGAAGCCATAAGCAAGGAGAAATTTGGCAAGTTTTAACCACAGCGCTCTGCGGGCTGGTCATGTAAGTTACATTTCTGGTCCTGGAGCAAGTACTTACTGCAGAGTGATCGGGGTTGATCAGGTGCTATATGGCTGTAAAATGGTAAAGAAACTGTTGGAAAGCAGGGGAGAGGGGAAGGAGAATGTAGCCAGCAATCACTGGCAGAAGCACAAGTGCAGGAACATCCTGGGAGAGCGAGCCAGTGGTGGGCATGATCAGCACTTGGGCACCAAGAGGAGTGCTGAGACCTTGGAGTTAATCACTGTAACCATTCCCTGTGGCCGTGCTCTTGGTTTAGATTCAAGAAGGCAAACCGGTGCTTTGCTGATCCTCTCTGGAGGGGGTGGCATTTGCTTCTGGCTCTTATCTACAGAAGTGTCTAATCCTCTCTGCTAGGCATTTTCCCTCACTATTGACTGTTGGCAACACTTTACAAGAGTCCATACACTGTCCTTTTAAAATGAGAAGAACGTGGGGCTTTTATAATTTGAAAGTGTGCCTTTCAGTTTTGTTGCTTGCTTGCTTGTTTTGCATCACAGGGGGATTAACTGGAGCATTTGGCTTAACTTCTTTATGTTGTGCACTCATTTGTATCCTTCCAGCACGTCCCCTCTGATTCATATTCTTCCTAAAATAAGCAGTCCCACTTGTTCCTGTTTTCTGGCAATTTCACTGGATGAGCCGTGGTTGTTTGTGAAACTCCAGGGATCATTCAGATAAACAGTATTGTTCTTTATATGCAGATCGCTTTCTGGGACATCAGTTATGTTTATCTTTTTTTGTAGAATAGGTTTTATTTATAGGTTGATTTTCACAAAGTTATCACTTAAAGATTTCAGGTGGGGAAAAAAGAGGGAAAATGGACTGATGTGGAGAAATTCAGGAGCAGTTATCCCAGCTTCAGCCCCAGGAAAGGTTCTGGGATGAATTAAACAGTAAATTTATCAGCTGCTGCTGATGATGAAGTGATTAAAAAAAACAAAACAACAACCCTATGGGTTTGTGAAGAACAAATCATGTCAAACTAATCCGATTTCTTTCTTGGGTAGGATAATAGACACAGTACATAGGGGGGATATATAATTTGACTTTTATTAAGCTTTTGACTTTTTTGTTATGATATCTTTATATACTGCACAGGGAAATACGTCCAGCATGAAAACACTGCGCACAATGGAGTGGAAACCACTCAAAACTAGTTGTAGTTCACTGCCAGAGGGAGAGGGCATTTAAAGCAGGGCTGAACCAGCCCGTTTCTATTCAGTATTTTCATCAAGGACCTGGGTAATGCAATGGAGGTTATATTGGTCAAATGCACAGAGGACATCAAGCTGTTATGCTGTAAGGGCAATGGAAGACAAAACTGGAATTCAAAGGGCCTCGTTAATTTGAAAGAAAGTACTAAATCAACAAGACCAGGTTCAGCTTTTCAAAGTCCTATACCTGGGGAAGATAAGGGGCAAGCTGGAGTGAAAAATGGTGAATAATAACTGCCCAGGCAGCGTGAATGGCAGGCAAAGATCTTGGAGTGGACAACAACTGAATATAGGTCAGCGATGTGATATTCTTGCAAAAACAACTATTTCACTGTTTAATAAGGATGGGGACAAATTGGAGGTAACTCAAGGGAGAGTTTAGAAAGCACAGAGTGAAGTTGAAAGAAGTGGTTATGTTTAATATAAAGAAGAGAAAATAGGATAACAGTGTCCCAGTTTGCAACAGGTTTTGTGCAGAGGGTGGCAGCTAATTGTTCTGCTTTTATACTTGGGACAGAACAGTAAAACATCAGTTTAATATGGAAGAAAGAAATTCAGGTTGGAGGTTAGGAATGTGTGATGTAAAATGGGAACATATCCCTCAGAAGGGCTCTGGACTCCCTCTTGAGGTGTTTAAGAGAAGGCTGGCCAGATACTTGTTAGGAAAGGGAGTTAAGATACACGCAACTCATCTGTTAGTACACAGGACTGAAAAGCAGGNAGAGGGAACATTTTTTTCCCCCCCCCCCCCCCCCCCCCCGATAAAATAGTAATTTTTTAACCATTTGAATAAAATTACTTACCAGACCAAACTTCCTATCTGGATTTGTTAACTCTGTTAGTGTCTTCCTTTCCAGAACTGTTATTTTTGTGGTGCTCTGATAGCTTTTTCTATATTCTGTCTGAAATCTTGCTCACTTGAGGTATTTTATCTATGAGACGGCTGTTCCAGCTAGAACAGTGAAAACATGCTCCAGGAGATGATTTTGAACTGTTTGATCCCATATAATACCAGTTACAATTTTAAACATATGAGCTCAGCCAAACCTCAGTAAAGCTGGAGTGAGCAAGTGCTGTAAAACATAGGCATGGGAGATGCTTTGTAGAGCGAGTGGCAGAAAACTCCATCAGACATCACCCAAAATGAAAGGATGTGCAAGGCTTTAGTTATGCAGCTCAAAGGGGCTTTTGTTTTCATGTGAGCAAGTTTAAGAGGAAGGGAGGGGTTGTACTGAAATAACGTGTGAGAAAAGCAAGGTACATCACAGAACTGGAGCGTGAGAGGGAGCACAAACTAGAGGGACATGTCATTGGGTTTGTGCCACTGAAGAAAAAATCTGCTTTGTCTGTTTGCGGGCTGGGCAAGGCTTCAAGCTGTGAGTAATGACAGGCTCTAGTGTTTGATCCTGTGATTATGGAAACAGAATTTCATACATCCTATGTAAGTAAACATGATTTCATCTGAAAATTACTTGGCTCCATCATGATATCCTCCTCCTAACCAGAAGAACTGTCAGGATCCTGAATTTTGATAAATTGTTTGAGTCAAAAATGAGCGAGTGTTACAAAACCTCAGTTTAAAAGAAATAGTGCTCACAGAAAGTTAGCTGATATCGTTATTCCTCCCTCACGGTGATGACAGATACTGCCTCTTTCTTAAACAGCACGCTCCAGACAAATAAGCAACCCACTGTCCTTTTATCACTCTAATTTCTGTGACCTTATACAAGTAAGGCAGAGGAGAGATGCAAACTTTTGCATGAGGATCTAAACCTTCTGTTTCACTTCCACTCCTAACCAACAAAGAACTAGAAAACTGAAATTCTTTCAACCTTGTAAAGGACTGTAATGGAGGAGCACAAAGCTCAGGCAATACAAAGTTATTTAAATCTTGGAGGTCCATTGGAAGGCATTTACTGTGGTTTTTTTCTTATTTTTTTTTTCTTCTAATGGAAAGAAACATTTTCTTATAATGGAAGAGACAGATTTCTCTTGTTGATCATGGTTCATGTTCACTGTCTTTGATATCACAATTAAAACCATACTTTTAGTGATGTTTAGTTAGAGCTGCAGTTCTACTGCTCAGTCTTGTACAACTGCTTTCTTGCGGGCAGATCAGTTTGTAATGGGAACCAACACCTTTTTTCCTACCGTGAACTATAATGGTTTTGTTGTTGAGTGAGCAATCAGATGTTGTCAGATTTTCTAACTCTGGATATATCTTGTTTTGTACATTGCATGACAGAATCAAAGCTGATACGGTGTTTTGAGAAGGTGATTTTAGAACTGCTGTTATGTTTGAAGGACCACAGAGCCATCGGAAGACTGTTTGTGCCCCATGTAATCTGAGCATTTCCTGAGTGAGGGGTAAAATATTTTTGTTTGTAGCAAAGGGTAAAAGAAATCAAATATGTTTTCTAGGATAGTAACACCTAGATGTAGAACAAGTCCTGACATCAGTAAAGTGGTTGTTCTGCTCCTTCAGAAATAGCACAGGGAATAATAAGAAGAAAAAGCTGACCTTTTGCCAATGATAATGCATTCATGGGTCTGTTTGTACAGCTCAATATCCAATGCCTTTATGAAATTCTTTCATATGAGTGACACATGTCAGATGAAGCTCTTAAGGGATATCTGGCACCATATATACAACAATTACATGTTTGATTGCACAGAATATACTATCAAACGATGCCAGCAGCTCCTGTTAATGTCAAAAGATAAAATCAAGCCCATCGCCCAAGCATATTTTACAGACTTTCTAGAGCTGTCATTCAGTGCTATCGCCAGTCTTTGTCTTTGGTTCCTTTTCCCTCTAACATAAATGTTTCTTCTGGCTTCAGTCCTTGGATGTGTATTTTTAAGTGGTACAGTCAATGCAATATGAAGTCGTAAAGCTCTGTATATGGGTCCCATATGGTCAGTAAAATCTCAGGCTGCTGTCTGTGACCTACAGTCACATTCAGAGCTGACTTTTGGGTTTCTGTTACAGCTGCCGCTCACAGGCGGCATAATGCTGCTATTTGTGTGGTAGTATTTACCCTCATGTTCTTGCCTGTGCCAAAAGCACGTATCAGCACCTCCATTTGTGTGATCTGTCAGCAATATCTCTGATGAAATGTTTTACTTTTCAGCAAAGAATCCATAAAGTTGCTTAAAAGTATTGGAAAGGCCAGAGTGATTTACTGCTATGTCCTACAAAGACAATTACTGGTATGTGAGAAATAATCTTAGAACTAGAATCAAATCAAAGCATACACATACTTCTGAAAATACGGTAGGGACTTACTGCTTCTTGATATTTGGGGGAAAGTTGTGTGCATGTATTTATGCATCCACATGTCAGAAAACAAACCAACTTCTATAGAGAGTTGCTTATATTTGCTTTCTATTTTGTGTTATCAGCATTTGCTAATTATTTGCATTTTACACAACTGCCGAAGCATTTGTCATGTTCCACTGTGCGTGAAATACAAGCAATCTCTACTAAGCAAGAAGGATATGGAGCATTGTGCTGGTTTGAGGAGGTGCGTCAAGCAGGAAAAATCTAAAAAAGGCAGAATATCCAGAAAGTACCTTTGCAAAACCAGATCCAACAGTGTATTTTCTATTACGGATTTTTAACCTCATGATTTGGTGTCAGGGTCTAGCTAGTGATGGTTTCTTTCTTCTTTCCAATGCTTAGAGAATTTGCTGTGCCTCAGCATTGAAGGAAAGCTTTTAAAATCAACTCTGTTATCCCACAAAGTGGTTTTTTTGGATGTCTGATTGTTGCTTTTTCCAACAGTGAAGTTTCCGTTCAGTCCTCATTCATGGCAAGCACCCAGACAACCTGTCTTCTGTCCTTTTTGTTTTCTAGCAGTCTGACAGCAGTATCCACTTCCAAGACTTCAGTTAGATTGACATTCATGAGCAGAAGGTATGCATTTCACCTTCACGATGCCCTCCCCAAAATCAGCATGATGTTGTGCCATATACATAATTTATCACTTATCCCATGACAGTAAAACTACACAAGGATGTCTCTAACATTATCCAGGGTGACAAGAGAATGATTTTTTTCTGTGTCACTATTTCCATCATGCTGCTTATCTCCATGCAGACACTTTGTCCATGAAAATCACCTGACCTGTTTGGTACCCTTTGTCAGAATGTTGACCAAACACCAAATTAAAGGATATTTTAGAGCCCACTTTTCTGCCATGCCTCATCTCAACTTGCTAGTAACTTCAGTGTAACAAACAGCAGACAACCCCATAGACAAAGACGTAGAGATGGCATTGCTCACCGGTAGCATGTTGATTTTTAAAAGCTGAGGGGGGAAGCTTAGTCTTTTTGCCTGTTAATTCATCCATTAACACCTCTACTGTGATTGCCAGCAGGGCTAAATACATTCTTCATTTTTAATCCTCAGAACCCCGTTGTGAGAAGCAGATCTTACTGCCTCTGAGGTCAGAGGGAAAATGTTGCATTGGCTACTTGGGGGCTGGTCTTCTCCCAAAAGCAGAAATGAGGTGAGCTCCTACACTTTGAACCATTCTCCTGACACAAATGTCGGGATTTAGGTACCTCCCTCTCCTTTCTGCCACACCACAGCACTCATTTAGGGCTTTTCAATTCAGTTTTTCAGAGAAGGGGAAATCAGTGATGCAAGTTTGGTGGGCAAGGGGAATTTGTTTTACTTAAACATATATACCAGTCCTGGAAGAGATAGGGGTGTAAACAGCAGTTCTGCCTTCCATGCTTTCTTAGTCGGAGCTCACAAACCAATTCCTGTTCCCCAGGAAACTACTAGGTCACAATAATTACTTAATTATTGCTAGACAGAGATAGGAGATAGGAGTGTGAAACTCCTGAGCGCTGCCTCCGCCCTTTCAAAGGGCTGTCAAATGAAAAGCAAAAAATATGTATTGAGGTTTTCTTTAAAGATGAAAAACATGCATCTTTTAAACACAGTTTTTGAATAAGATTTTTTTTTTTTCTAATACCAAGTAGCAAACCCCCTGAAAAGAGTTCAATCCGAAATATCTTCTTTTGATTTTTCTACTAAAATAAGATTGGAGAAAATATATAATTTTTGGATAAAATGTTTTTATTTCAGTCTTGTAGTAGTTATGAAAACATAACCACAGGATAAACGTATATAGAACAAAAATTGAAATATATGTTTCTGAAATGACTGTTTCTGAAATTATTATTAACGCTTGATTTTTTTCCTACATTCCCTTTTTTATCCTGTTTTTTTCTATGGAGAGTGAAATAGCTTGACAAACTTCTGTGTTCTTTTGTATGACTGAAATATGTAATTTTAATTGAAAGAAAGTGTACAGGTTGTTTTCCTGCATGTTGCTCTTTGCACGATTGAATAGAACACTGCTTTTCAATGGCAGTTGTTTGAAGAAAATTTTAAAAACTACTTCCTCTTGACAGTCTCTCACATTTGGATACCGATTTGATTTCTTTATTATTATGTCACATTGGAAATCACTAAGTTTCACTGTAAGACAAAGAAAAGCTAACATGTTGGTTTTGTTACTGGCAAAAATGATCTTTTTAAGTAAGTTCAAGTTGAGCCATTCAGAGGTAAGAAATTTGCACTTAACTGCAAACTAATTGAAAAAAAAATGATAATACAGTGATTATTGAGAGTGCTTTGTTCAGATTGAGTCAATTATTATTAGCCAGTAATTAGCCAGAGAGGGTTTTGCAAATTGAACTGCATTAGATAATTGTACTATGATTTTGTAAACCATAGATGCAGCACCAATCACAGCGTAGCAAATTACACCGCCGGGAAAGTAAATATATAGTTATGCCTCAGTGGCTGTAAAGTGTCTCTGTGCTCTGACTGAGACAATCGCATTTAAGAGTAACAGTCTTCGTATTTTGGAGTTCACATAGTTTGCCTGTATTGTCTGTGATGGAGAGGAGAAAATGTCCCTAAGGTCACTTTCATTTTGTTGCATTAAGGTAAAGGGCTGTGAAAATGGATTAAGAATGGTACTTAAATTGCAAAAGCATCACTGTAGAATGTATTGGAAGTGAAAACGGCTTTTTGTTCATATTCCAGTTATTATGCCCATTAGACGCTATATTGGTTAAAAAAAAAAAGCCTATCAGTGAATTGTGGTGGATACATATGAATCATTTCTTATTGTCTTTCCTATTGCATCATGTATCATTCTACTTGGAGCATAGCTTCAGCGTTATTTTGTTGAAAATAACATTTTCTTCAATTCTATGACATTTTAATCAAGAAATGAAAAAATATTATTTGTACTTATGCTGAAAAATGTAGGTTTATTCCTTCATATTAACTTCTTGAACCTAATTTAAGTACAAATACTTTTTACAAAATTCACCAACAGCAATATCAAACGTGTACAAAGCCAAAATAAAGATTTATGTGGAAGCTCTTCAATGGCATATGTCGGTTAGCACTTCCTTTTCCTTTTGGAAATCTCTTCTACTTTATTGTTGTAGAATGACCCGTTTTAGGTTAATTCGTAGTTATTGTATTAAGTAGAGCACTCTGAACATTATTAGCTGAGCACTGGTGAACTGGAGAACCAGAGTGCTTCTGATTATTTTTTTTTCCCCACTGATGTATCCAACACTTTTAACTACATTTCAGCTATTTTGTAGGCATAAATTACAAGCTGTTTGCCGTGGCGTACAGCGATGGTGTGTGATGTGCTCATGGTGCGGGGTTTGTCTCACGGCAGGACTGAGACTGATTAGAATGCAGGTTGAACCCAGAGGGCTCCTCTGCAGGGGAACCGGCGAGGTCCCCCTTTGTGGGAACCAGGGAATGCAACCCAGGAGAGATTGTCCAAGTTTGGGGACGCAACCCAAGAGAGGCTGTTGCTAGAAGAAGTGTCCTCAAACCAGGACAAGAAGGGAAGCTTCTAGGGGCAGGTTCCTGAGGTTCAGAGAGGCCAAGGAGGGTTCGTAATTGGGGATTTCCATGGCAACAGGCTTGGGGCAGCTGTCAAGGTAAAAAGGGAAAGGTGAAGGACAGAAAACGCCTGGGGGAGGCAGTGGGAGGAGCTGATGAAAGCTGTCCCCAGGGGTGTTGCAGGGTGTCAGAGAAGCGCAAGGCCTTGGGCTGCTGACTTGACACGCCAGTGGGCCATGCAGAAAGCTGGGAGAGGGGCTTGCTGGTGGTGCCTGAAGGGGGCGAGATGGCTGGAGGCCTGGGTGAATATGCAGAGCTGCAAAAGGTGTGGAAGCGCGAGTGGCTGAAGCCTTAGGAGCCAGCCATGCCCCGGAGCAGAGGGCTGAGGGCAGCTGTGATGCCCACGTCTCTCCGGGAGCTGGTCCCCGGGGCGGCGAGCCTCTTGCAAGCACGCTCGGGTGGAAGGTGTCAGTTGTACCCAGGGGAAAAGAATTGCCCTTTAGCTTAAAACTTAAATGTAAGGGGTAAATCAGCACCGTGCATCACTTGGTCCTAAGTGGTGGACATCAGATGGAGCTGCTCTTTTAACAATAGTAAGAACTGTATTAATGTGAATGATCATTTTTTACCTGTTATTAATTATTTAATAAGGACTGATGGAATGAACAAAAAAGATTGAGTGCAGTAAGTACAGAACTTACAGACTTCCCTGGAAATGCTTTAATATTTGATGCAGACATTGTTTTTATGAGCAAACCTGTAGTCGCAGCAGGTATTAGCTAAAATGGCCTGCGAAAGGAATGCAATTTCCCCCTCCTCCCCCTGTCCCCCAGCCCGACGGACTGCTGCTGATGGCAAGTTATGTTGAGCAGCAGTGGAGATCTGCAGCACAGCTCCCCCCACTCCTCCTTTCAGACGTGGGTTGCCTTTCTCTGCCATCGCTGCGGCAATGGGTTTAGCCTCTGGGAGCAGAGTTTACCTCTGCAATTTATTTCTCTATTTCCAATTTCACACTGCAAACTTCTGAGCGTGCGGTTTCTGGAGAGGGTGGCTTTGCCCTGAGCTCGCTGGTGATGGACGCCTCCGGGCGGTCAGGAGGAAGGGGAGGAAACGTGCTGAGAACATGATGGAGAGCCCGTGTGCGGGGGAGCCCTGTCACCCTTTTGCCCCCAGTAAACCCCAGCCCACAAACCAGCTGTGGAGAGGCCACACCAGTCACTCGCAGATAACACATCTGCAGAGCAGAGGTGGGGAGTGAGCCTGGAGCTGGCCTGGTGACCATTGGCGGTCCTGTGGTGGGGAGAGGTAGCCAGCGTGGCCAGCAGATCCTTGGGTGCAGCTGCTGCTCTAAGTTCTGCTTTGGGGGTGTGAAAGGAAAATGCCTCTCTTTGGGCTGGCTGATTTCAGTGTGTCTTGCAGCCCTCAGCACTGCAGGGGACATAGCAAAGGTAGGAGCGTGTGCAGCTGCCGTTTGTCTGAGGTGGCCATTTGCCAGTGGTGCCCCACGTGTGGCGGCCATTTGCCTGAGGCAGCCATTTGCTTGCAGAGCCCCCTGTGTGGTAGCCATTTACCTGAGGCAGATATTTGCCTGAGGCTCCATGCATGTGGTGGCCATTTGCCCCAGGCACCTGTTTGCCTGAGGCTCCTCTTGTGCGGTGGCCATGAGGTGGCTGTTTGCCTGAGGCGGCCCATGTGCAGCAGCCATTTTCCTGAGGTGGCTGGTGTGCTGCTTTTAATCCCTGAGGGGACAGTGTGTCCAGTAGGCTGTGACTTGGGAGCAGTGAGAGGAGAACAGGGCTGCTAACATCTGAGAGCAGGAATTGGTGACAGCTGAGAGACAAGTGGGCCAACAAGGAGCAGCTCCATGCTACTCTCTGGCCTGTAGTACGTGCCAGCACAAGGCAGCCCTCAGGGAATGGCCGTCGGGAGGCACCAGCCCAGAGTGACTGATCTTGTATCCTCTTGGGGAATATATGAAGCTTCACGAAGGAGGGCTGGGTTGGTGGCTTTATCTAATTTCAATTTGCTTCACTTGGGTTTTTTTGGGTTTTTTTTTTTGTTTTGTTTTTTTTTTTGTCACTGGGTCTTCCTAGACTTATTCTGCAGGATTTAAAAGCCATGATAACAGGTATTTATTCCTTAAAAAAAAAAAGGTATAATCAAGGTGGCTTTTTAACTTTTTTATTTTTTGTCCCTCGGTTTGATTCCTAAACCTCTTCTATGTGTCCTTCTCAGTTTTTCAATATCCTTAAAGCACGAGAAGTAGTCCATGTGCAGTATTTTGTTATGGGTTTCAACAGTGCCTCAGAGACGAGCAGAACCACATCCCCATCTCTTGTTATTCTCCTCTTTCCTGCAACCAAGGATCGCGCTGGAACTTGGCACTCATTTTAGAGTTGCTGCTGTGTGAGGCAGGGTCCCCCACTCTGTAGGTGTGGATGACAAGCTTTATTCATAGGTTTCTAACTTTAAATTGGGGTGCACTACAACTTCTTTGTGGGGTTTTTTTGTGTGTGTGTGTGTAGACACTGCTTAATAAGGGTCTGGGTTCATTCGGAATGAATACCCTCATTTTCATTGTTTATCATTCTGACTATGTTTGCTGCTAGTTGTATTTGCAGGGATGTAATATTTACCTCCAGACTGTAAATACTGTATTGTCAGTGGGACTGACTTCTGTTGAGTCTTGATTACCTCTAACAAATGGTTTTTTTTCTGTTTCTTTTCTTATTGTTTTCAATAGTTCTGTCATTTAGTCAGTTTTTAATCCATTACCTATATACTTTAGGGCTTTAAAACCCTTACAGAATTCTGAGTATATTGCGTTTCTTCTCTTGTCTTTATCAGCCAAACTTGTAATCCCATCAAAGAATGAGGCATCTTTGACTCTGCAGAAACTGCTCATGGAAAATAGGCTACAAAGACATTTGGAACAGCTGTTTTGCTGGAGAATTAAAACGTTGTGGAACAATGTGAGTAAAAAAGACTTTAAATTTTTTCAGTCCAGTAGTGTTTTCAGATATCCATGCAGCTTAATGTTGGTATCTTTTCTAAGTGTTTATGTAGTTTATGGAAATTTGCATGACATTTTTGCCAACTTCACAGGTCTCGGCCTTTTGGTCGAATTTTCAGTCAAACCGTGGGGGTAAGAGCAGTGTGTGGCACCAGCTTGATGTGTTTTCAGTAAATTCATCCCTCCTTCAAAATGTGACAAGTTTGCATTTTTAACAAAATGGGCACTGTTTGACTGCATTGTTGTTTCATTCCTCATGACGCTGTAAAATTAGAATATAAATTTGTTTTTCTTTGAAAATATTCGTTTTCCTATCCATTAAGCACCCAAGGGCTCAAACTGACCTGAATTTGCATTTTACTTTCTTGCTTTTTTCATTCTCATAAGTCTTTTCTGTACAAGTATTGAAAAAATTGAAACCTTTTTTATGAAATAAGTTAATTAGTTGCAGGTTTGTTATGAGTCCACATATATAAAAAAACCAACCAACCAAACACCCCCCAAC
>RSEF01000006.1:9382218-9433680 GCA_003993805.1 Himantopus leucocephalus
ACACCCCACACCCCCCCCCCCCCCCCCCCTATATTCTGCAACACAAAGGAATTCAAGTATGAGAGGCTGATGGCACGGTCATAAGGTAGCTTTTCCTCTTGACTGTCTATGTATTTGATGTTAAGGTAAAATAACATCAATTCTAAGTTGTCTGTCCCTTTTTTCCCCCTCGGCAATTAGTGGAGACTTAAGGCTTCAGAAAAAAATTGTGTGTGAAAAGAGGGTATGTACAGGCAATACAAGGGCAATGTCATAGTAGTAATGGCTTTATTGTTTCCTTTGGATGTCTTTGTTCATGTGATTTATTAACTGTGATTTGTTTATTACTTGTGGCTTTTTTCCCTGCTTATGTTTGGCTTATTTTTCTCTGTGTGGTGGTAAGTAGCTAGAATGCGACTATTGGTAGTTCTGTTGCCTACTGAATACATTCTTTCTTCTGAGATGAAAGTGTGCTTCAGCTGTGTAGCTATCAAAGAACCACGTGTTCCCATCCGCATTGTGCAGAGGAAAACATCTATTTCAATTTCTTTTTGCATGTCTATCCAGGGTATGGCTAACTTCTATGGAAATTAGATTGTTCGTGCACAGACTTACAGCTTCAGCATCAGTATAGCGCAAAACAAAATTAAAACTGGGAAAAGGAATTAGCATGCAAGTTGATTGTCTCTAATGTTTAGAAATGGAATAGTTTTTACTCCTTCATAAAAGTCTTCTGCTAGAAAGTCAAAATCATACGGAGAATGTGCACTAATTCTGTCAGTGTCAAAAAGTTTTCAGCTTAGAACACTAGAAATAAGGACAAGAAATGAGCACTTCCAAGCCCTATAAAAGCCTCTTTCTCCTTTATCCTGAAGTCTCTAATTGTGATAAGTATGAGCAAATATTTAGTCTTAAATGTAACAATATGCATTTCTGAGGTATCAGAAATGAATGAGAGAAGAACAAAACATTCAGGTAAACACTAGCATTTACTTCAGCACAAAATCAGCCACAGAAGATTTAAACATAATCCTTGATTCTGCAGAGCTCAAACTGCTATGTTTCTTACACAGCACAGCACTTAAGCACATACTTACCTCTACGTATTTACAAAGTTCTGCTGAGGTCTGTGAGGAATATTCATGAACTTAAAGGCAGAGCAATGACAGAAATGCTTTGTTAATTCAAGGATAGAATGCTTTTAACTTTGGAGGATCAAGCCTTTCTTCCTTCTTGTGCCTTTTTAAAAAATATTTTTTATTTAGCTATTATAATGTAGACTGCTGATCTCTCATGGGACTCTATTTTTATGTGTATGTTTTATAGGATTAAAAACAAAAAAGATGATGACTTTCCTTTATAAAGAAAAAGTAATACTTTCCCACGTGTACTGTTACACTGACTTTCCAGGCAGAGAGGAGCACCAGGGCAATTGTTAGTGTGCACGTTAACTCTGAAACCTGCTTGCAATCACTGATTTTTTTTTTAATGCATTTTAGTCTAATCCTGCTATGCACTTTTTTGACAACCCTGTAGGTACAGCCTTATCTCAGTGACTGCCTGACATTGCAGGGCCAAACCTCTTTTGCACCCACCAGCCAAACTGTATTTTCCTTTCAGTGTTGATGTTGTAGCAATTGTAGACATATTACCGCACTAGATGTGATAGGACTATCATCTGTACAAAACATGGTGGGTGGCAGAGTGATGGTGTGCCAAATGATACCTCAGTGTGGCAAAATATGGTATTAGCCAGAAGAATCTTAGCTTTGCATGCTGTATTAATGCAGTTACGTTGCTTCTGGTGGCCAAGCAAGCTCACTTAGAGCCCTCTTCACTTGACACTGCTGCATATAGGTACACTGAGATAAAAAGGCGTCCTAAGGCGTGTAACATGTTAGCCAGGAGCTGTGTATCATTACCTCAGTGAGATATTTCTTTCTGTAGTGATTTGGGGTTTTTTTCCCACCCATGCAGTGTCACAATGCAAAGAGGGGAGTGGAGGTAGCGGGGAAGGAAGAGCTGGTCTTCCCACTTCACAGACTGTGGAAAAATTAGCCCAAGGCTACAAATCTGTTGTAGATCTGAGAATGGAGGACTTGTGAATCACAAGTTGTCATCTTGGCCACCACCTTGACTGTGGTGCTGGAGGGTATGTGCCTCTTCTGTTACACAGCTGGAATTAGTTTAACTTAAACCACTTGCATGCACAGGTCTGCATCTTCCTCATCACTAATGATGCACTGCACTTAACTGCTACTTTACGGAGCCATGCTAGGTCAGACTATGGAAGAATTGCACCAGACAAGGATAAGTGGTGTAGAAACAACTCTTTGTCTACAGAATGGAACAGAAGGCAATTGTTTTCCACAAAGTAGTTCAGAATTTCTCTGGTAAAGTTGGTGGAAAAATGCAATTGACTGTACTGTTTTTTAATAGCCAAAAAAATCTGCTAAATACAGCACTTCCTTTTAATCCCAGTGTTTTTTTTTCCATAACAATTTGATTTCTAGACTGCTTTATAGGTATTAGTGGACAATCTAAAAATTGGAGACTGGGCAGATGTGAGAATATACTGTCTTGAACAGTTGGTAGCTATTGAAATCTATGGGAAAAACATCTCACATAGACAAGACTGTATCTCAGAATGGACAGGGAAGTAAATTCACCATTTTCACTAGTTTAGAGTCCCGAGCTGACTGTGAAGATGGTCTGATCCTCCTGCTTTCAATCCTGTTTAGTAACAAATGAGCATGAAGAAAAGCTGGTGACGTAAGACAAACATCTATGTTAATAGTGTGCCATTGAGTTTGACAAATGTAATCAGGAAGCGAAGCAATAAAAGATTTCAAGGTTTAGACCAAGCAATTACTTTGGGACTTGAAGAACGAACTTTGAACTGGTTGTCTGTGTATGCTATATCTGTTTCAGAGATTAAAATGTCAATGTTTTATAATGCTGATTCTTATCAGTATAAAAGAGACCCATAAACATAGGTTATCCTTTTCTTGCTTTATGTAAGGGACTTCACAAGCCTTCTGAAGTGTTATAGGCTGAAATTTGGAAAACATTTTGAGTCAAAAGTTCACAGGCTTGTTTTGACCCCTGTAATAAACACATGTTATTTCCGGTAAGATGAATTAAGCTGGAGAAAAGGGAGCAAAGAGATCAGAACACACTGTGAGCTATCATATGTTGGTGCTTGTTCAGTGTAACTCTATTTCATTTGATGCAGGTATATCAGCCAAAAACCACTGGAGCTAGCAAAAGAATACAGACCCCTGTGGATCCAGGCTCGTGCTTGTAAAGGGGGAGCTTACTCTTTAGGATTAGTTGGTTTTCCTTGCAACTTCTTTAAAATTCAGGATGTTTTATGATTATCTGACATGAATATTTTAAAGCAATTCTAAGAAGAAACACAAAGTCATGACTAATGTCCCAGCATGTGCTTATCTTAGCATATGGTTTATGTTTCCTTGGGGTTTCTTTATTAGCTCATGAAGGAAGGTAGTGGTACTTCTGTGCATATAGAATTCAGAAGGTTTAAATTCTGTCTTTTTTGAAGTCAAAGTACAGAATAGTGTGTTTAGTAGTCTCTTCCTGTATTGCTGGCAGCCCTGTTCTTTTTGGGTTTTGTTTTTTTTTCAAGTCAGTGAAAATTGAAATAGGCTGTTGTGAGCCAAACTATAAAACATATATGGACATTTATTGATAGCAGTCCCTGTGCTCTACTCAGTCACAAAGATAATAGAAATGCTTCACAATATAACCTGAAGATTTTTTTCTGACCCTTTGCCATTTAGGAATTGCCCGGCCTCTGTGGTAAGTGTTCATTTATCTTTCTCATTTCTCTGTAGGTTTTATATTACTTTTTTTTTTTTTGGTACGTAACGTAGTACCCTTTATGTGTATAATGGAGATTTTTGACAGTTTCATATATATTGAAATCTTTCCATGGGGAAATGATTTAGTATAATGGGTTTTATGTTGTTAGGATCAAAATTGAGCATATACTTTTGATCTGCTTTGTAACCAGCCCCATGAAAAGAGTTCTCCCCCAAATGTCAAAAACCTATGTTGTAAGTGCTATATTTTCTTACTACTTTCATTTTTGCCACAGATTTTTCACTGGAAGGGGGAGCTAAAGAATTCTATTACTTACAGCATCTTTGTGGTGGATGACATTTAGCTTTGTCTAAAGGAGTTGTGCAAGATTTACCAAATAAGGAGAGTAAATAGAGGAAGGAAATACTGGGCAGGTGAATGTGTTGTCACCCAAAGCTGTGCCGAGGTGGGCTGACTTCACAACTCCGGTCGTCCGGGCTGTGCAGTGAGAACAGCAGGAGGATAGCATTGTGTCTGTGCAGGGCCAGACTGACCTCACTTGGGCCACATGTAGTTTATAAGGTCCTGTTGCTCTTCAGGCGAGATTAGAGCATAGTGTCAAAAAAGCTAATTTTTTCTGTGAACTATTATCACAAATGCTTTCACTCTGTGCTCTTACTTTCTGCTATATTGCCTGCAATACAGAAAGGATCCAGACAGAAAAGTAAGATCTTCCTTGAGGATGCCCAGGGTAGTACAAAGTACTACNGGGGGGGGGGGGAGGGGGGGGGGAAACAAAAACGAAAAAGGCTTGATTTTTGCCACTGTGGTTTTACCACTTGCTGAGCTTGAAGTCTGCAAAAGGTCTCGCATGTCTGACTATTTGGCCCTTTGAGGTACGTCACTTGAATAAATGACAGTTTTTGTTGTACTTCATGTGGCAACCCTGAAAGGATCAGGAAAAAGGGACTAATTTCAGCAAGTAAATAACCAAATAGGTTGGATGAAAAATCAGTCTGTGTTTTCTTTTTTCAGTTTTTCCAGTGGTCTTCAGGGACTGAAGCAGTTGCTGAGGAGGACTGAAACAAGGGGGTTTTTTTGGTTGGTTGGGTTCCCCCCCTGCCCCCCACCTCTCTGCCTCCACAAATGTAGGTGTTACATCTCCACTTGAGGTCTTTCAGCTTCCCTTTAGCAATAGGGAGTGCTTGCTATTTTTACCACTTAGGTGCTTCATTTCAAGTCAAAAAATGTGAAGAGTTCGTTTAGTCCTTTGCAGGCAGCTGCTGCTGAAGAAGCAAAATTGTTTGTTACTGTTGCTGGAGCACAGAGTAAAGGAGAATTACATCAGGATTTGTGCATAATTAGAGATCTGTGAAGGGACAGGGCCTTGAGGAACCTGGGGACAGTCATGCTTTCTTGACCTAATGGGGAGCGTTAGCTCTGCCCTTGTACTTGAGAGTGACTAACAGCAAGATAGCTGAAGCATGTTCTTAGTGGCAGCGTGAAACAAATGCTGCAGTGAAATAAACTTGGAACAGAAACAAATGGGCTGACAGCAGTGTGCAAGTCTGCTGAGACTTTTTAAAAGTGCATGTAATACTTGAAGTGGTTGATTGTAAATGCAGGAGTATACTTTGGGGTTTAAACTGAGATGTGCCTCCCCCTCCCCAGCATGCCAGCTCTGGTTCTTGCAGCCATGCACCTCTGCTGAGTCCTGCACTGGGAGCAGTGTCCCCCTCTGCCAGCTGAGGACTGGGGGCTAAGAGAGGGTAGCAGGCTGAGGGAGTGAACCGGGGAGTGGAGCACTGGGTAGCAGTGATTCAGGAAAGGGACGTAAACCCCTGGCAGTGCAGTCCATGCCTATAAGAATTATCAAGGTTTTTGTAACAGAGGTGAGTTTAAAACCGGGTCATCTCCCTCCGTCTGACTCTCTTCTGTGTCTTTTAAACTGTGTTCACAGTTTCTGACACTTGTCACTGTGTAACTAGTCAAAACATAGTCATTAGAGGTGAGTGATTTTAACTGGGAGAAAGAACTGGTTATTTTAGAATCATTTGAGAGACAAATTCTGCCATTTAAATTTAGCGGCCCTAAGAACTGATAACTAGCGTCCTGAGAGGAGTGGTGACTTTTGGAAACTAAAACAACTAATCCTTATGCGCCGTGACACACAAACTCTAGTATCAATGGCATTGATGTAAGCACCATGAACACCTAGAAGCTGATTTGAGCAAACACACACACACAAGAACCCAAACAAAAAAGCCATAGCATGAACAATCTGGGTGATGGAGTAATATGGTACAAAGTTATTCTTGGCCCTGAGATGTCCTAAAAATTTTACTTGTGATAATGCTTTGTGGTTAGTAATGTGGATGTGCCGGAAAAATATTTCTAATTCATGCCATATTGCCAAGTTGTTTTTTTGTACTTGGCACTTGTATTTATATTTTTCTCCCCCAAAGTGAGATAGTTGTATTCCCCAATCTTGTCAGCGCTTAAATATATACTTAATTCTGTGCAAAGATCTAATCACATGCCTCTCTGTTTGCAATACCCAGACCCTTAATACCTGTCAACTTTCTTATGCACTGACTTTACCTCCAGTGCTTCACAGACTTAAAGGCATCCTATGGTGAGTTAATCTCTTTCTGCCTTGGCTCTTAGTTACTAGAAGTAAAAGGGGAAAGAGATTTGTTCAACTAATATTAAAAGAGAGGACAGGATGAGAGAGAGAGAAAAGAGAAAAACAAGAAAGGCATTTCAGGCAGTAGAAACACTGTACATAGGGTCACACTTCCCATCATAAAAAAAAAAAAAAAGCCTGCAAAAGATTCAGTATTTTGCAGCCAGGCAGAGGATTGGGAGGGGCAAGACAATGTGATAAAGGAAGAAAGGAAAGGAACATTCAGCACTGGAGTTACAGGGGAGAATTATGAAATCCACTAATCCACTGATAGTCTGATGCGTGAATCTGATCTAATTTTTTGTCCTTAGAATAAAAGTGGGTTTGATGCTGGTTATTTTGGTATGATAAAGGAGTAAGCTTAAAGGAGAGAGGGAAATCTCTCTCCTTTCCTACTTTTACTCCTGAAATACTGATGTATCAATATGATCTCAGTATGCTTTTGGGTTTCCCTTGGGGCCCTTTGCTTTATATGCTATAACCTAAGAAATAGTTTTCTTGCCGTGTGTGGTATATAGTGAAATGTGATGCTGCGTAAACATTTAGATCTTTAATTTTATTGCAGTACATGAACAACTTAGAAATTATGCAGTGAAAACCAGTGGGTGGGGTTGGGCTTAGAGATATTGTGAAAGAATTCCTAACCAGCACGTTGATTATTCCTGCTTGGGAAGTTGGTTGAAGATGAGGTATACCCTTTCTTTGTCAGTGACAAGGATTTGGGGTTCTACCTCTAAAAGTCAATCTAGATCAGAGGATGTGACCCAAAGCCTTGTCAGACTTGCTTGTAATGGTAAAAGAATTCCATTTCATGTTGTCGACGTTTCATTACTCTTTGTGTCACAAAAATTGTTCACTTCAAATCTCCCATGTTCCTGAGCTGAATTAAATCAGCTGAGTTCTGGTTTGATGTAGTATTTGCTCTCTGGTTGCTAGATGGACCCAGACTGTCGTCGTCTTTTATCCTCTGAAGGAAGTTAAAGCAGAAAAATAAGTGAATGTGCTTTTTGATAATGAGAGAGAGGAAAGTGTACATCACATGACAACAGAAAGCAATCACAGGAAAGAGCAATTTCTCCCCACTTCAAAAAAGAAACCTCAAAAAAATAAGAGGAATGTTGTCATTAAAGGGACCATCATTTCTAACCTTACTTTGTCTGTCATCTTCCACTGCAGAGCTTTCATCAGTAGTCTTCCTCATCGTGTCTTATTTTAAAAACAAGAATTAACATATAATAAATTAATAACATACTATTATATGTTGAAATGAATTGTTGGGTCAGAGACTCAGAGGTAAACACTGCCTGGCTTTGAGGAAAATGTTACTCAGTTGCTTCTCTGGGAAGATCAATAGCCAAAGAAGCAATCTTTTGGTCATCATGTTCATGATGTCTTGGTAGGACAGACTCACTTCACTAAGGCTGAAAAATTGATCTTGATGGTTTGAAAGATGGTTGAAATACAACAATAGCTGGGAAGTGGTAAGAAGTTTAGAGAACACGATCTATGAAGGAAGGCTAAAGGAATGGGGTTTGTTTCTGCTAAAGAGGACTGGCAGATGAGGGGTATCAAGGGGGCAGGGGCTGGGGTTACACTTATCGATGCGTAAGCAGTTGTTGGAAATGGAATCATTATTGCTGTGTTACTGCTAGGCAAACAAGCAATGCATTGAACTTGTGATGCTATTTAGTTTGTTTCAGTTACAAAGCAGGCATAATGCCCTGATTTTAATGGTAGATTTGAAAGGGTAAAAGGTATCTGGGGAAGTTGTATCAGCCTTTAAGGGGTTTTTAGGAGCATGTCAGATGAGCATCTGGTGATATCAATTTGTTTGACCCTACATCAGTGATGGAGTCTCCAGAAGTCATTTTCAGCCCACATTTCTATGATTCAGATTATATGTACAACACAAAGGATGGAGAAGTATGAATTGTGTGAAAACCAATTCTGACTCTTGGGAGAACTGTGATTTAATGCCCTCCTCCTCTCCCTCCATTGTATGAGAGTCCATGCCTGTCTTTAATGGGAGCCTTTCTACTCATATTATACAAGAAATCCAACAGAATTAAAGTTGCAGTTGAGGATGTTCTGTTTCCCCCTTCTTTTAGCCCCTCATGTGCTTAGGCAGGAGAACTCTTTAAATACATAGAGATTTTGAGTATGTCAAGTCTCACCTCTTCTCACTTCAAGGTGATGAAGGAGCAAAAGAAGAGCTTATGCAGGCGCCACACCCAATTTGCCATACTTTGGCTGACAAGCACGTGCCAAAATTGCCTTTTTATTCTCTTCATTCAGAAATTGTTTGCCCCTTAGTGGTTCACTGACTAGCTATGAAAAGTCAGGAAAACATTTTTTTTCTTATTAAAAAAATAGGATACTTTCACCAAGCTGTCCCCTGAAGGCTTGTGGAAACCTAAAGTCTAAGGGGGTAGCTGAGATTTCCAAATAAGTGTGTCAAGACATAAGAAGTTCCCTGCTTCTCTAAGAAGGTAGACTTCTCTGACTTTAAATATTTAAGTCCACCTTTACTCTCATGACTTTGGTCTTAAATTTGTCCTTCTAGTCTTTAGAAGAACATTTTCCCATTTCCCTGAAAGACGGAACCTGTCTTATGAGATTTCCATGCATAACTTCAAGCTATTTACATAGAAATGTCAAGGTAAAGCTTGCAATTGCTTTACCTTGGGGGCTCACATATGGTAAACAAAATACAATAGGAGTTGGGTAATAAAATATGAGTGTTGATGAGCTCAAATAAGGATTTTCTATCTCACTAGTAAAAGTAAAAAGCTTTGTTTAAATTCATAATTTTATTAATTATTACCTGGCATAAAGTGGCAGCTGTAGAATGCGTTGAGAGTTGAAGATAACTTAGTTGGCCTGTTGTAAAGCAAATTAATATTAACAATCTGTCTATTTTTCCGTGTAATTAAGCAAATAATGATCAAAGCTCAATGCTTTTCTTGGTGATTAATGATGACTTTGAAAATTAATGGTGTGAGGTGAAAGCAAGGACCACTAGCCGTAGCAAATTGTTAAGAATCCAGAAAACACACTGGGCTGAGTCATTAATTTGTTTTAGGATTATTTAAATACTGCTTTTTCCTCTATTTATTAGAAAACAAATTGATATTCATACATGCTAAATAGTGCAAGATTTAACATTTTCATAGCAAGCAGCCAAATAAAGAATACGCTCAGGTTCTAGCCAGGGTCAGCTCTGAGAACAAGCATAATGACTTGTCTGGCAATGTTACCTAAAGTCTCTACTTCTCACTCTTTTCACCACATGGATTCCAGGATTCATGACTGGTACTTAGTCGTGTTCCTGTCGCTCATGAAATTACTCTCCTACTAGGTGATTAAAGCAAAACTAGCATGCAGTGTTTGCAGGAACAAGTCCCGTACATTGCCGCCTTAGTGCCTGGTAAAGGAAAAACATTAGCCCTTTCACTCTACTTGTGCACAGCAGGAGAAACGTTTCTGAGATAATTTCTTTCTTTTTAAGAGTTGCCCTTCATTATTAATGTTTTCAGATCAAATAGTCGACAGCAAAAATTTCAGCAGAAACTGGCTATCTGGGTCTTTGCTCCCAGGGAGTGGCAATAGAATTTTACCAGATCTAAAAATTGTGTTCTTCAGGCGCTGAGTTGCATCTGGCACTCACTGCAGTCAACAGCATAACTGCTATTGAGTTCTCTGGTGCAAAATCAAGATGAGCTCTTCCTTTCTCTCTTTTTTCTTTCTTACAATAGCACAAATCAGAAGTAATTTAGTTGAAATCAATGGAATTACATCTCTGAGAGGTGACTCAAATCTAAGCTATTGCCAATTCATGCTACACTCACTCTACCACACTTCACTATGGGAATACTGTTTCAATTAGACATGCTATGAGAGAAATCTTTTTCACTAAGGCTTTTAAAGTGGGGATAGTTATAGAGATTTTAAAACTGAGTTTTAAAACTGAAGTGTTTTACTTAAGTTTTAACTGTGGGAGGTAGACAAATGCCCTTTGCTCCTTAGTTTGTTGTCTAGCTAGTAATTATACACCAGTATTTGACAACACTTGCACTAACCTCCTTTTTTAAGACATTCCTTTGCACTGACTGCAAGAGAGAGCTTTAATAACTCGGTGATGGCCAGACAAGAACAATGTCTGCAGACAGCTATGTCTTGTGAAAGACACAAGTACCTCTAATACTAAAAGGTCTGGTTTTCACCTAAAAATGCTGAAATCTTATATGCCCTACTTATTTCTCCTGTGCATAAGACAGATTTGTTTGTAAATGTTTGAGAAATTAAAGAGAAGTCTGTTTATCCATTTACGTCTTTAAAACTATGATTCTCTTTGAAGATCAGAATAAATCAGTAAACTCAGTATGTTTTCCTACATAACACAACCAAGCCTGTTGCAAAGCCAGATGGGTGGATTAGAGGTGATGGTGGTGGGGTTTGTTTGTTTGTTTTTCTTTCTTTCTGAATGAATTCTTCACTGCAATTTCTGTCTCTTTATGTTTTGGTTGGAGATTGAGACAATGGAAACAATCTGGAACTTACTGAAAACCAGCCAACAAACCAGTCCCTCTATTTCAGCAAATGTTACCTTATTTCTGATCTTCAAATGTATCAGTGGAACAGAACACAGGTTTTGGCAATACTAAAAGCAAGATAGTACAAAAGTAATGTTTTCCTGCAGCAGATTGCGTTGTATACAGTGGGATCCTGCAGACATTTAGGAATATGAATAGTTGTATGTGAAAACGCTAGAAGCCTGGAAACAAAGGCCAGTCTTCTCTTTGATCACAGGGTGGATATCAAGGCTCATTAATAATCACATAAAATTATATGCTATGTGGTTTTGTTGTATAGCTTTCTAATATGTTGATTTCTGCACATAGTCTGTTGCAGCAGTCAATCCTGACAGTGTCCCTTTAAGATTTATTCCTTGCGGCTTTTTAATGCTGCATACAGCAATTGCTGAGAAGTTTAACAAGTATGTGCTGGAACCATCTGGAAGTAAGCAGTAGCATTTTACTTCAGGTTCATGATCCATTTGTAAAAGCCTACACGCTGTCATCCTGCGCTTTTTAACAGGAATGAAAAGCTGAGCCAAATCGGGAGCTGCTTTGTGGTGCTGATAAGCTCAGGGAAGTCTGCATAGGTCCTAAGTCAGGTGCCTTATTAGTGTGATCTGGAGTAAACTGGATAGCGTTTGTCTCGCAGTGGAGTGATATCATCAGCAACGGAGTGGTATCATCAGCAAGCTTCCTCAGGGTGCACTTGATCCCATCATCCAGATCACTTAGGAAGATACTAAACAGTGCTGGGCCCAATATGAATTCCTGGGGGACCCCACTTGTGACAGGTTGCTAGTTTGAGAAGAAGGTATTTACCACCACCTTCTGAGGGCAGCCTGTCAGCCAGTTCCCCACCCACCGCACAGACCACTTGTCTGGACCATAACACATCACTTTCTCTGGGGGGAGGCTGTGGAGAACCATTATCAAAAGCCTTGGAGAAATACAGGTAGACAATGTCCACCACTCGCCCCACATGAACAGAGCAGGTTACTTTGTCGTAGGGTGATCGGGCTTGTCAAGCATGATTTGCCCTTGGGGAATCCGTTCTGGCTTTTCCATATAACGTGCTTCATTTGACCTGTGATAGCCCCCAGGAGGATTTGTTCCATAACTTTCCCAGGGACTGAAGTAAGACTGATGGGCGTGTAATTTCCTGGATCCTCCTTTAAGCCCTTCTTGTAGATGGCAGTGACATTACCCTTCTTCCAGTCTTCTGGGACGTCCCCCGATCGCCACAACTTCTCAAAGATGATGGAGAGCGGCTTTGCAACAACAGCAGCCCGCTCTCTTAACCCCCCGGGGTGGATAACATCAGGGCCCATTGATTTGTAGGGGTCAAGCTCCTGTAATAGTTCACGTACCAACTTGTCCTTCACGGATGGTGGGGTTGTGTTTGCATCAACCTGGATTGCTGTTCCCAAGGCCTGGGGCCCAACAGTGCTGGTAGAGGCAGAGGTGAAGAAAGTGTTGAGAACCTCTGCCTTTTCGGCATTGTTGGTGACTAATTCACCTCTCCTGCTTAACAGCGTGACAATATTTTCCTTCTATTTCTGCTTGTAGTTTACATACCTGAAGAACCTTTTCTTGTAGTTTTTGACATCTCTGGCCAATTTGAATTTGAGCTGAGTTTTTGTTTTTCTAACTGCATCTCTTGCACACCCTGGCAATGCCTCTGTAGTTCTTATCAGGTATTCGTCCACTTTTCCATCTCTGGTACGCTTCTCTTTTGGTTTTGAGCAGACTCAGAAGCTTGCAGTTAAGCCAAGGGGGTCTCTTGCTCTGCCTACTTCCCTTACCTTTAAAGGGGATGAACTGGCTTTGTGCTTCCAGGAGAGCGTTCTTGAAAAACTCCCAGCGCTCGCTAGCTCCTTTATCCTCCATGGAAGCTTCTTACGGAATCCCTCCCAGCTGAGCTCTGAGTGAGCTGAAGTTTGCTCTTCTACAATCTAAACCCTTTGTCGTTGTACTAACCTTCAGCATGCTCAGCAGGATCCCAAACTCCACAATATTGTGATCACTGCAGCCAAGGCTGTCACTAACCGAGATATTACAAAGCAGGTTTTCTTGGTTTCTGGGTAGCAAGTCCAGCAGGGCCTCATTCCTGGTTGGCACATCTAACATTTGTATGAGGAAGCATGCTTATCTTCACTTCCCTTCACCACTGCAACTGTCATCTCTCAGCTCTCCTTGGAGTCAAATCAGAGATTCCTGCTCCTCCTGTAAAACACCATGACATGTTCCCTTTTAGACTCTTCTCAGCTCAGTGGAAAAGCAATACAAATGCTACTGTGCCCCTAAACTACTATTTTGCAATTGTTGAACAGTGAGGCGAGAGAAGGAATTGGTATTTGGTTGTCAGAAACTTTGGTATGTGTGCAGCTCATTGCTCAGAATGAATAGGATATCAGTGAAATCTGTGATTTAAATACAGTTGAGATAATGTCTTCACTCCTGTGGTATCCACTTTGTTATGTGATGGTAAGACACATTTCATTTTGAAATTTGTAATTTTCTAGTGCTGTCGGTAATACAACTGCTTGCTGAGACATTCACTATGTTGGGAAACAGAGAGACAAATGTGCGTCATTCCTCATTCATTATCTTGCTATGAAATATAAAGACAAATTTATCCAGTGACTTCAAACAAAATTGTTCTGTCTTGTTGAGTCTCACAGAATTCTTTTCCCACCGTTAAGTTTTACTGCAGCAGTTTCCACACCGGAACTTGATGTAAGTTATTAAGCAGTTCTGTCCTCATTAAAAAAAAAAAAAAAAAAGGAAAAAGGTGGCTAATCCTTCTCTTTCCCACTGTAAGTGAAATGAATGTTAGATGACAGTCTTATGAGTGGTATGAGGGTCTAGGGTGCTAGAAATCTATGCTGTTATTTTAACACCTACTAAAGCTATAGAAACACCTATTAAAAATACAGAATAGAAATATCAGAACATGAACAGCATATCCACACCAAGTGTAGCAGTTGTTCTTCATTTGAGCCCTCTACATTTTATTCATTGAAACAGAAATTTTCCAGGAAAACAGCTTTCAGGCCTTGCCTGTGATTACTGCTCATACTAAACTACTATAGAGATGCTGGCAAGTACAACACCAGGATCAGACTGCATGGATTATATTAGGTAAAATACTTGGCATTTCTATTGATGATGCTTTAATTCTATTGATAGTTGCTTTAAGCTTTCTCCTCGGGATTAAGGGAAGAATAGAATTGAAATTATTTTAATTACTTTTTGAATGAGGAATGGTAAAGTTTTCCACAAGCTTCATTAAGTTTAAAGCAAATGTTTGAAAGTTCTGTGTGTTACAGAAGCCGATATTTTTGGAGGAGCTTGAAAATCAGGGTGCCATCTCAGGCCATTATGTAAATTTGAAAATTAAGGCAATTTTTTTTTTTCTTTTGCCCTTTGCCAGATGTGTCCTGTTGCTATTAAATCAATGACTACAGCAAAACCTCTTTTGACTCGGGTTGAGATCAGGTTCCTGTCTAGAAATGTCAGCCTCCCAAACTTTAGGAAAAAAGCCATTTATACCAGTTGCTCCTTTGTGTTGTTACAGCAAATATTAACAAACACTCTAATTTGGTAATTTTAGGTTGTTTTTTTTTAAAAAAAAATTCATTTTATCCTTACAAGTGATTACGTTAGAAATCAGCAGTTTTCCTTTACCCTTCCTTGGGGAATTGTACACAGCCTACGCATCTTTGAGTCATCTCAGGTATTTCAGAGTTAATAACCTGCTAGGAGCTCACTTGTCACCATTTGACTCCAGTTTCCCTAGTAGGAACCTGAATGACTTTAAAAGAAAAAAGTAGATGCTGGAAACAAAGTAGGCCATTTGTGAGCAGATGGTTCTGTGCTCAGGATAGAGGGCTGTTAGTGGCCAACTCACAGAAGATGGGGTTGCAGTCTGGGGAGGGAGAGGGTGATGCCCAGAGTCAGTGTGCTGGCTGCCTGGGTCTGATGCCATGTGCTGGAATTTGGATCATCTGATTATTGCAGATCACTACAGAGTGTAACTCCCTGCTTTGCTGCCTGGAATAACACTTCAGGCTTGCTGTTATCTGCGACTCTTTCCAGAATTTCAAACCTGACTTCTGAACGTTATTTTAAATGTTATTTTTTGTGATTGGGAGATGCCTTGCTATTCCTCTTGACCCTTTTTTCCCCAGCAGTAAAATACTACATTGCTGAATGCATTTCCCTCGCTTGAGTTGTTAACAGTTGCATACTTACAAACGGTCTGTACGCTACAGTGAAATTAAAGCTGAATTTGCTGTGTAGTCCATTGCCACAAACTCAAAGAAACAAGGTCAAGTCTGGGAGAACGCCATGGCAATCAACATGTTACTCAGGGAGGAATATCAGACAGATTTACGGCTGCATTGGAGGAAAAACTTGAGGGAATGCTGTAGACAAGGCAAGGGATTTTATCAGTGGTCTTGCATGACAGGAACCCTGCCTTGGGCAGAAATGGCCTCACTGGAGTACTGCTGGAGAGCTGTCAGGGCAAAGATAGAGCTGATTCCTTCTCTCTCCATGTGTAAGGTCATCACCTACTGCACAACCTTCTGGGTAGCTGATGTAATCAGTGCTGTTGGCTGTGGAAGTATCCCAGCTTTGCTCTGTTGGAGCAGGGTGTTCGCTTCTTGGGCCTGTGGTGCATATGTGGCCCCCAGGCTGCTAAGGCATTTGAAGAAATAGTTGCCACATGGGATGTTTGTGTGAGAGTTGATGGCAAGGGAAAGGATAGCATTGCAAAGGCTGTGAAAGTGAAAACAAGTAGCATACGTTTGTGCTAGAGAAGTGGGAACAAGAGAGGAAAAGTGTGATGTAAGTCAGTGACAGGTGAGGAAGAGTCTTTGCATGTATCAAACAAGGAAGAGGATGTCTCCAGTGCACAGATGAATATTGAATGAGAGCTTGGTTGAAGATTTTTACTATATGAATCTTGCAAGTTGATGTCTTTGAGATGTTACGCAGGAAGAATTTGCAACGTTTAGGTGTAGTCAGATGAAGAGGAATGTTTAATTTTTTCTGCAAGTTCTTAATCAGAGCTCTACCTTTAAAGCCTCTTTAAATAACACCCCACAGAGCTGGCCTGGTGTGGCTTTTGCTGAAAGGTGAATTACCCTCTTCTGCTGCCGTGCTCAGTTCCTTTGACACTGCTGCTGGGTGTTATGTGTTATCACCATAGTTTGCTCTCAGGGCTCCACCAGAAAGAACTAAATCAACTCCGAATGAGTTTCCCGTATCATCAAGGAGAATCAAGTTTCATAGCAGGGAACTACATCTAGATGAGTAATTTTTCTCTATAAACAGGCCAGCTATCTGATGATAAAAAGGGTGTGTGTGTCTTTGGTCAGAATATTCAGGACTCTGCAAATGCCCTTAGAGAAGAGGTCATAATGCAGCATTTTTGCTGCTGAAATCCACCCTACTATTTTCATCTTAAAAAGCAGCATATACTTTGCGTATGTCCTTTGTTCCTTCTTCCAGGAGAGAAGGGGGAGGAGTATGGGTTGAATGATCATGTGCAGATTGTAAGACCTTTCCTAAGCACGAAGCACTACCATATGTCCCAATGCTCTATCACACACCACACTCGCATTAAGCTCTTATCTCAGGCTGTTTAGTCCATTATCACCCCTTCTAAACACTGTAAGGCAAAAGGAAGAAACTGAGGCACGCATGCAGAGGTCACAGAACTATTAAAGATTTTGTCAGAGGGGATGGCCAGCTTTTAAGTTTTGGTGCCTGGCAACAGTATAATGATGGTATTCATTTACTGCAGTGAGCAAGTCAGGTACAGGAGGACTGACTTTTGCTTCCTGCATGACTATAGGGAGTAATGGCTGTTGTGGTCCCAACGTCAAGAACAACTGTGATTTCTGCACCTCAGAGAGCAGCAATCCTCCTTTCAATAATAAACCACAAGACTGCAGTCTTTTTTCTGTTCCCTGCACATAAACCAGCAAACCATATGCATTGGGGAAGGAGCACGTGGGAAGATGTATATTGATGCTCCTCTTGCAGCTACCGATGCAGCAGTTTAAATCAGCTGAGGATCTGATACAATAGCCTGGCCATATGGAGTTTGAGGAAAATACTGCCCATTTAGACATTTTTTTTTTTTTTTTACTACACAAATTCTGCATTTGCAAATCTTATGTTCTTGCTTAAGAGCAACTGAAATGACCTTTCTTTTTTTGAATGCAGGAGGAGGTTGCGCACATAGCTGTTCACTGTATTAGCTAAATTAAACTTCTTTCCTGGATACCTGACTGTACCTGCAGTAGCGTTTGCTAAGCATGTTCTTGAGTAGTTATTCAGCACCTACTTTTGTCCAAAAGAAATGTCCTCTATAGGAAGGGGAAGAATTTATTCCTCAGGCTGTTCTAATTCTGATTCAGTTCCCCTACCAAATTTTGTTTTGGGATCTGCATAAATGAGTTCTTGATGGCAGAGAAGATAAATGTGAGAGTGCTATCCTGATATAGGCAGTCTTTGGTAATGCCCTGCTTCAGTGTCAGCTGTTGATAGTATCCAGGGGTCCGAGATGGGTAACTCTCGGCTTTTCATTGAGTGGGACAGTTACAGATAAGCTACATTTCTGCAGACAATATCAGCACCTGCTGTTCTTTCTACTTGAATGTATTCCTTTTTGTCTTGTGAAGTGTGGATGCCTGTAACTACTGATCTTTCCTTGAACTTTACTTTTCTCTTTTTTAGTTGAGAGTTTTCTTCTGTTTGCCTTGTTTTCAAGGCCATATGCTTTCAAAAAGTTTTCCTTGATGAATTAAATTTTGTGAGCTGGAGGGATAGTTGGCATAAAAGTCTACTTACATGTGAAACTTATTGTGATCTCTGTGAACTTTGAATAGTGCTCATCAGGTCAGAAATCACTAAGTATATCGAATCTATCTTAAGGAAACAAAGACTCTTAAGTAGAAACCTTTCTTAATAATCAGGAGGCGCAAGCATGGCACATAGCCTTTTTTATTGTGGCTGTGAATTTAAACTTCTAAACTGATCAGCAGTTGAAATGAGACCCTTGTTCCCTTGTATTGAAAGCTTCAATTGATTCTATACACTGGCCTTTTTACTGCACAAGCCATCTTTGTAATTTCCCCGGTTACTTATCTTTCTTTTCAGGTGATTCTTTTTTCTTTTTTTTTCCCTTTTTTTTTTCTTCCTCTCTCCCACCCTGTGTCCACATCTCACAACACCAGAGGCTACAAGCTCAAGGGAGACATTGAGGCAAATATTGATGTGCACCTAGAAGTGCAGGATACAGTCCTGAGGCTTTCACCCTCTTTTTGCTTGGGTAACTCTTCAATTAATTTTCTGAAGTTATTTAAGTCAAGGTGTAGTCCTGAAGCATTACTGCATGAAGTCATTAGTCATGAGCAGAATCCTGACATCCTTCTCTCATGCAGCAGACGATGAAGCTTCTTCTTGCTTAGAGAGCTGGAAACTGCACTGACGCTGTCAAAAACTGACTGGTGTTTGTGCAACAAGAGGCAATGTACCATTCCTTTATTCCTTGCAAATGCCCAAGAAAACTGGTAAGACCCTTCTGTGGTGCTCATCTCTGCTTTCTTAGGAGTGAAAACGGAGAGATTTTGTAGTTTTTGTTGCTCTGGAATGCTGCCAAAGCATATTGCAGGCTCTCCTCTGGACAAAACGTGTGTGTCTTAATGTCGCCTCTGAAATGAGTGTTGCAGGGATCACCCTGGCCCTGCAAATGTGGTGGTACAGTACGTCTTTCAGGAACACTGTCAGCCCATATCATGGAGGAGACAGCTCAAATGAGTTCAGAGATCCCATACAGGGACATGTGCTATTTAAAGTAGTCTCAGAAGTGCACTCTTATTGCCTATGGTGTATCTTGGAGCTTTCCCGAGACTTCCTGTGCCTTTTTGGCCCCAGATCTTCTCTCTTGGCAATTTTTTGCATTTTTTTTTCTTTCCTTCCCTGTGTGGATCTTGGAGATGCTTATATCACGTTGGTCTATAAACCACTTGTGCCTTGTAAATGCTTTGACTTCCCGCTCTTGCCCAGTTCCCAAGGCTGGCTTCTGCAGCCACTGGCCATGCTGTGTCACAAGACAGGTAGGTGCTTTTTGAGACTCTGTTTGCAGAACTGAAGCTCCTTCTCCTGTATAGGTAAATCAATAAGTTTGCCTTTTTTTTTGGAAATGGGAGTTACAAGTGTATTACCCTTAGGTGTGCTACAGTTATTACCTTATTTCCTGCTGAAGAACTGTAATGAAGAATAGAGTTGTTATCATGCTTATTTTGAGGAACTAGGAAAATGGTATATGTCAATTAATGATGTCTGGTACTGATTCCTTTTCTCTCCAGAGCCTTTATAAAGGCCTAATAGCATAGAGTGACTTTAAGGAGGGTGGAAGCTGCTTGAGGCTGCCAGACAGTGTAAAGAGATGTGAAAAGACTTAAGAATTAGTTCACTGTATGCTTTTCTTATATAATCCCATCTTAACCCCTTTTTCCTTACATCAATTTAGTCCATATTCAGACAAAGTGCAGTATTTCTGAAGTGCAAGCCTCAGTTGCTAAATAAGGTAAGAATAACAGAGACTGTAGGCAACCAGGCTGAAAGCAAAGTATTGCTTTTATGATGTTGCTAATAAAAAACATATGAGAGGGGGAACTGAGAGACAGGAAGAGTTTATGTTGAACACTGAGTTCTCACCTGAAGCTGCTGCTGCCTTGGGATACTGGGCTCGCTTAGGGGCTACATGTTTTTTGTCAGAAGTTTGTAATAATCCAACAGGGTTTCTGGCCTTCAGTGTTAGTTTTAAAGGCAAGATAAACAGTTAAAACTATAAACTGATATTTGTCCCTTAAAACATTATTGTGTACTTCCTTTTCCAGTAGCAGCAAAATAGATGCTTAGGAAGAGGCATGGGCCACATACAGGACCTTTCAGAGTGAGGAGGGGTTGAATGCCAGAAATTACACAGCTGATGGCTTTGTCATTGCTTCAAGTCACGTTCTGCATTTATGAAACAGCCACTTTGAGCTTGATTATGGAATCATTGGTAAACCCACAAAAGCTTATTTTTCTAATACCCTAAGTGTGGAAATTAAACACCTAAAGTCAATTTGCCATAGCATGGTGGTGGTTCTTTAATCACTGCTGTCCCCTGTCTTCTGTTAGTTCTGCCTAAAATTCCATGGCTGAGAAAAGAAATATACGAGCATTTTTCGTATGATACCTTTCCAGCTTGGCCCTGGGCTCACAGTTCATGAGTGTTTTGTAATTAATTAGTAATACATTGATTGATTCTTGTATGTTTCACTGGAACTTAAACATGTGCTAATTACATCACAGATATCATATAAAATCTGGTCATGTGGATCTTTTTAGAAATTCAAGAAGCTAACGCTCCAGATACATGTTAAGTGAAATTTTAAAAATCATGTTGGATGTAACTCCTGTTTGAAAACAGTTCTGAAAATCCCATTAGCACTTACCTGTCTCTTTCACGCTTAGTCACTGTTTAAAAAGTGCCCTGTGGGCTATCATTTATACTTGGATATTAGCTGACCATATATCTGCAGGGTTAGCACTGTAGGATGAGAGCAGATGAATAAGGACTGCAAATATTAAGTAATTTGTAATTACAGGTGATACAGAGATTATCAGAGGCTTTTTGAAATCATGTTATATTGGAGGACTTGATTTTTCATTACTTTGTTACTCCATTAGTTAAGAATCTCCAGAAGAAAAGTTACTCCTGATGGAAGATGAATTGCTATAGTGCTTCGTACTTTCACCTACTTCTGGACTGTGCCTTTAAAGGGACAAGCCCTTGTGCCATTGACTTCAATGGAGCCAGAGTTTAATCCTTGCTAGAGGGAGCAGCTCAGTAAGAATATCCTTCATAACTAGTGTGTGCTGTTGCAGTCTCCGACATCTATTCATCCAAAACCACCAGAGCTCTGATAATAGAAAACTAAGCTTTAATTTTCAATTCTGATCCTTTAAATTATGCTGATACATCATCTTCTGGGAATGTTTATGGGGTTTAAGTTAATCATGATTTTTTTTCCATCTACGGATTATGCAATAGGTAAATTAAAATCAAAGCACTGAGGTGAAGTTGTCTTTTGCTATAATTAACTGAAATGATTGTGCAGTATTTACAATTACTTTATTTTTTTCACATAATGCTGGTGGTATCTAGAGCTTTGTTTATCAATTTCAGTTCTATATTATTCACACGCTGAGAGAAATGCATAATTTAATAATGTATTCTCTCATGCTCTATTTTCCAATTTCCTGACTTAATCCCTATGAAACCCTATTAGTTATGCTCTCAATGAATATTTATCTCACTTTCACTTTATTTTGGCCTTTGTCCTAGTGACAAAGGTTCCTGTAGTAGCATGTGTAAAACCAGGATATGACAAATGGGGTGCCATACCTTTCACTTATGTACCTGGAGTTAGAATACTGACTCTGTAGCTGGTGTAGCAAGATTAGATCTGCATTCTGTAGCTGTGCAAAAGTCAAAAGTGATAAAATCTTCCTGCAAAAGGACCATAGCAACCTCCAGTCAAGAGTCACAGATGTCACTAGATTAATGAAAACTGAGCCTGGAATTAATATTCATCATCAAAATCCTGAATTTCGGCACTTGTGAAAACCAAGCCATCTCTTGCTCCTCCTTTCTGTATGTATGGGACCACAGGATTATGGCTTTAAGATGTAAAGAGATATGAAGTCCTAAAAGTTGCACCAGGGGAGGTTTACATTGGACATTAGGAAAAATTTTTTGACGGAAANAGGAAAAATTTTTTGATGGAAAGGGTTGTCCAGAACTGGAACAGGCTGCCCAGGGAAAGTGGTTGAGTCACCACCCCTGGAGGTATTTAAAAGATGTGTAGATGTAGTGCTGAGGGACGTGGTTTAGAGATGCACTTGGCAGTGTTAGGTTTACAGTTGGACTTGATGATCTTAAAGGTCTTTTCCAACCTGAATGATTCTATCATTCTATGAAAAGAAGCCTGAAATAATGTTACTCATAGGTTTTTCTTGGCCATGTTTCTTGGTGTCCCCTGTTCTGGGAGTCATCTATACTCTTCCCATGTGTGCTCTTTTGGGAGATGGTGGGTGTGACAGGTTCGCTGATGGAGAAGCTTTTTTGAAGGCCTGTGGCATTCTGAAGATCTTTCGGTACTTTTGAAGAAAAGCTGGATCTGGAATTACTGTTGTCTAAAACAAGTGCTGGTTTCTCCAGGATCTCACCTAAACCTTCCACCATGCACCAGCAGAGGTTATGGGGAATGGCATCTGTCAGTCCTGTTGCCGTTAACACACATTCATTATTTTGTGAAGCAAAGTGTAAATGAAAAATGTCAAGGGTGAAGTCTAAAATGTCTTTGGCTTTAGTTTCTGCAGTTTGCACACACGGCATTTCTCTAATACTGTTATTGCACAGAATCATGTTTAAAAATGCTTCAGTGCTCTCTTCTGAATCAGTAATATGAAAGAAATAAAATACAAAACTGTCATTTTCTGACCATACAGAGACACTTGGAAGCTGTGAGCTTGCTTGCATGTCTCATAGGGATGGATGTGACAAAGTGGCATGCTTCCATTTCAATCTTCTCAGCCCTTCATAGACCCTAACGGTCATCATTACACTGTGTTTTCATCTTTTTAGACTTTGATACTTTTTTTTTTTTTAATGGCTGTACTGTTTACATCAGGGCAAGGGTTACTTTATGGCCTTTGCATTTTTAGTTTGTTTTCATTGTTTTGATTTTCTGTGGTGCACAGATGTAAAACATCAATGTACAAACTATACATAATAGTTTGATGAAAACTTTGTCCCAGAACTCAGACTATTTGTCCTCTGGTCTCTTTCCCTACTCCACTAATATGCGTGTGGGCCAGAGTGCTAACCCCGCTCTTTGAAAAGGAAAGCAGGAATAAGCTGAGCTGATTTGCTGCTTAGAGCAATTATGAAGTCAGCTGCGTGCAAGTTCACTTTCAGAAATTCCTCCTGACAGTGAGTTGAATAGGGAGGTGCTAGCAGCTCTGGGATTGATGTGTGACAGTTCTGTTCTTTTGCTCAGGCAGGAGCTCTGCGGCCTTTCTCTCACCTGATGTGGAGGGAATATGTTTTTAAACAAGATTCTGGGAGTCCCTTGACTTTCGGTTGAGAATGAAGGTGATAAATGCCTTCCTTACTTATTTCAATTTTATTGCACAGAAAAACGTTTTATGTTTGAGTTTTCTGGCACCAGTTCCTGTGGCTTTTGAGAAAAGGTAATAACTCATTCTAGAGCTTATTTAATGCTGATGAAACTGCTGGATTTTAAAGAAACTTCCCATTGTCAGGTTGTTCCACGATTGTCTATTGTAGGGTTGTGCATTGATCTGAAGGACACTGGCTGCTCTTGCCTACAGGTTTTTTAATGAAATGCTCTATTGTCCTGGAGTAATAGTAGGTGAAAAGTTGATTATCCATTTTAGAATAATAAACTGCGGCTGAGATCTTGGATCTCTTGAACTGAATGTGTGGATTGTCATTAATTTCACTGGGAGCATGATATCTTCATTTTACCCAGGGCTATTTGGCATAGTCACGCTTTTAAAATGAAAAACAAAGTTTGATGTAATTAAAGTATTTTGAGTGCTGAGATCTATAGAGAGATGGCTCCTCCTGTCCTAGGGTGATACAAAGTGGATTTCTGTTGTTTCAAGCTAAGAAAGTGCCTTTTTGACTAAGTCCCATAAGTACTCTTACGGGGCTTGCTCCAAGTTTGCTGTGACTAGTGATTTTTCTCATCTGCAGTACTAACTGGTATAAAAATGTTATTGTGCCTATTTGCATCATCTAAGGAAAAGGCTGACAACGTTTGACAAAGATATGGGTGGATTTTTCTCTTTATGAATAATTTAAATTCCTTAATCGAAGCACTGGGTTTTTTTCTTGAGGCAGGTAAATCAGCTCCTCAAGGAAGAATGGTACCACTTGTGTACCATGCCATCATTAAAGTGTTCTTCAGTCCTGCCATTTAAATTTGGAAAGAAATCCATTCCCTAAAGGAATAAAAAAGGGCAGGATTGATGGCCAAAAAGTCAGGGTGAATTAGTCACCATAAAATCTTTTATTCATGGAATTAATAAATAAGGGAGAACTGCAAAAGATGTGCTGCTGGGTTTTGTCACAAAAATGAAATAAAAGGAATGGCAAACCTGGCTTCCTGACAAAACGTCACTTCCAGTTTAAACAATGCATATTTTAAAATCAAATGTGAAAACTGCTAATCAGTTTTGTTCTCTTTTGAGTTTGTTTGTGTCTTCTGTGGATATTTTTAGATCTGAAGCTTCCTTTATCAGAATACCCACGGAGAGCTGTGCTCCATGCAGAAAGTTTGGCCTACAGAATCCTTTTCATTTGAAGCTGGTCTCTTGCCGCCTTCCGCGGCTCGCTGGAGCAGCCGCTGTACTGGTGGGGTGCCAAACAAATAGGAATTCGGGCAAGAGGGATCCTTAGAGACTCAGACAGCCCTACTTCTTCCTCTCCTTTATTAAATACTAGTCGTAGTGATGAAATTGGTGTCTTTTGGCTTTAGAAGCTGGACTGTCGGAAGAGAAGTCTGCAGTTTTAAACAAACCTCAGCCTTGAATGTGACAGTTTACTTTTTGCTGGTTCATTTTTTGTCTTTGCCTAAAAAGCGTCTCTCTAGATATTGCACATTTTTAATCCTTGTGGGCTGATCAAGCTTGCTCTGAGGAATAGTTGAAGGGAAAAAGAACATAAGGATCTTTTCTTTCTCTGCAGAAACATACAGAAAAAGCAATCCTTTTTTATTTCCTTTCTCCTGTTAAAAAAAAAACACCCAAAACCTTAACCATTAAAATCAGTGAAGGTTTTGTTATGAGTGCTTTAAAAGCAGTTCACTAAGATGGGAGACTTCTAGGAGCCTGTGAAGTGTCACTTTTGGGCTGAGATACACAGGGGCTCAAGCAGTAAGAATGAACACCTGTACTCACAGATAGTATGGAAATGGGGACAATTTGTTCCCCTGCCACTTCAGCAGAACTCTTTGAGAGGGTCAGAGGATCTGGTAGCATTCACTCAAGTGCCCGAACTCTTACTTCCCTTTCATGTGAGACAGGAGTAACTCCGTTACCTAATTCCTGTCATGTAAAGTCATTTTCAGCAAGAGAAGAATCAGACCTAGAGTCTATAAAACATGAAAGATCTCTAGGTTCAAAGACTTGTACTGGAAGGAAGTGCTAATACTTCTCAGTAACGTCCCTGACCCTCTTTATTTTTCATTATGCCTCAGAACAGTCTTTGGATTTTTTTTTTTCCCTTCAATACACGTACCATAAGTTTGTTAGCATAAAAGTAGTTTAGAAATGTCATACATGGTATGCATAATGATAAATTAATGTTCATTCTGTGCTTCCAATCTTACTTCAAAGATTGGAAATGAGAAAAATTAAATTTTACAATTACAGTTTTACCCCCTAGACAATGGCACCAGCATAGCATATGAGCTCCTAACTATATTACTCTGAATCAGCTTCAGCTGAATTTAACAATATAATCTCTGCTGTTGTTTTGTAAATACAGCAGGCAGTGAATCTGCTCTAGTCTGTGCTTGCTAAGCATCTACCCAGGCTCCAGCCTGTACTCATAATGGCTTGATTTTCTTCTTGTATCAGTTTGACCTGATGTAATTACAGTGCCTTCAAAAGACTGTCTCCTCATTTTACATGAACAGGACGTGAATTAGGCCTAAAAATATCACTTAGGATAGATAGAATCCAAATTCAGTACCACTGTGTAATTAACACTGAATCAGTTTTGCTCTCTGAAAGGTACAGATCTGTTGTAATGAGGTTCTGTCAGTGGTATCTTCCCGTGGTAAATACCACTGATTCAGGGTAAGGGCTGATCACGTGACCAGTGTCACTACTCTCAGATCATGCATCTGACTGTGAAACCATCATCAGTTGTGAAACTTCGGACGATGGATTCTTTATAGGACCAGCAGCTTAGATTTATTCACCACCAAGCTGCAGGAACTCTAATTATTCTTTGCTTCCTACATGTGATGTCAAACACTGGAATGGGAGCTTAGCCAAGATTTTTTTTTTGTTTGTGGTCTTGTGGGTTTTTTTTGCTTCCCACTGACTTTTTCCCTCGCAGAGTCCAGGAAAGCTTCAGTTTTGTGGGAAAGAGCACAGTCCTTCATCTGATCTTCCTCGCTTCTTACACCTATTGTGCAATGGCTTTGAAGTCAAGACCTCCCCCACCTCTGCTTCCTTCTCTCAAGTCCACTCATTACAAGGATGGAATGACTGACTTTGGTTTGGAAGAGCACTGCTTGCTTGGCTGAGACCCTGGAGCTCTTCTCAAGGTGACAAGACTGGAATAGGCCTATCTAGCTCTGCATGTAAGTTTCTGTGGAAAAAATAGTTCATTCAAAGACAAGAGAGCTTTCTGGAAGAAATCTCCTTGTTCAAGCAGTTGGGAGTAATTTTGGGTCAGTGGCCCTCAATTCCTTTCTTACAAAAAGACACAGCTTTTTCCATGTTTGTAATGGCTCCTGCCACATAATGGGTGATCTAGTCCTTTCAGCTTAAGTTATAGAGTTGGTAACTGGACTTTATGTACTCCCTGAACGTCCAGATGTTATGTGGAATATGAATGAGACAAAAGGTTGGTTATCAGGACCTGGCTTTTCTGGAGGCAGCTCACTTCCCCTGCTATTGAATTGATGACTAATTATGTGCTCCTGTTGTTATACCTCATGGAACTGATAAATGCCAAACACTGCAAGATCAACAAATGCCTCCTCCACTGTTTATCCTACTCAGGAGCTACATCCCAAATTTGGTCTTTTTCCACTGCAGCTGAGAGACATGGAGAGAGAGAGAGAGAAGGACAGGGTAGGTGCGAGTAGTGGCAATGTTGCAGCGTGCGCTGATAACAATAAAGCATTTCCTTCTGTTTACTGCAGCTGCATCACATGAAAAGCCAAGAGGATCTGTACACCACTGGAGTCTGTGGCCCTTCCTTTGTGCTGTCTTCTGCTTTCCTCTTACCAGTTTCAGAGAGCTGCTGGTTAGAGAGAGTCTTTTGGGGATGAAGTCTGAGTGGGAGGGATTGTTGACCTGTTTGCCAGCTTTCCTTCTGCCTTCCCTGGCTTGGTGACAGAAAAGGCTGGTAGATCTGTGTACATTCAAAATGTAAGGCTTCTTAAGATGCCAGTGAACAGGTGGTAGTATTTGGCTTTTTTGTTGTATTCTGAGATTTGGCTTTTGAGCAAAAAGTTCATTACGAAGTGCCTCAAATGTCTTCATTTTCCCAACTACTAATCAAGGCAATTTCTTCTTATGGGTTAAACCTGTGTTTATAATGCAAAGGTGTGAAATAGAGGCAGAACATAGCTGGCAAGTCTATCTACTGTGGCTCAGTCAGAGAAAATTTTTATGTTGGAATTACAAATATTACAAAATTACAGATTTTTGATAGAGAGGCATCTGCAACTTCAGCAACAGTGGAAGAAATGTTATAGCTGACCATAAATGCAGAATGACATTCATTTTGAAAGATATCCTTCCAGTCAACCTCCACTGTTACTGGTTTTCTACAGATCTGTGCTTCCAAAGTGGCGAAAGAGAGCTCATGATTGCTCCAGTGTAAATCACCTTATCCATGTATAACTAAGGTGAAAAATCAGTTTAATAAAGTGAATGTAATGACTGAGTTTGAGCACTATGTTAGCTGGGAAAGTTACTGAGATTCTTTTTTGCTAGATTTGCATATACGAGTCGTCGTCTGAAGAACATATTTCTGTTTTCAGACTTAGAAGTCCTAATTTGATTAAGCTGGGCTTCATGCCGTATTTTTTCTATTATTGTTTCATACAGGAGATCAAACTTGAGAAATATTCCTGCCAAAATTTTTAAGTTACTTTAAATTCTGGAAAGAATACTTTATTGAAAATAATTTTTCAAAATTTTAAGTTAACATATTTGTTACTTCAAGAAAAAGTTGAACTTAGTTAGCTTTTTGGTTGGTATATATCCCACTTGGAATGTTCCCTTGAGTGTTTGGCCCATTGATGTGGGCTCAGCTGAGTAGAGAAGAACCATTTGAATTAATTTTCTTTTAGGGTGTGGCTTTGTGTTTGCTTATCACTAATTTATTAGTTCTATTAATGATATGGTGGCAGCAGTTGCAAGTAGGGTGCAGGGAAGATGACTGTGCCTGCTTCTTCCGTCCAGGTTCTGGAGTAAAATAGCTATTTTTCACAGTAGAGGACAAGTAGTAGCAGAGTAGTAGTGTTGAAGAGGGCAAAGAGTTCCCTGCCCTTTCAAGTCTGCCATTGTGCCTGACCTGCTGGACACAGTCTCTTAGTAAGTTTGTATGTGTGAGAGGTATTAACAGCTGCTCTAGAAAGCCATTTTCTGTGTGTAAACCAGAAAAACAAAAAACTAATCATGCTGTATTCCATACAAAACTTTCAATATAGAAATGCAATTTTGGAAGCTGATTCCTGAAATTTCTTTTTAATGCAAATGCCAGGTCACTTGAAATGTTCAGGAAAAATTCACCCGTCACATTCTGCTTATCAGTTTAATCTAGATTTAGTAATTATTTAACTCTTTAAGTAGCACAACAGCATATAAAATGTTCAGCAACTAAAATAGAAATGATAATTCATCTGAAATTATCCAGCAAGAATGTTCCCAGGTTTAATCACTCTGCTATTTTACCAGTTGCGTTGTGAATATTTTTGGAAATGCCACAGAATTATTAGCCTGGTATGGAAGTGTTCATAGGTGTTCAAGTTAGTCAAGAAGGCAATAAAAATTTTACAAACATTAGGGAAGACCAGGCCTTGCTCAGTAAACCATGAAACCAAACACGCATTTACTTCTGCAGAACTGCCCTCCTCTGCTTTCCAAGTAGGATGGGAAGTGCAAGGATTAGATGAGAACAACATGTCTTTGTTTTCATGTTGCTGCATCTTGTGGTTCAGATCTTTAAAGTCCAGCATTGTTGTTGCTTACAAGGTGGCCTTTTCAGCAGCAAGTGAAATGTCATCAAGTGACATCAACTAAGCTCACAGGAAGTGCAAAAGCACTTTAACAAAAGCAAATACTTTGTATGTGCCATTCTCTTTCTGCCCAAACTTAAATTAAGTGTGCATTTCAGATTGTTGGTACTTTATGCATCTCACATTATTATGTAAGAGTGGAAGCTAAGTTAGTCCATTACAATGATTCATATTCTGTCTGAGGAACACAAACATTTTCTGATGAGACTGGGGACTGAAGCATATTAATGCAGTTGAAATTTTCCAGCTCCCAAAATAGACAGAAAAAATTGTTACAAGGAATAAAACTAGAATAGCTAATATTACTATCTATACAAATACAGTGAAAAGGCAAGTGGTCTGCATCCATATTGCCTGGCGCTGTGTTCTGTCTGGTTTTTATCAGCTGAGCTGTGCAAGATGCATCTGAGCAGAAGGTGCTGGCTCTTGGTGATGCACTCCTTCGGCTGATCTGGTTCCTGGTGACAGGAAGAGGGGCTATTATGTCAATGGTTCTGTCCACTGAATGCCGAGTAAAAGTGAGATTTTTAATTCCTTTGGTCATTAGAAGGTCCTCTTGCACCTTTGTGAGAATTAACAGCAAGTGATGATGACATTTGGGGCAAGTTTCAGGACTGTATACACCTGGTAAGAGAAATGGGTAGGGGAAATTCAGCTCTACCTAACAGCTTGTCTGCAAACATGTACTTTCCCATACCACGCTCTGCTGCTGCAGCTGCACAGCCCTCCTCCCGTCAGATCAGGGCTCTGTCCACCCCAAGTGGTTTAATTACATTTCCTCTCTAAATAACAGTAATTAGTTAAGGTTTCCTAGGAGGCTCAGAGGAACACAATTGAGCATTTTTTCTGTGCAGTGTTGCTTATTTTTTCTCGTAGTCTGCTGCACTGTGTAGATGTGCCTAGTGAAAAGGCTCTTGCAATGCATCAGGGAGACAGATGTATTTCATTTGTGATTTCAGTGATTTCCATATATGAGAGGATCCTTAGAGATGTCTGTGCATGAAATGAATGCAGCTGCTCAGGTTGTTGCCTAAAAGAACGAGCATACGGAAATTAAATATGCCACTAAGATGTTCTCATTTTCTGCCTATTCTCACTGATGTAAGCTTCCATCTGTCTGCCCAGCCCTGAACCTTCACTGTCATTTACCACAAATACCTCTCCTCCACCTTCTGCCAAATACTTGCTCTTTCCACATTCTGAGAGATCACTACAAACTGCAGCCTATCTGTAAGGAAACCCCAAACCGTTGCTCCCTCCCACGCCAGCCTGTAGCTTAGTTCCTGGCTCTGCAGACTGGCTGGGTGAAGGTGAAGAACTGAATCCAAGCAGAGAAAGAAGGCAAGTTGCCTTGGGCAACACTCTGGTTTCTTCTCCTCCCCACTGTGTGGGCTGTCCCAGATCAAAGCTTAAGATTTCAGGCTGTTGTATAAAGATACCCCGAGATTTTTCCATACCCGTTATGGTGGGCTGTTGGAATTCTAAGACTGGCTAATGTGAATCCCTTGAAAAAAAACCCCTCCTCTTCTTTTGCCACATTCCTGATGTATCTTACAGTACAACTGCCTGAGAGGTCTGGAGCCGTGCAGCAAGTATGAGTATCCAGGTGGCTTGAACCATGGCCAGGAGATTTCTGTTGGCAAATTTAATGTATTTTTCTGAAGTGACCTGAGAATCTGGCCTGTCATTTTTTGTAAAGTACTTTGGGGTTAAAAAGTACCCTGTACTTTTTTGTAAAGTACTGTGTCTGGAATCATCAAAGTGTGTCTGGAAGCACCCCAAAGACAGCATGAGCTCAAACAATGACTTTCATCTCTGTGCTCCTATTTCCTATGATCTGTTCTTGCATCAGACTGTGCCTAATCCAAGCAGGTACAATATGCGTCACTATGTATATGATGAAATGGTTGAAAGTTTCTCTTTGTGCTGCTGTGCCCCATGTGTTTCTGCTAACGTGGACATAACTGAATTTGCTACTCTGACGAAGGAGGGTGCAGCAGTGGAAGGACATAGCAAGGATTCCTTTATTCCTCTGTCTGTCTGTCCCTCCCTTCCCACATGGGGAACGACGCGAGGTTGCTCTATCAAAGAGCCGGGCAAATGCTTCTCCAGCGCAGCCAGCAGCTCCAGGTGGGACTGAGTGCCGTTGTTATACGCAGTCAGTGTAATAACTGGAGTCATAATACAGGTGTGCGTTGCAGCAAGTGCTGTCACTGAGACTTTGTGCCAGTGGTGTTCAGCTGGGAACGTGTAAATTTTTGTATCTGTGGGAATTTTATGCCTTCTTTTCATACATCTGGCTGCTGGAGAGCGGATGGCAGCTTGGCGTGGGCTTTGGTGTGTCTCAGAGAGGCAGTTCCTTTTGTTCTTTTGCAGAGGCGGCTCCAGTGATACTAAAGCATCACGTTCAGATTCCTGTGCTACATTTTGCCCGTGTCCCTTCTCATGCAGCTAGGAATTCATTATGATTTAACCTTGAACCGGAAAACTTTTTTCTAGCTCAAAGGCTCAAAGACTTCTAACTGAAAAATCTGTCACTTTCAATTCATCTGAGAAAGAACTAAAGCAGTTCCATAAGTTCACTTTTCTTTGCTAAATACTGAGTATAAGTCAGTTAACGTAGACGGGTTTCTCTCAATGAGGGACAGCAATGCTCTAGAGGGCAGGCTTTGCCTGTTTTAGAAAGAAGTATTTCCAGCTAAAGCCCACATTCAGGCAGCCCAAATAGCATTTCAACTACTTAGCTTTCTTTTTATTCATAAATCAGACAAATCAATAATTGTTTAAACTGTGAAGGCTTTAATTTGCTGGCATTACATGAGAAGTAAAGACAGCATTAAATTAAAGATGCTACTGTGATGAGGTCTTGATGCCTCTGTGAATATGCAAGTCGCCTTTTCAGTGGTGTGGCTTTTCTTTCCCATTGGTATTTAAGTAGGTTTTGTGTTGAAAATTAGAAAAGGTCAGCGTCTAGAAATCCAGTTATTTTAAGGTTTCTTGTTGAGCTGGTTGAAGTTTCAGGGAATGCAACATTTTAAAAGCACATGTTGCTCTCATGAAAACACTTGCACAGAATTTGCTGGGAGGTGAAAAATTCTGAGGTGAAATACATTGTCTTATCCCACAAGGTCTGGGTTAGTGTTTGTATGGCTGCGCGCTTACAGACTGACAGATGGCCGTGAGGATAAAAAAAGTCTTTAATTATTGATGTTTGTAATGAAAATATCCATGTGGTCTGAAATGGTGTAACTACACCGTGATCAGTGGCGTTGATACAATCTACCTTTCTGAGGATCTACTCAGATCTGCATAAGCCTGGTGTCACAACCTGTGTGTAACATGCAAATGGACTCGCCAATGACTGAGATTAACAGCACTTTGGCATGGTGCAGAATGGCATTTCTCTTCCTGGCTTGTGAAGCTGCTAATCCACTTTTGGTCAGCTCTCTGCTCAGCTGAGATGTACCAACATACACCCCGTTGCCAAAATGAGTATCTTGAGTGAGTGATCCTGGAGAAAGGAGTCTGCAAGAATGCAAAAGGAAGCTGGCTTTTATTCAGTGTTTTATGATCCTCTTTATTTTTATTTTCTACATATAAAAGCTAAGGGCACAAAAGTAAGATAAAAAGGGTAAGGAAGAGCTCTCGATTGTTGAATAAAATCCTGTCTTCCTCTTCTTTGCTCTTGGGCTGGTCAGTAAGGGTAGAGGAATAATCATCCTTGTGCGTGGCTGTGTGTTTCAACTGAGTGAGGAGGTTGAGATCTGTAAAAAGGTGAGAGACAGTGTATAATTTAAACATCAGTTTGAAACGTCTGTCTCCTAATTATGGTGTGTTTATATAGCAATTTTCCTGTTCTCTCTCTCTCTTTCTGTTTTTTTTTTCTCAGACCTTTACAGCTCACCTTTTAAGGCATTCACAGTCTTTGGACATGGGGTGAAATGATTAATAGCCTGTATTGATTTTTTTAAAATGAGGAGATACAGTAGCATGAAGCGGGGAACAGCAGACTTAAATTTTCCATTATGTTTTCACTCCTGGAGAGAGTGCTTGGAAATGACTATTTCTATTGGAATGTCAGTGAGTTTCTGAATATTAACAATCTTTTCTTGTGTTTCTTTTAAGGCTGATAAATGGTTCCATTTACATTTTTTTTTCTCCTGCTAAATTCTTGATTCTGTTAGGAAGTTATCATATTAAATGGGATTTTAAAACAAAGTATCAGAAGAAATAGATTAGTTTTCTGTCTGTCTGTACATGATTACCAAATGAACTCAACATTAAAATGGTGGAGTAATGGGGCATGCAGATAGAAAAGATAATTTTTAAGGGATCTGTGAAATTTAGAAAGCCAATTACTATTCTGCCATTGGAGAATTTTTCACTAAACATGTCCTAGTAAAAGTTTAAATGCCTATTAATTAATGTTTAACTGATTCTTAATGGCAGTAAAGTCTAGTGATAGTATGACTTCCACATGAAAATTAGTCTGACGTTGGCTCTGTGGAACAGGGAGATACATCACTGTTAATATGGTAGCCCATTTATTACCCTGGTGTCTTAATTCAGCTGCATTCAAGGGCAGTGAAGTGAGAATATCATAATCAGTTTGGGTAAGAATTTAAATTAGAGGTATGTCAACATGGTGGCTGTACACCAGTCTGAAGGTTGGGGAAAAAGGCAAGAGGAGCTTCAGGGAATGGGAGCTGTGTGAGCCTGCTGACCCCGACTGCTCTCAGCCACAAGGTGCTGCGAGCAAAACATGACCCTGTGCTTGGGGGACGCCTCTTGCTTCATCAGGTGCCACTGTCACCGAGGGCCGAGGGCGTACGTGAGACACTTAAAAGACCTTTCACTGAAATCCCTTTTACAGTTCTACATGGAGCAAAACTGTGTTCTAGATTTCTCTCCACCTGACCTGTCTTTGTTGCAATCAAGGTTGCCAGTGAACCACTAAGGGTATTTAATGCTTCAGATCCTACCACAGACCTAAATTCCTGTCTTTATCCCAGTCCACCCTGTCCACAGCTTTACAAACAAAATCTCTGTTGCTGATGAGGGGGAGCTTTGTCTCAGAGGGACTTGAGTATCACCGTCAGGTAGGGGGGAACAGAGCAGCAATTCTCTCATCTGTCACCTGGATTCAAGTAGACCATCTTACCCTGAAACTATGAGAGCAAACATAAGCCAAAGCTGACCTCCAGCGGCCACATGTCTTTTTAGGGCATAGGATGCAAACTTAGTGGGCCAAGCAGTGCACTCAGATGTGTGTAAATTTGATACATCCTGTCAATATGAACCAACTTCTTTGGTGCTGCAGTAATTTATAGGACTTTTTCTGCCCTCTGTATGATTCAGGAAGGAATTTGGTCAGTACAGTGTTTTAAAAATAAGCTGTGAGATAAGCAGAGCTGTTGGTTGGGGTTTTTTTTTTGCCTTAGGTATTTTAACTTATAAACTCTAGCATGTTATTTCTGAGGTACTGCTGGCCTGGCATTCTGGCCTAGTCAGAATGATTTTCCACTCCTGACCCAACATCTGTAATTTTCAGTTATTTCTGTTTCTAAGCTGCTGAGATAAAAGAAGGACCAGAAAGAACCAAACTCTTCCTTTCCTCAGGTGTGGGTGGAGGGAGAGTACTAAAACCTCCAAATAATGATCTCCTTGCAAAATCCTATCCTGTTCTGCCTTAGCCTTGAAATTCCTACAAAGTTGAGGATCTTAAAGGGAATTCACTTTTGCTCCCATGAATCACTCTCCTTGTAGCTGTCAGTGAGCTTCATGAGAGAGGGAAGGGCTCTTGCCTGTGGGGGACGAGACATCACCACCTTCCCTTTGCAGCAGGCCACCTGCCATGGACACACATGCGTAGGCACAGGAATGGAGCAGAAGCCACGGCAGGAGGGGACACTTGCAAATGCCTGTGTCCGTTTCTGCCAGGAAGACTCTGAAGATTTCAAGATAATACAGAAATACAAATACAGCTTTCCCTTTCTTGCCTTAGAACTGGAGCCAGTGCGAAGGGTAGTCTTATAGACATTGCCCTGCTCCTTTATCCACAGCAAGTTTTGAGCCAAAAGGCTCTGAAACTCAGAAAAAGTTATGCAAGTTTCCAGGGTCTCAGTGCTGTGCCTGTACATTCTACCTGGTGCTTTTCTTTCGCTGTCCCATCGGTTTCTGAGTGCTGTAGTTACAGTTGCTTAATATGATATTAATGATGTGCAGTTTGAGAGATAAAGCCTGGGTTTTGTGTAGAACTTTGTCCCTTAGCAGAAACTAGGACCTTGCATGTTTCACATTTCCAGTCTTGATTCTGATATCTTCTCCGTTTCTCTTAATCACCTTCTATTCCTGTGGTATGAAGAGGAAACGCCACACCAAGAGCATCACTGAGTCATCATTTCCCCCCCGTTTAGAAATGTGCATGGTAACTGCATCTGTAGATCAGCTGTCAAAAATGGTCAACAATAAGACTTGCTTCAGGTTTCCTCTACTTTTTTCATGTGGGCTCTGATTGTTAAATAACAGTGTAAGAATGAGTACTTCTGCATAAAATTGAATTTGACTGCAAAAGATGAATTGTTCATGTAAATGATTGTAGAACTGTATTGAGCACCTCTGATTCAAAGTACTATGCATGGATGCTTGAAATATGACCAGTAATTAATTCAGTGAAAGAAAAAGTTGAGGATTTCAGTATTACTAGTGTAGTGTTCTGGAAAAGATGTTCAGAAGATGAAGCTTAACAGTCTGTGAAATCTTTTCCTTTTAACTTTTAGAAAGGTTGCCCTTAAACCTTTACTTCTGAGATAGACAAAATGGTTAAGATTGAATTAAGATGGACCTGATTTTTCACTCCAAACATGAAATAAACACAATCTAGCTTTTTCCTTGCTGTTACGTTTTCCCCCCTCTATATGGTATGCATGTTAGTTTTGGTCTCGTGTGAGATACTTCTTCAGTGTGATTAATTTATCTTTATTCAGTATTAATTTACCTTTATTCAGTATTGCCAAAGAGAAAATGTTCAGAATTCAAAAGCCAGTCCAGAATAATTGTAACAGAAGCTACAAATTGAAATTTTAAGTACAATGAATAGTAAGTTTGTGTTCCCTGCCATTTTACTTGTGATATGTTTCTTCTGGCATGTACAGGTTCTACACATGTAAATTTTAGTAAAAGCTCAAATCCTGATGCAATCTCTTAACTCTAGTACTGGGGCTTTATCATGGACTTCATTATACTTAATATTCTTTTTAAATTGCAAAAATTTACAATGCTGTCAATAGTCTACAAAAAGTCCTGGCTGTCTGGGGCTACATACATGTAAGATGTGGGTTCTCATTAGAGAACTGCAGTTTGTTTTGTTCTGGAAAATTAATAGAAGAAATTACAGGAAGCAATAGAGAGAAAGTATTTGGTTTGCAGATGAACGAAATGGAGAGACGCAGTGGTAAGTGTTGGGAAAGAAATAATTTGTTTCTCAGCACAGATCTCTTGCACCTGAATAGTAGGGAAAGAGAAGTAATGGGCAGATTCTGATCCAGATGCATTGGGCTTTTCTGTAAGGCAAGCTAATAAGTATAATCCTGTAACTGTTTGGCTAAAATGATATGGTGTCTCCTTTACTCTGCTTGAACTATCCTGTGCATCATTGTCTTCAGAGAAGAAAATAGTAAACATTAAAGGGTGGTTTAATCTTATGAGGAAGGTGTAATAAGGATCAGTGAGCGGATGTTGAGGTCAAATTCAGAGGAGAGATTAGACAAACGTTACAGTATCTTTACAGCAGTGGAGCTGGACTAAGCCCTGGGATAAACCCGCGGTGGGAGGGGTAGTTGCTCTGTCCAGTGAAGCCCAGCTGCGCTGCTGCTAGCTGAAGCACAAGCAGTGAGCTCAGCACAAGGCGGCTACATGACTTCTGCACAAGTGCTGTCCTCTGAGCCGAGAAAGGCAGTGGGGTATAGGTGCGCCTGTACACTCACTGCGTGTAGGACGTGACTGTGGTTCAGCCAAAAACAACAGGGCTGCTCTCGTCAGTTGTCAGACATAGGTTCCCATCTTGGTCAACTGAAGAGTGGGCTGTAATTAACTGCAATAAAGATGTTTGGACCAGTTTAGAAAGAAGGGCAAAATTATTGGAAATCTCATCTAATTAGATTATATCTTGCCATTTCAGACTCTAAGAAATATTATTCCGTATGGCTAAAATTAAGCTCCTTTTTAGTCCTGTCACGGACTGCATTAATAGAATATCACAAGTATGCTGGAGCTGAGCACTAGGGTATTCAGTCTAGCTGTACTGTAAAGCCATCAGTGCAGTGCTTATAGAAATGGTAAGTCTCTGATATTTTGTAAGTTCTTATTAACAAATACCAGAATGGAAATTGATGATCAGTCTTAATAAAAGAGCTGATTGTGCAATTTGCATCAAGGCAGTTTTAATAAAATACCTAATCCTTAAATGTGCATAATTAGATTTACATATTCACATCACTGCAATTAGATGCTGGTATTTAAAGGGCACGCTTCCTGTTTCACATGCTTTTAATCACTCTTCTCAAGTTTGCTTTTTCAAATTGCAGAGTAAAGGTAAACATGCTCGTTTGTTTTTTTCCCCCCAGGCATGTAAATGTTTTTTCCTCTGGAATGAAATTTATATATTTAGTTTGGCTTGTGCTAATCTGTAAAATAGATAAATAAATAAAGAGGTAATCCCATTCAGCACTGAAGACTTTCAAAACTTTTAAACAGTGAGTAGGTAAACAATTTTCTTCAAGTGTTGAAATGTTCTGGCAAGAGCAACACTCTGAATACAGCTTAAGCTTCCTCTCTTCCCAGCCATGCGTCTTCGCTCCCTAAAGCAAAGACCTTACTGCAATAAGGGGTAGAGTTAATTTTCTTCAGATTAGCTAGCATGGGGCTATGTTTTGGATTTGTGCTGAAAACAGTGCTGATAACACAAGGACATTTTCGTCATTGCTGAGCCGTGCTCATGCAGAGTCAAGGCCTTTTCTGCTCCTCATAATGCCCACCAGCGAGTAGGCTGGGGGTGCACAAGAAGTTGGGAGGAGATGCAGACAGGACAGCTGACTCCAACTGACCAAAGGACTATTTCATACCATATGACATCGTGCTCAGCATATAAAGCTGGGGGACGAAGAAGGAAGGGGGGGGATGTTCAGACCAATGGTGTTTTGTCTTCCCAAGTAACTGTTACACGTAATGGAGCCCTACTTTCCTGGAGATGGGTGAACACCTGCCTGCTGATGGGAAGTAGCAAATGAATTCCTTATTCTGCTTTACTTGCCTGCACAACTTTTGCTCTACCTGTTAAGCTGTCTTTATCTCAACCCACGAGTTTTCTCACTTTTACTCTTTCAATTCTCTCCCCCATCCCACCAGCGGCGGGGAGTGAGCGAGTGGCTGTGTGGTGCTTCGTTGCTGGCTGGGGTTAAACCACGACAACTGCAAACTGCCTCGTCAGCTTCTGACCCTGCACAGACTTTCCCAGCCTCTTTGGTCAAATCTACAAGAGTAGTTCTATGAAAAGCATTTGCAAAGTCAGTAGGGATTACTTCCAAAATCAGAGAGAAGCACGCCTGTGATTTTTATAAAACCGAAGTCTTGCAGTGGAAGATGCAAGTTGCAATCTGTCCAGCATAGTGAGCTGTGCTGTGCATGCTGTGGTGCTTCATGTCTGCAGGTGGTGTGGATGTCACAGCAACCTTGGCCTGGCTTTGGTGCACAAACCCGTAGGTTTGAAGGAAGGTTCCTTTGACCAGGCAGCTGCCTCCATCTGCTTCTCCGTCTTCTGCAAGGAGATTGAATCCATCCACTGCTCCTCCAGAGGAGGGCCACGAAGATGATCAGAGGGCTGGAGCACCTCTCCTATGAAGACAGGCTGAGAGAGTTGAGGTTGTTCAGCGCCTGGAGAAGAGAAGGCTCCGGGGAGACCTTATAGCAGCTTTCCAGTATCTAAAGGGGGCCTACAGGAAAGCTGGGGAAGGACTTTTTACAAGGGCATGTAGTCATAAGATGAGGGGTAATGGCTTTCAAACTGGAAGAGAGTAGATTTAGATCAGATATTAGGAAGAAATTTTTCGCTCTGAGGGTGGTGAGGCACTGGCACAGGTTGCACCAGGGTTGCCCCATCCCTGGAGGTGTTCAAGGCCAGGCTGGATGGGGCTTTGAGTAACCTGGTCTAGTGGGAGGTGTCCCTGCCCATGGCAGGGGGGTTGGAACTAGACGATCTTTAAGGTCCCTTCCAACCTAAACCATTCTATGATTCCTACCAAACTAAGCATCTGTAGTGCTTCTTCCATGACTTTGTCCCTTTTCCTTAAAAGCAGTGAAAACAGATTTCATAGTTGACTGAGCACCTGTTTTTGCTTTAGTTTGAGTATAATTTCACAGCACACACTGACACAGTGTGCTTAGTTTTTCATACATGCTGAGTTCTGAATACAATATTCTGAAGAACTGACTAACATCAAAGATGTATCCAAAATCAATATTTATATAGCATACCAATGGAAGTCTGCTGAAATGGTGCTGGTTATGTAGGTGCTTTGGATACGAACAGTTTAGAATCACCAAATACCATGTAACGTAGAGAATTGCAATTGAAAATTAAACATGCTGTGGGAGGTGTTGCATTTAATAGAAATGTAACTGTTTCAACACCTCTATTATACTTCATAAGTCTGAAGTAAAATGAAAAAGAGGGGAAACAATAATGTGTTATTGGTATCTCCAATATCATATTTTATAAATTGCCTTTCTTGACCTGGGCAACATATGATGAGTCTGATCAGATTAAGTGCAATGAATTTGATGCGCCTAATTCAAATCATAATGAACTTCATACTACATTACAGTGATACGAAAAGTTTGGTACATTTAGCAGCCTTCTATTTACAAAAGCTTTCCACAGTGGAACAAGCAGAGCACAGTGTTAGAAACACAAACACCCTAACTAGCATCTGGCTCTCCCACTAATGAGAAATAACTGCACAATTTTGGACCAGTAAACTAGCAAGGAGTTAACATTGGTGCCTTAACTTACTTGTAACCACTGACAATATGGCTAGCTAATTCATTCCTACCGTGTTTTGTTACTGCAAAGCATCTTTTAAATGTAGCTTTGCCTGACTGTTTTTGCTGCTGATGGATGGAAATCTGTATTACTTATTTCTTCCCATTGGCTTGGTGTCAGACTGATCAGGACCTTGTAAGTGGTTATCACCACTGCAGAGGAAAGCCAAAATGCAAGAACAGGAGATATCAGTCATCATCACAAGTCAAATTCATTAAAGAGGAGGAACTATTTTAAGTCCATGCCAAAAGGGCAATAACAGGTAAAAGTGTTCATGTAATTTATTCAAAGAATTTTGTGATAACTGTCAAGTTATTCAACAGTTTTCTCTCATTATCATTTACTTCATATACCTTGACTTGGCAAAGCCTTTAGGAAGACATTTAATCAGAAGTATGCAAATGATTCTGCTAGCTTCAACAGGAAATCAGTACTTAGGAATAGCAAATCTTAAATATTTTCTTAAATATTGAGACATATTGGTACTAGTTATATATGATGAGTTATGCAGTCTTCATTTTTTTTTCTGCAGTGCAGTTGGTGAACTTTTCTGCAGGTTTTCAAATATTCCCTAAGCAGGGCTGTGCAAATCATTCTAGTGAAGCTGCTACTGGGTGACCTGAACCAAAAATGTTTCTGGTTCCGTGCCAAAACATAAATCCAAGGGAGAGAGGAAAGAAGTATTTTTTTGATTGAATAAAAGTTTTTATTCATCACTAAATATTTTTTTAAAAATGGAATGTGCTAAACCTGGTCCCCAAATAACACTTTAAATTAAAAATCAATGTGCTATATATTATGTCATAATATATATTTTTTTCTGACATGCCTATTGCATGATGCAAGTTTGCAAAGGTTTTGGTTTCTTCAGACTGCCTTCCACAGAGAATGAACTATTTATAAGAAAAAAGAATATGGCTTTCCATCTGTCATGATTTCTTCAATAGAGTTGGTCAAATGTTGCAAATACTTAGCAAGTGCTGCATATAGTCTTTGTTTCCTATCCCTCATGATGGAAACAGGGCTTTTCTTTCAGTAGGGCATTACAAGGTTGACGCCCTAACTCTGGTCATATGTACTTACAGTAATATGTGACTCTTACTGCATTTTTCCTTTCCATAAATTGAAGACTTTGCAGAAGAGGCTAAAGGCTTAAATTCAGGTAGCCTAATTTCTACACTGCAGTTTTTGTACATCATGTGTCCTACTGTCTGGCCGTAGATCTACAGATAGGTTTACCAGGAAAAACACTTTACAAAGGAATTTAGGGGAAATTTAGACAATCTGAATCTGGGCTTAGAGTGTCTTTATCTCCATGTTACAAACAAGTTAACTAAGACGCATGTAATGAAACAGCTTGCCCAAAGTCACGTTATAAGTAGGTGGAGAAATGAAGAGCAGAAGCTGGTTGTCCAAGCTCCCCTCTGTTTCCCCCATGCAGGGCTATACCTGTATTTGATGCAGCATGCTGGTGAAATACAATCAGTTCTCTATGTTTGTCTGTGCCTATTTTTTTTATCTTTACCAGAGGGCAGTATGTGGGCCTTCAGAGCTGTAAATGCTTCAGGCTGTTCCATTTCGGATATTATAGTGATCATATTTTTGATTGTGGAACCGTGGCAATATTTTGAAATCTTATGTGTGCCTTCTCTTTCTTTATAACCATTTAGGTTCAGGAAGCCTCGAGACAAACGATATGGGAAAAGGCCTCTGTGACATAGGTCCCTACTGGCACTGACTGTATAAGTAGAAAGACACCTAGACAGAAGGTAAGAAAAGCCCTTTTTAACTTCACTGATGTAAAGCCTAATGAGGTGATTTTAATTTATTTGGCTACCAGCAACAGTATTTAAATGAAGCACGTAATTTGTTAAATACTAACAAATATGCTTCAGGCTGTAAAGCTAATGTAATTTTTTGCTTCACTGATAGCCTTGGAGGCATTTGATTTCCCCTTGCCCAAACTTCAGCTTCATCTGTAAGCAGGCCATACCAGCAGATTTATCAAGCTTTTTTGTTTGTCACGTTTTAAAATACGGCATTTTAATTTCTTCTTTAGCCTATTGGACCCTTCCTTGAGCCCCTTCCAAAGCCCTTGCTGCCTGTCCATCTGCCATTTCAAACGTGTGTCTGTGCAGGAACGCCGAGTGAGCCGTGCTGTCTGCTCAGCTCTTGTTCCATTGAACGTGTTGTCACTTGTATATAATTCTGCTGCTCCGTTTGTTTCTCACATTGTGTTCAGTTTACGCGGTGGAGGAGTTTCTGACAACTGGACACTGAATCTTCCTCTAATCATTTTGTCAAAGAGAAGGCTATAGATTTTAGGACCTTATCACAGTTTTCATTGCAAGTACTTATATGCATCCTGCATCTAAATTTTCCTCATCTTTTTTTGGCCTTGACTCTGTAATTTGTGAGACAGAGCAGGCAGCATGGAGTCCTCTGGAAGCATCACAGAACTAAATGCTCACACTATGTCACGCTTACTACCTTGCTCATGGAAGAACGTGCGATATTTGAAAATATAGTGGGTTCTATGTATAATTTATTATTTCAGAGTATTTTATGAAGGTTAGATGGTTATTTTGGGGAAGGCAGGAAAGGGAGTATTGTTTGGTTATTTTCCAGACAGAATGATATATGAAGCTCCAGAGAGCCATTTTATCCATCTGATACACATAAAACTGGGCTAAGAGGTAGTTTGAATGATAGATTTTCTTTTTTTTTTGTGTGAGAATTCTTTCAATATGAAGCTACATAAATATTGGGGTCTTTTGTAATGACTGTAGCTGCAGAGATTTTGATGGTCATTTTTAATACATCAAAGTAAATTACTATTAGAGGGAAAAATGAAATGCTTTCCAGCTACAGAACACTGAAATGAATGTGCATCTGTGGAGATGGTCTTAAAAGACCAAAGAAATGTTGATTGTAATAACTGTGTTCTGTAAAAAATGTAGACACACTACAAAATTTCAAGTAATATACAGAGTTAATACAATGTTCTTGCAGGATCATTTTGCCAGGAAAAGGGGGAATTATTCTTTTATTCCAGATAGAGGGAAGAAAAGCATTATTTGACTCACAAATCTTCTGGAAGAACACTTGTGTTCTCTGTCAAATATATGCAAATTAAACAGTATTTTAAATCTTTTCACTGGGTTCTGCTGGATGGAACATGTCTCAAGGGCAATCCAAGGAAGGGGAACATTTGATAAACACACATGGCTCCAGGCAGAGCTCTGTGCATCCCCACAGAGCCATGATGCCAGTAAGCTTTCTGCTGTGCCATGCATTTTTTCCTCCTCCTTCAGGCTCTGAATCAAGTCCATTTGAAATCAGTGGGGCTCTTTCTGTAGACTTTAAGGAGCTCTGTAATCAAGCACTGTGGAGGAAGTGCAGGTCAGGAAGTATTGATCTGAGCTTCGTTTCCTTTGCTTTCCTTTTCCTTTACTTGCCTTAATTTCAGAAAGGAATATGCAGTATTCCATCTGTTCTCAAGCAGTCCTGGGCCATGAGCCACCAGATCCTGGCACTGTGTCATTGGACTGTCAGAAAAGCAAGAAGCGCAGTTGTTCTTCTGTTCTCCTGGCTCCCTTAATGGCTGGCTCCTTCCACCAGATCTTCTTTTCCTTTCTCATTATATGGTGCAGTGGAAGAAAGTATCTGGCATTTAATAATATTAGTTTTATGGTAATCTGGTCTTCAGCTGTGAGATGAACATCAGATGCTTACATGGTCTCTCTACCCACACGCAATATGTGTGCATATAAATTTATACTATACCATTACTGTTATAATTTTTTTTCAGAATTTAAAAACTAGTATGAGTGGGTATTTATGCGAGAGAGGCAGAAACAGATGATATCGTCATCCTGCTACAGGGATAACTGCTATTGCTTAGCTCTTCTTGCATCTAATGGAAGGACAAAAGACTGCCTGGAATCACATTGCTGAAAACTCAATCAATTTTGGAAGCAAAATAAAATTCTTCCCTCTGCATGCAAATGGGTATCTTTCCAGGCAAGCCCAGACTGGGCTATGGCCATTTGAAAACCAGGGACCGAATATTCTACCCCCTTCCCTCCCTACTGCTGTCCTTCCTGGTGTCCAGCTTCATGCCCTTTCACCTCCCGTCCCTTCCCTTGACTTTCTGATAACTGAGCATGGAAGACCCTTAACAGTGCTTGCAAAGGGTTAGGGCAGGCTGGAGCAGCTCTGATTTAGGGGTTAGATACTCTGATGAGGGGGAACTTGAGGCATAGCCAACCCCTTCCAAAGGATAACTCAGCAAGGTTGGATTTCACTTGTCAAAATCAGCAACAGGACTGTTCTGGAAACAGCGTCTTCCTCTCTTCCAGCAAAACTCTCTTTTGCTGATTTTCAGTGTCTAGATTTTTGATGACCTTCCTGTAGCAAAGAAATTTTGCTTCAGGCAGATTTTTGCAGAACAAAATTCTTGTAATCCTCTCTGCTGGTAGAGAAAAATATGTTTTGTAGCGAAACATTTTCTGGAGATGGAGTCTCAGACACCCCTCCCACCTCTTCTCCTTTCCTTCACACCAAAAGGATGATTCCTAAGTGACACAAGAAGATGCATTTTGCAAAGCAAGATTACAGTTAGTAGTTAAATATATCTGTGAGATAAGCAATATCACTGAAAAGATAACTCTTCCTCCCATTCCTTATCCCAAAGAAAAAGGAACAAAAGCCCGCCTTACACAAAGTACTTAAAGCCTCCAATACAGCATACAGCAGATGTAGTCCAAAGTTTGAAAGAAGGTAAGCCAGAGAACTTTCATGTTAATTGTGTAAAAAAAATGTCGTTTGTCAGTGATCTTCCCTGGTTGCTGGTACTCTTTGTGCTGTTGCCTAATATTTGAGCCCTTGCCACTGGTCAGAGGGGAGCTGTGGGTTCCTGTGGAGACCAGCAGTGGCACTGGTAGCACATGAGCGTGCCCAGGCAGACACTGCATGTTGTGGGCTGCTGAAGTCCCTAGATAACAGCTGGATAAACCTGATGAATCTGAAATTTATACTGAATTCAGGTATGCAAGAAGACCAGGAGATGCAGTTATGTCTGGAATGTGACCACTGATGATTTTCATTAACTGTGAACTCTCTGAATGCTTTTATATGTTCTGCCAAAGGGGAAGCGAGAAAATGTGTGAGTCTAGTGTTTAGCTGAACAGTGTGAACAGTGAAAGAAGCTGAACTGGAAAAAAACCCCAACTACCTATTTTTTGCTATTATATGTGCTGGAAGTTTACCCAACAGGTAGCTGATAACTTACTTGGTAACTCTAGGAATTACAGGTTTCCATGGTGGCAGACTATCAAGAAAAAATGTGAACTGGCATTTTCCACCCCTGCAGTTCTATAGCTCCTTGAAATAGAGGAGTTTGCTCACGAATTGCATCTTGAGCTAGAGGCTGGGAAAGTTGGAAAATAGACCGTCTACACAAGCAACTTGCTGCTCCCGCCCAGAGATGTAGAAGGGATAGAGGATAAAGTAGGCCTGCCGTACTAGCTTTGTGCCAAAGCAGTCTTACACTGAGGACAGATCTACCAGGAACATGTCATTTTTGTGCACCAAGTTCTTTGCACTTTACCTATATTCATCGTTGTTCCTTTCTTATATGTCTAGAGAGTGAGACTCTGGAAACACTAGCAAAAATAGTATTTTTACAACAGAGTCATCTTGAAAACTGTTCACTGGGAAAGATGACACTGGACAAAAATCATAAAGACACAGATGCATTTATTTTTTGTCTGGTGTGAGCAGAGGAAAAATAATATTTTCAGATATGATGTATTGAAATCTCATGGGGAAAAACAACAGAAAGAGTCATTGATTAATCATGCAATAGCAGGGAAGAAAGTATACATAATTCCTAGGTATGTTTAATTTCATAAGAAGGTTTCTATTCTTCCATGGAACTCTAATTCAAAGTTTTTGAAGCATCCATATTAGAAGACACTGGCCTGGAGTAATAATATGATTGATAAGATGAAAGAAAACTCTGAAAGAACTGGTATTCTCTCTTTTCAAAAAAAGAAGTTACATTAGTGTTCTCAATAGGCTTCCAAGATAGGAACAGGTACAAAAAGCATATAGGCCTGGTTCTGCTGCCTGCATCTGATGTTCAAACTTGCACCTGCTTAGAGCAGGTTCAATTGAGGAACTCCCTTGCCATCACATTTTACTCCCCATGCTGAGAGTCTGTCTAAATTTAAATGTGAGTAAAGCTTATAAAGCAATGGGAGGAGCAATGAGGAGAAGCAAACACAGCGGGTTTGTGACTCAGTGCAAATTAAATATCCTAATTCAGAGTCTTAGTCTATAGCCACAGTGGGATTGAAGTGTACTTGGCTGGACAGGTAGGGTCCTCAGCTCTTACTTGTGTAAACTTGTTTGTTAAAGGCTGTGCTCTGCCATGCTTCCTTAGGAATTTCAGTGCAGCCACCTCTGTTGTCATTCCCAGAAAAGAGGGGTGATGTAGATGCATCATTCAGGTCCCCGCAGTGCTCAGAGTCAGACCCTTCAGAAAAAGAAAATCTCTGTAGAATTATGAAAAACAATTCCCAGCCCCCATCAGGTAGTGACCGAAATAGGTATTGAAGCCAGAAGCGCACCTGTCCTTTAGAATCCCTCTCCCTTCTTAATGTGATTTAACATAACTGCAGATGGCCTCATTGCCATGTGCATAGCCAACCCTCTTTGAATGCCAGCTCACAGGGAACATCTAACATCTTACTAGGATTAAAACATTTAAAGAATGACATTGTTATTATTGGAGGCGTAATTTTACTTTTGGACTATATGCATTACCACATATATATTCAATTTGGATTACCTTTTATCACATCCTTTTAAGCTATCTGCCAATAGGTATTTTAGAACATGGTTATGATAAAATGATCAAAGAAAAGTGTAGCATGCTGAACTTAAATAGAAACCTCTGCATAAAAGTATGGAATTTGCCTTATGAATTACACGTAGAACTGTGTGTCATTTAGTAAATAAAATGGTATATTTTTCATGTGAATTTTCACAGTTGTTCCATTAACAGCAAGAGGAACAGCAGTGTAAGAGACTTTAATAGCAATAAGGGCTTACTTCTTCCCCTGACCAATAGAGTCCATTATCCTTTAAGTGCATTCCTTTATTCTGGCTTTCCCTGTTTCCCCTTGCACCTGTGTCACTGCTGGAACAAGACCCAAAAGACTGTGGAGATTAATCGACCAAACCTTTTTGTTTAAAAATCTGGTGGTTTTTTTTTAAGAACCATCATGTAAAAATGTTTTTACCTCTGCCAGTTCTCTTCACAAACAATACAATACAATTTATTTCCATTCTCTTAGCTGATTTGGGCTGTCATATATGTTAAGCCTTTCAGTAAATCAACTTTAATATTTAATACTTTACCTTACTATCTGCGAGAAAAAAGTCTTTCTTTTATTTTAATGTCAATATATCTGGCTTACACAGGCCTTTTAAATGATTCACAGTGTATCTTAACAAGCCTGTTGAACAGAAAATAATAATAATAACAATAAAACAAACCTGTTTTTTGTTGATAGAGATTACCAGCTGTTTTCATTGAAAATGATGAAACAATGAAGAGCTATGAAAGATTTAAAACAAAAGGATTACCTAATTATCTGTATGCATATGAAATTGTACCATCAGGTTTGCAGATGAAGCAAACAGAACTGCCATTTTCTGCTCATGTGGAATTATGTGGGTTTTGCAATTTAATTTCTATTATTTTAGCAGGGGCTGAATTAGAGCCATCTGCAGTTCTACTCTATAAGCATGACAGAGATTGCAAGAGCTCTATTTTCACATCCCTTCGATACAATAATGGAATTCTGTGATAGAAAAAATAGCAAAAGGAATGATTCTGAGAGAAAAGAGAAGATTGATTGGGGAATTTGGATAACACTTGGATAAGCAATTTTAAATTCTGGATTTTCAGTAATAGATAGAACTGCTCAGAACTTAAGAAAACCCCTCTGAGCTGAGGCATTCATTCAAAAGGTTTGACAAAAAAAAATAATAATAAGTAGGTATCCGCAATAGGAGGAGAGGAAATGGAAAGGCCAGTTATCTTGACTGAAAAAAAAAAAGATTATGCATCAGCATTGATTAGTTCCCTAAAGAAGCCCTGCCATTTTTTAACTTGCAGTGTGCATTTAAATCGGTGAAGGAGTACAAATGAACTTAGGTGTTATATCTCTGTGTGTGTGTGCACTTTAAATGCAGTTGTACCATTCAGTTAAGCCTGATGGTTTAATTTTAATTCCCAGATTATGGCATTTTATGTTTGGGAAGGAGAATGCAATTCTGAGCATAAGAATGAGATGGCTCTGATGCAAATAGCTTTTTGAAACAGTTTTCTTTGTTTTTCTTTTTTTTTTTTTAATTTTATTTCTAAAGATAAAAAGAAGAAATTTTCTGTACTTGGAAGACATAAAGAGGAATTCGGCCACAGCAGAGGTGTTAGCCATTACAAAACATCCATGTTACAGAGCCCAGAACACAATATTCAGCCACTGCCTTGTTCCTCCCCTAGACAGGGCGGAGATAAGATCCCACAAGCAGGTCTTGCTTTGAGAGAGTGTATCCAATCCTGCATGTCCCTAGCTGTGTAAATGTATTTATAGGTGTAAAACTCCATATTCCTTGGGGCTGGGGAAAGGACATATTACACCCATTTAAATCTAACATTGTTTTATTTGTGTATCTAAAGCCCAGCTATTATTTGGTGTGTGTAAAACAGCCCCAGATGTGTAGTCTGAGAGGAAGGATGGAGATGGCATGGTTAAGGCAGCTCTACAAACCATTTCTATATCGTCCTGGGTCTTTCGTACCTGGTGAAACCAAATGACCACAGAGGCCTCCTTAAGTTATGGCAGCTCAGCCAAGGGACCGGCATGGCTTCCTGCTCAGGCTCTCAAATGGCAGCCTGGGGGTGGTCTTCCTCACCAGCCCTGCTGGGGTGGAGAGGGCTGAGGAGAGGTAGCTCAGGGACTCCAGACTGAATTGAAACTTTCCTGAAGTTCTGATGCTGTTACATGGTAAAGTGCCATTATGAAACAATGACTCCACTCAGGATTGAAATCTAAAGGTATCATCTCCTTTACATAGATGCTTTGCTTCACCTGCCTAGAATAAATGACAGGCAGAAGGGATTGTGTCCTATGTACCATAGCTGGTTCTCACAGCAACAGGCAGCATAGCTACAGCACGGTGACAACGTTTCTCAAGACCAAGTTGAGGGATAGAATGAAAGGCAAAATAAGAAACCTGCATAATCAGAGGTATCGATAGAAACTAGCAGGATTCACTGGTAGGCTTCATTCTGTGTAGGATGTGATAAAACTGCATTTTTAAATCGGCGAGATATTCTTATGTAATAAACGTCCACATTTTTTCTTCTCCTGTAGTTTAGCTCTGTTACTCAGGATGATCTCAGACAACACACCTGCCAAAATTTATGCTAGAATATAGGCAGTTGTCATGACATACACCTAGTTTAACTGGGAATAATTCAGAAGATAAGATGTCCCAGCGCATTCCTGTGTGTGGTGAGCTGTTTGTCATTTTCTGTTTCAGTGAAGATGCTAGCAGAGTACAGACCTGGAGATAAGTGTTTTAAATAGGGCATCCAATAGGTCTGAACCAAAGAGTTTCATAAATATTCAAGCAAACACTGCTTCCCTTGAAGCCTGTAGTTAAATTTGCTAAAACTTGTAGCTTCAACAAAACTGTACAACTGGGCTCAGTACAAAGCTTGTGATTTTAAGTCTTCAGATCATCTACTGCCATTTTGTAAAATCCACAAATTGTTTAAAGGACTATTTTAATAACAAAACATAATAATCTGTGAAAAAAATGTGATTGACTTGGCCATATTAGTCCATATTTAGTTAGGCCAAAGGAAAAAAAAAAAAATAGGTTTAAGAGAGAAAGAGAAAGAAGAATGGACAAAGAAGAAGGAACAAGAGGGTCACACTGGAACTGCATATATTTAAATGGCTGCAGAAAAATGAAAAGGAATTACTTGTTGTCCATTTCTGAGGTGAATATAGGAAGAAATTATATCCTTAGGTTCAAGCAAAGATGATCTACATTAGCTGTTAGGAAAAATTTTCAAACTGCAATTTTCTAAAGCACCTAAAAATCCATAACTGTTTCATTCCCATCCCAGAGAGAGGAGAGTGGGGAGAAACAACTGCCAAGAACGATCTCTGTGTTTACATGATCTCCTTGTCTATTGTTCCCCTACCACAGGATTTTCCTTGGAAGGATATGATATGATTCATCAAGTGAATATTCAATTAGAACGAAGGGGTTCGCCTAATCTCTGATTCATCTGCGATCTATATTTATATCCTTGCTGTTATTTAGTTTACTCAGTGGAAGAGCCACACCATTATTTTCTGTTGCTCTATAAATATAGATGAGAAACAGTTTTGTTGATACGTTTAAATAAGGTGAGCAGCAGAAGAAATTCAACTCAGAGCACATCGCCACATCTAACAGCTAAATCAGACTTCTGTAAGGAAATATGACTGAATTGATGTGGTATCTTGCTGTTTTTCTGGAAATGTGCAGAAATAGAAGTGTGGGGGAAAAAGGGGAGAAGAGAAACAAAATAGATGGAGTATTCAGACTGGAGAACTGTTTCCAGTATTTGAGCTGAAATTCTCTTAAAGTACAGAGTACTGAGCCTACATCTGTGGATTTTTTAACTTCAGTAATAAATTATCTCTGGATGTGCCAGTCAAGACAAGGACTTGTAGGAGTTGTAATGTTAACATAAGCTCTCATTTTGCAAAGAATTGCATGTGCTGAACTTCACTTATATGCAAACATCACCTGGGTATTTACAGATGGTAGATCTCGGGCCAGATCTGAACAGCATTTGTTATAGAGCATTGAATTTGTTGCTAGGGATAGTCAAATGGAGAGATGATATTCAGTCTTGATTCACAGGTGTCTTAAGACTCTTTTATGTGGAAGTGTTCACCAAGCCGAGTGAAAACCTGACTATAGTTTTGTTTCTATCATAAGCATTTGGCCACATAAGCAAATCGGCCACTGGGGCCATGGAGGACTCCAGATGGGACCGACAGATGCTCC
>RSEF01000006.1:9433780-9535616 GCA_003993805.1 Himantopus leucocephalus
GATACAAATTTAACCATAAATGCAAAGGTGGATCAATCTAGGCTAATAATAACAGCCATTTCCACATAATTACTTAGGGAACTCAACTGAAGAGTGGGCAGTGCTTAATGCAAAGGCTGCTGAGACTATTACTAAATCATTTTTCTCCAGTTAAGGAACATGATTATTTTCTTGTGGGTATGAGAAAAAAAAGTGGATTTTCCATTTCTGAATGACAATATATATGCTCTTAGACATATTCCAGCCTGCACTTTTAAACACTTTAAAGAGAAATTGGGTTATTTGGAAGGTTTTAGAGAAGTGAATGCATACATTTATATCTAGCTGAGTTCTAGCTGCTTATAAAAGGGTAGAGAATACGGTCTGAAAATGTGATTTATTTTACAGTGACATCAAGACATTTCTGTCAGATAAAGTGGCTATTTCAGATAATAAGACAGGGCTAGATAAAATGTGTTGAAAATCATGCTGGTAGCATAAGCTTTCAATTGGCAATTTTTTTGAGAACTTTTAGAAGTCTTTGTGAGTGGGTAAAAGAAATACGAAAATATACAGGAGGAGTAAAACAATCTACCTTAAATCTACAGCTGCATAAATAGGATAAATATTAGCAATACAAAGGAGTCTTAGAGAGTTAAGTACCTAAATGAAACAGTCAAATGTAAGAATCATTATGTGCTTTTGCAGACCTCTGCGAGGAAGTTCACTAGTACAGTACAGCACAAAAAGACCTAAAGCAAAATAGAGAATGAATGGGGAGAATCTGTAAACACTGTGCCTGATTCTTTAAGTAGTAAAGGTGTTTTAGAAGTCCCTTACAGAAAATAAAGCTCTTTGTTTCCTTGAAGCATTTTTTATTAGATGCTTTCAAATCCACGAGACCTTCCAAAATATGAAAGCAGGAAAAAAACACAGGTACTTCGGAAAGTTTGGGGTAGTTAGTAATCGAAGGCACAAAACTCGCAAAGTGCTGTTATTTATTATTCATGGATGATAACTCAGCTACTTGTAGATGATTGTGATCAACTCCTGATAAATATCACAGTGATCCAGACGTGGAAGTGAAGAAAATTATTTGAGGAGGATGATTAACCTTTCTGTTGAGTAGGTCAGTGAGCAACTGAGTTTAGATTGGCGGCTTGCTTGGTTTTGTGTGTAGTGAAATGCCAAAGTAGTAATGTGATGGATAGAGTCCTAAGTGCTTTATGGTACTTTGTCCATAAGGTCATGTAGCCTTTACTTTATATATAAAGTATATTAGTAGTGTATATATATAAACACTCTCTATAGACAGTGTATATATAGTATATATATTCTATATATGATATCAAGTATATATAGGATAACTTACCCATTTAAGATATTACTTTGTTTCCATTGCTTCTGAAGATGGTCTGTGAAACCCAATCAAATATATTTGTTAGATAGATAGGTTGCCTTTGCTATGTAGACAAGTTTCAGCAGCATTGAAATGAAAACTTCAGTGTATTTTAATGGTGTCATAGCAGCAGGTTTAAGTACACCATCTCTTTTCAGCCTTTCCAAAGAATATTTTTCAAGGATGGCCTCTGCTCCCACAGACTTCAGAATATCATTTGCAATTCTGTGATTCTCAGGGAGTTTACTGATGTATTTTTCTCAAGAAAGACCTTGGTGTTTCTTTGAGAGGTTTTGCTCTAGAAGCTGTGTCCAGGCAAATGACAGAAGTGTTACCAAATGGTATCCTCGTAATAGTGTATTATTTAATTATTTGTATGAAGGTAGCATGCCGAGAAGAGAGCTAAAAGGAACCAGGGGCGTACCTTCATCTAAGCCTTGGGCTTTGTATTTCGCTTGCAGCTCTGTCAGGCCTAACTGATTACAAATACTCCTGCCTCTGGCTAAGCTCGGATTCACTTTGTTTCCCCACAGAGCCAAACTCTTCCTTCTTCTTCTCAAAAGGTCAGGTTTTCATCTAGCCTAATGTCCTGTGTATTACAAAGATACACAGAGCTTCCTACCAGTAAATCCTCTTCTCTGCTACCAAGGGCTTTGAATACCTTGGGCAGAGGAACAACTTCAAAGGTGTTGTTAGTTTGAAGGGGTTTTTAGTTTGAAAGGCATTGACTGCCTTTCTGTGGATTATCAGTGAGTTGGTGCAGATACATAAGTTCCTTTGAACCCTCTGAGAAAAAACCATCATAATCAAATGAAAGAAATAGACTCTACTTCTGAAGTATAATGGGCATTTCCCATGGTCCTTGCACAAACAGGTTAAAAATACAAAGAACGGTGTTTCTTTTTTTATGTTACTTTCTTCCCCTCTTTCCTTGCTGGCATGCTGTACATCTTTTGATAAACCTGTATAGCCTAGCACAGATGCTAGCAGATTTTTGTGTGCTTTCTCCTCCATCTTGATGGAAAAGTCCTGTATTGATTTAAAGATCTGTCAGTGGAGGGAAAGAGAGTCCTATCTCAAGGCAGAACCAGCTAGGACATACATCATTGCCGTGCATCCTGTATTCAACCACGCCAAAACACTGAGCAATAGCAGCACTTAAAAACACATTGAATAAAGTTCAAGGTATTCTAAAACAAAACCAGGAAAGGGTCCACCATCAGTGGCGTCATGTTTAGACACTCACTGTGGGTACTTCTGAAAGCTTATTCTGAAACTAGTTGTTTTAGCAGCAGCTTCTTAGAAATAATGTATGTATTTGGAAAACCAATTAGCTAAGTTGAGGTTTTAAGCTTTTAAAAATCTTGTTATCCCTTGAGTCTGATAAGCCATGGAATCATGTGTAAGTCACCAATTAAGCTCATGTGTTTTGGTTTGGTTTTTTTTTTTTTTTAATGGGTAAAAGATCATATATACTTGAATCTCATTCAAACAAATGAACTGAAGCTATTAATGGATCTGACTTTGCCCTCGGCTTTTAGCTACCAAATCCACCTTCCTTTGGTTGTTTCTCTACAACATACCAAATATATAGTGTTTCCTTGTTGCTGTTATCACATTTTCATGTGCTTTGTGCCACACAGAAAAGATTACATAGTTTTGTATCAATTTATATAACCTTAATGAGAGGGTTGTAATAAATAGGAAATCTTCTGGGTAATCTTTTGAGTTTTTAATGTAATCATTACAGATAGAGATACTCATAAATTGTATTAAAATGCAAAAGGTGCCTTTTCAGCCTGTATTTGTTTTCAGAACTACTGGGTCTCATTCCATGAGGGTTAAGTTGAATGGATGAAGGATTTTAGAAACTGTATAGGAAGAGGTTGACATCTATGCTGTTTTTTTTTTTTAGTGAATCAAAGTTGTTACTATGTGTTCAGTTTTGGGCCCCTCACTACAAGAAAGACATTGAGGTGCTGGAGCATGTCCAGGGAAGGGCAACGAAGCTGGTGAGGGGTCTGGAGCATAAGTCTGACAAGGAGCAGCTGAGGGAACTGGGATTGTTCAGCCTGGAGAAAAGGAAGCTGAGGGGAGACCTTACCACTCTCTACAGCTCCCTGGAAGGAGGTTGTAGCCAGGTGGGGGTCAGTCTCTTCTCCCAAGTAACAAGCAACAGGACAAGAGGAAATGGCCTCAAGTTACGCCAGGGGAGGTTTAGATTGGATATTAGGAAAAATTTCTGCACCGAAAGTGTTATCAAACATTGGAACAGGCTACCCAGGGAAGTGGTGGAATTGCCATCCCCATTTAAAAGATGGGCAGACGTGGTGCTTAGGGTCGTGCTTTAGTGGTGGTTTTGGCAGTGTTAGGTTGATGGTTGGACTCGATGATCTTAAAGGTCCCTTCCAACCTAAACGATTCTATGATCCTATTGCCTGAATTCACACAAGGCCAAGGTTATATGAGCAAGGTAGTAAATGCAACACTTCCTTCTCCCCCCACAAAGTCTGGAATTGGTTCAGTGTGATGTGACATTTCAGTTGAATTTGGCAGCAGTTTGTTTCCCATTCCTCATTTAGACACATTTCAAACTGTTAGATCTTGATCTTCAGTTCTTTGTGGCTGATTGAAAGCTTTGAAATGCGCAGTAATGGTGCCTTAACTCCAGAACACAGAACTCCACAGTCATCTCTTGATAGGGAGAAGAGCGATTCTCAAATGTGTTTTGCATATTTTAAAAAAATCCTTCTTTAAGGATGATTTGCAAATTAATCTGTCATAAATGCCATCTTATTTATTGTATTACTGAAAATATGATAAGCCAATTATGGTATTTAATATATTGTTGTTGAAAGACTGCACTGTAACTCTTGTTCTGTACTTGAAGCAGCACTCTGAATCGAGGTTATTCCTCCATGATAGAGTATTTCAAGTTAATTAATCTGATGAACTATCAACAAATTAACTTCTTATGTGTCTCTGTCCTTTTACAGGAGACAAAGACACACATCTTCATGAAAGAAAAACTCTACTTACCAAGAGTACGGCTTGAAGCCAAATTGATGGAAACACTGCATAAACAATTTGTTCATGTTAAATTTATCTATTCAACTGAATCTTGAAAAAAAAATTAATGTACTATTGAATCTTGGAATATTAAAATATTTTAAGTGGCACACATTTCGTTTTTGGCCAAACAATCCAATGTCCAATGCAGGGTGAAATTCTGTCCTTGGATTTTCGTGTAAGCAAGTTTTGATAGTTTCTAATGGGCAAAGTGGCTTGGAGACCAAATAAAGAAATTCAGCTGGGCAAACCCAGAAGCAATTACTCCCAGACCTACCTGACAAGGTAGGAAAAGAATCAATAATTACAAGCTAGTCTTTTCAAAAAGGCACCTGGTCTCCGCCTCAATGTTTTACTGTACTGGATTATTTGCTTTGGACAGTCTAACACAAGCAATATCTTCTGCTTTCTGATGTCAAAAACCAATTCGTTTCTTTCAGCAAGAGCTTGAGCCACTGTATTCCATGTGTTTGTCATCCTCACAATTCACTTTTGTAATTCATTCACCCTGCCCAGGCTTACTTAAGCTCAGAATGAAGCCATAATTCACAAATAGTGTGGTAAACCACATCCTCAGGCAGCGGCAGTGTAGAAAGCCTATTACACAGGTGCTTTATCACATCTGCTATACTGAGTTCTGAGAGGGAAAAACAATTCCTGTGATAGATTAAGTCTATCCCAATAAGGGCTTCATAAATCAGTGCTACCAAAAGCAGGAGTGGCTCTGAATGTCTGCTGAGATCCAGGAGAGGCTGTAGTCTGGCAGATAATTTAAGAAGAAAGAGAAATGCCCTTAATGGAACTGAGAGAAAAGACCAATCAAGTGTAGGGGAATGGCTCTGGTAACTTCTCATTGCTGTAGGATTCACTCACTCATTACTTCATTGTGCCGTTCCTCCAGCTGCAAAAGCAAACCCACAGCATGCTCAGAGAAGGATTTTGAGATTCAGCTGGGACTCACTGACCTTGGAGGGAAGTCTGAAATCACTGTGAACCAGTTAAAGGTACTTAGGAGGGGGACATGATAAATCTTGTTAGACAATTATCAGAGCATTTTTGAACTTGGGGTTGAGGTTTTGATGAAGGTTTGGCAGTATTATTCCTTTATTGGAATTGTTTTGCCCAGTTTTATGAGTAAGTGTATCAGTCAACTCATACCTGCAGCAGGAAGGATGTACCTCCCTACTCTTTATTATTTTAGGGCAAAAATTGTAACTCTGTGTGTGAATGACACGATAACTTTTCAGATAAGGTTAGTGGCAGATTGTCTGCCAAGATCCTGACAAGTAAGCAACTTTCAGTAGGACAGGTAAATCAATCTTCCAGGAGGTTATGATGATATAAGACCTATGCATGAGTGAGAACAGGAATGTTAGAGAGCAGTGAGGGTGTGCTGAGTTCTTGTGGGGGCGATGCCACTCATGTCTTGGTTCTGAGTATCCCTTTCTCCTAGACCTGGCCCACTTTTTTGGGTGCCCCAGATGTGTTCAGAATTAGAAGGTATAGCAGAGGATTCTGAGTAATACTCTGTCCTCTGGGACAGGTTATGCAACTGGATGCTATTTTCACTCTACTGACCAGTTTCTTTTCAGTAGGAAAGAAATATATATGCTGCACTGTCAACACATATTTTCATCTAAACCATGTACATGTTAGATAATACTGTAAGAATAACCCTTTGGATTTTCCCTTCATTAACCAATAATGGATAGATGAACTTTTCTTGGCTTTATTTAGCAGAGTAAACATAAAGCCAACAAGTAACTTAAAGATAAGAAAATCAGACAATGCTGGATTTTGTGAGCTCAAACCTATTGCAGAAAAGCTTCTATGCCCTGTCAGCAGTCTCAGTTCTAATCTCAGTTGGCTGCTGCTTTGAAGTGGTAATTTATTTCCTCTGTTTCTTTCTGGCCTGAGAGATGCCAGTGACTTCTGATGTGCGGCCCCCATCACAAGTGCTACATTGCTGTTTTGCTCCTCAGTTACCTGTCTGTGTAGAATGGAGTGCAGTTTTACGTGACACACCTCGTGCAGTTATAACACTTTGGTAATCTGCAGAGAAGTAACATGTAACTGTGATCATTCATAATCAGTGGCACAAAGTCTATGTGGAGGCTGGTCATGAGTGGTGTGTCCCCAGTGTTGATGTTGGTGCCAATATTGTTTAATGTCTTTATTAATAACATAGATGGTGGGACGGAGTGCACCCTCAGCAAATTTGCAGACAATAACTGGGAGTGTCTGACACACCAGCTGGTTGTGCTGCTGCTCAAAGGGACGTGGGTAGGTTGGAGAAATGGGCTGACATGAACCTCTTGAAGTTCAACAAAGGGAAAAGCCAAGCCCTGCACGTGGTGAGGAATAACCCCAAGTCCCACTAAAAGCTGTGGTTCAAATGGCTGGAAAATGACTTTGCAGAAAAGGACCTGGGGGTCATGGTGGACACGAAGCTGACCATGAGGCAGCAATGGGCCCTTGCAGCAAAGAAGCCTAACAGCTTCCTGGGCTGCATGAGGAAGAGAGTAGCCAGCAGGTTGAGGGAGATGATCTTCCCTGTACTCAGCCTTGGTGAGATCAAATCCAGAGTGCTGCATTCTATGCTAGGGTCCCCAGTACAAGAGACACATACTGGAAGGAGTCAAACAGAGGGGCACAAAGATGATTAAGAGATTGGAGCATTGACCACGTGAGGAGAGGCTGTGACAGCTGGGATTGTTCAACCTGGAGAGGATAAGGCTCAGGTGGATCTTATCAATGTGTACAAATACCTGATGGGAGGGTGAAAAGAAGATGGAGCCAGACTGTTCTCAGTGGTGCCCAGTGACAGGGCAAGAGGCAATGGACACAAATGGAAATGCAGGAAAATCCATTTAAACATGAGAAAAATTGTCTTACTGTGAGGGTGGTCAAGCATTGTAACAGGTTGCTCAGAGAGGCTGTGGGATCTCCCATCTTGGAGATACTGGAAATCCAAGTGGACATAGCCTTGAGCACAACCTGCTGTAGGCCACCTTGTTGTGTCAAACTTGATGACTTTCAGAAGTCTCTTCCATCCTCAGTGATTCTGTGACCTGAATATAATCAGAAAAATACTCACTTTGAGCACCACCCTACAGAACTTGTGCTTTTGTAATAAGAATAATGCCACAGCAGATATTGTAGGGTCCTGTTTTTCTGGAAACCCCACCTACTCAGTCGCTTCCTCTCAATAAGCATCCCTCCTGAAATTCATGGTGATCACAGGGAGCACACCAAGGCAGGAGTGGCTGTTTTATCTGTGAGTAGTCCTGTTGCTCTCATAATTATGCTACTAGCCAAGATAGCTCTAACCTAGTTTCTTGAGGTGGATTGCTTCTACTGCTTGATAACCATGGACAGGTTTTTCATAATTCATGGGTTGTCTGTTTTTAAAGAACTTGACGACCTGTCAGATTTGCCCCCTGAGATGGTAGATATCTAACATTCTCTGTCTCTCTTAAAAATAAATTATTTGTAAATTGTCTTTTGGAAAGGAGTGATAATGCACCTTCACACAATTCTGAGATTTGGGGATTTACCAAAGTCACTGGGGATGACCAATGAGCTTTAATTTATATTTAGCATTTGTTGCTTGCTGCACAGTTGAACAACTAACACCATTGTTATTACAGAACACACACCCTTCCCCCAGTTCTTTATCGGTGCTGTTTATTCACATTTATCCAAAAGTCTTTTTAAAAAAAATGAAAATCTATTGAAGGGTCTTCACTTCCTTCTGACTTTACTTAGTATTTGCCACCTTTCTGCTCCTTGAGTGTCGCTCTGTATCCTGTGTTAATATAGTCAAACACACACAAATGTTCTTTCTTTTCTCCAAGCTGCCTGTCTGTCAGATGATCTGGTGAATTCACTGGTGAACAGCTTACAAATTTGGTTTGATACTGAGGTTTCCTATTGTTTATCTTGAATATGATATAAAGTTGCAGATGAGAACTTGGCTGGATTTTCAAAAGCAGGACTTTGAATCCTGAGGTGCAGAAAGCCTTAGAGGACTCTGTCCAAAATTGCTTGCTCGTAGTTGCCCGGGACGTGTGGGAACACTCCAAGCTCTAGCATGTTCTGCCTGTTTGTTAAACTGCCCTTCCATTTCCAAGGCCAATTTTTGAGGAAGTTGCAATATAAAATACTGTTGGCACAAACTGTAATCTGTGCGATCATTTGGCTTCTATTTCCCATAAAGTGAGCAGACTATCATTAAGAACAAGCATATGTCTTTTAAAAAAATAATTTACTTTGTAACTATGGTGGAAGGGTGGCATGGATATTATTCATATATCAAAATTATTCAGATTGTGCCTTCAAATATGAAAACATCTTTGATATGACAAGTCATATACATCTCCCCTTTCAAGAATGAGCTTTAGTTGGTGAGAAATTCTGGCTGAAACAAACGAAAGAATCTGGTAGTCGACTGGGCAAGGACCTGTGTCCTCTCATCTCCGAGCCTCTGGCCTGGACGAGGAGAAGTAGGAATATTTTAACCAGCTCCAATAGTGGTTTTGCTGTGCAGGCATTTGTCTGTATTTACAATGAGTTCAGAGCATGCTTCCACTGCTGGTCCAAACAAACTGCTCCCCTGAGAGCTGACTGCAGGCAGAAGTACTGGGACGTAGCCCTGCAACCTGCCTCATCTCCCAGCCCTAAAGCAGTACAGCGGAGGGAAGAAACAACCCTACAGTTTTCAGGCCCACTATGCTGGGCCCCGTGGCCTTCCTGGCTTCTGTATTCTTGGGGTCTTCTGCCCATGCTCCAAGTGTGTTGCAGACGTGTCAACGGGCAGCCTGCTCACTGCAGTCAGGTCATGAAGCGGTACCACGTGGCGAGGAGGGCTCATCCCCCTGGCCCAGTGGGAATCCACGCTTGCTGTTTGGTTCCTCTTTGACATAAGCAAACTGCAAATGAACCTGAAGCAAGTACCCTTATGGTGCCCGCGCACATGTCTAATCTATGGCTATCGCATGCAGTTAGAGTCACTGCATCTTCATGCTCTTCACCAATTGGGAAGAAAGGCAGTAAAAGAAAATCTCTTACTTTGTTACACACATAATTACTACATTGGTAGTAGTTTATAATAATTTGTCAAAAGCTTTTCTATTCCCTCTACTTTATGTTGAAATTGCTGATAATTTACGTGTGCAGTTGCTTTCACCATACCCAAAATGCTTAAAAAGTTGAAGAATAATCCAGGAAGACTTTCAAAGTGGTTTATGTCTTTTGTTTTAAAGTTACCACTGATAAATATTTCTGTTTGTGATTTCAGAGAGTAGTCCTATGGACTGTCACTGTCTTCCCACTCTTCTAGATAATTACTTGTCTTGAGATACTGCTTTCAGAGCAAGGGAGAAATTTCCAGTATCTTATTTTTAAAGACCTGCAAAATTAACTCTTAGATTTCTGCTGAGCCTTGCACATTTCGAATGTCGAACTGTGAGATAATGCTACAAATTTTGAGTTACTCCCACTCACTGAACTGCAATTACTGTTGTCTGCCTGTAGGAAGAGAACTCGCTCCGTTGGAGCAAGATGCAGATCTGCATTGGTAGTGTTTCTATAATATCCATCTTGTATGCTGATGGCATGCTAGAATAAATTGATCTGGTTCATGCACAGATTTACTTCTTAATGAAAAAAGTTTAATTAAGAAGATCGGCGTTAATTTAAAGTCATTAAAAAACCCTTAACATATTGTTGTAGATTTATTAGTGCTAAAAAGCTTGTTATGTGCTCAAGCCTGCTAACGTGAATAGTGAGGTATGAACCTATGTTATGTTTGCGTATAGTATTCTTTGCTGACATGAAAAACTTGTAATAGGTATGAAACCTGACCAACTTTTTTTTTGATGGAGTTGGCCTCTATCTTTGTCGTTTCTTTGCTGTTTTACTGACTGCAAGTTTTAGCCAAAATGGAGAGAGAGGTTGAAAGGCTGAGAAAGTCAGCATTTATATGGAGCCTGGTGGGACTGTATACACTTTGAATGCAAAAACGGGGAAAGCCATGACTGTCTTGTGTTGCCTAGTTTCTCCTCCATATACAACACAGTTTCAGTCTTAATTGTTCATATTATTTCCAGTGGCTGCCTTCCAAATTTTTTCCTCTTAAACAGGACACTGCCACATTATCCATTGGAGATTTCCTTTGTTATGTTTAGTACTTTCAGGCTCTGACACATCATATAGAGAAATAATGTTTATAAAGTAGACATTAGGAGAAATCTGTTAGTGACAGGTAGCTTAGGGGAATTATAAAGTCTCCAAGAAGGGACATCTGTGGGAACAGGTTAGCCAAGCATCTGTCTGGGTGCATTTCCATACCATCACTCCTGGGCAGGGTGGTGTCAGGTACCAGATGACCTAATGCTCCCTCCCAGCCCTTCTTTCCTCTCATTCTATGTTATGCATTTTACGTACTGATGAGCTCCAGGTTTAATCCAACAGTTGATCTTTCTAGCAATGGGGATTTGTGTTTTGTTTTGTTTTGTTTTGTTTTTTCCTAACAGTGTGGCTGTTACTTCACTCGAGTTTAAAATGTTATTCATGTTTTCAATGGAGGTGAATAACTAAACAAAAAATTAACCAGATTCATAATTGCTGTAAATTTGCTTTGTTCCACTGAAGTCTAGGCAGTAATCCCAATTTCACTTCATCTAAGGATGTGAACCAGTATTTCATGTACACCAAAGCATTCATTAAAGACAGCGATAAAGGCAACAGCGTTTTCAAGTGAGTAGGTAATGGAGATGGGCATTTCTGGAGGCTGACAATGTTATAGACAAAAACCCATTTGCCTATGATTTTTAAAATGCTATCAAATGGGGTGTGCATAGATACTTGAACTTTTTGAAGTGACAAATTATAACATTCTTAGAAATTAAATGTGATGTTTAAGAAAGTTACTGAGTGTTAATGGATTTCTTCATTTGTTTTTTATATACTGGGTTTCATTCTGAAGCAATTCAGGAAAACAAGAGAGGAAGCTATAAACATTTTGCGAATATTAAGATGAAGTTCCAGAAGAACTAATGAGTATGTAATTGGAAACACAAATTTGCATACAAATTTGAACATGATATTTCAAAGCTTGCTAACATCAAAGTGTATTAAAATGACAAGCTATCCATGCCAATGTACAGTTTTTATTTTAAATGGGTGAAAGAATAAAATATAAAGGTTTCACTTGTGAGATGGCTAATTATATCAAATTGCTTTAGGCAAAAGGCAACATCAAGTCATCATGACATGCATTTGCTTTGCCTTTTTTCCTGTTATTGTATGCAATTTCTGTGTACCTTGGGGTCAGAGCAGTGAAACATGTGTCAGGCATATTAAGATAATAGTCACAGCTTTCCATCTAGCAAATAATAGAGGCATCTTTTGCCCCTACTTTGAACTCTAGGCAAATGCACACCTAGGAGTCATCTTCATTTCATTTGTGGGGCATAGTAGACACTAGCTCATCTCTGCTTTGCTAACCTGAAATTCCAGCAGCCGCCCTGGCTGTGAGTGACGAAGTCTGCAAGTCCCTCAGTGAAAAAGTGCTATGCTGGAGGGAAGCTAGGGTAGGTGTCACCTCTCTAACCACAAGCAGTGCTTCATTCTGACCAAGGCTCACCCCCTGAGTTCCCTAACTCTTATATTTGCCTACTGCAAGTGGAGAAATGTGGAGCCAGAATGGATTCAGGGTTGTGCTGTTGTGTTCATATGCTCTCATGCTGAGCTGCTGCTGCTGCGCTCAGCTGTATGAGCTTCGTGGCTTATGTCACACTAACTCAGGGTTTGCTGCACCATATTTTATTACTACCTGACACTTCCTTGCTATGTTCTGCTTTACATCAGGACTGTACTAAACCCTTCGCTACTAGAGTCCTCGCCTACTACCTTCACTTGGGAGCTAGAAAGGCTGTTACATCTGGTTAAGTAAAACATGCAAATGGTATATGAAATGAGTAAGTGGTAGTATCTAGTTTTTGTCTGTCACTTGGATGTACAAAGTAATCACCTGTGCAGTTGGCAAGAGGTTAAAAAAAAGGGCTTGCGCAGAAAAGTAAAGAATAAATAGTGATACGGGCTTTTAAAGGCAGTGAAGAATGTCAGACAGAATCCTCACATCTGTGGAGGACACCAGGTCACGGCAAGCATTCTTATTAATGTGTGAATTTTCTGCAGTCTTTAAATGCAGCTGCACCTGAGAGTTCAGCAGGTTTAGTGGTGTAATGCATGGCGGCAATTTAGCAGAACTGTAAGAAAAGTGTGGATCGGTGCTCCTTGCTTGACTTGAATTCCAAACAGAAATATATCAGAAAAATTCAATACTAATACAGCAGGATTCTTACATATTGACTTTGTCTACTTACTGACCTTTGGCACTGAGGCTTTGTGAGAGAGGCTGTATATATATATGAGCGGGCACTTAGTGTTGAGAAACAGCCTGACTGTGAAGGTTACACGAGGCCAGCTCTTTTCTGCACCTATCTAGTAAGAGGCAATAGGGTGAAAGTGAAGCTGATAGCATAAACAGCTGCCACAAAAAAGCCTGTTTCAGCAAAATGCACTAAGTAGACACAAGATAAAGTGAGCGCTGGCTCAAATTATATGGGCTAATAAGACTTTGCCTGTGTGGGAAGGTTGTTGATTTTTAATGGCCTCCATTCCTATCAGTGACATGTGGGGTTTAGCTAGAGTAGAAGATAGTTTCCTGTTGTTTTGCTCTGGCAGTCTTGTCTAGGGCTTTTAAACCCTGTAGGACTTCAGGAAGCAAAATGCTAAGTACAGGGTTAACGTAATATGTTAAGCTAATATGCCTAATTTCATTGCAGAACTAGAGTGAATCTAAGTATGTGGTTAGAGTTCAGGCCAGGTGAGGATGGCTACTCAAGTCAAATCATGCTGCTTGTCCTTGAATCAGATGAAACCAGTAGGAGGAATCATGTAAGGTAGTGTTTGCAGGGTAGGACTTAATATCCTTCAAAGCTCTTCACAGGACTATGCATAAATTAGCAATTTTGTACATTTTTTATTTATGCTAAATTTTCAAACAACAAAAAACTTTCAAAAAATCAAAATTAATGTATGATTTATTGACTTAAAAAAGAGCTGGCATTAGGTATAAGAAAGCAGCTGCTGCTATTCTCAGATGATGCATGTTTTGTTTCTCTTTATTCTGCTTCTATGCTAAATGTAGGAACTGCTGTCCTGTAATCTTCATGGAACAGGGCTCTCTAGTGCAGTGCAGAGGAATATTGTGAGTATTTCCTAGAGAGAAGCTACAGCCTGTGTTACTGTTGAAAAACATGTTTCCTTAGCATGTTGTTCTCGGTAACAAGAAGTCACTGGATGGCTACAGAGGAGTGAGAGGTTCCCTCAGGATGCTGCACCCTCTAGAGAAGAGCAGTTCCCCCTAGAAAGGTGGGTACTTGCCACATGACTACAAAGGTCTTCAAGATGCCATAATCCATCCCCTGCACCAATACAAACAAGTCCCAATGTCAGTGGCACAGAGCTGAAATGTTTTTCTGCCATAAGCTGTAGCACAAAATGGCTGAGATGAAGAAAAGTGTACATTTAAGCTGAATATCACCAAGCAATCTCTGCCAATGAAATATGCTGAGGAAACTGAAAGGCACGGAAGTACCAATCTTCAGGAATTTTAAAAAGACTAGCTACAATACTGCAAAATATATGGGGGAGAGAAATGTTGTCCTGTCAAGGTGACAGAGATAACCAAATGTATTACTTTCATCTCCAGATTTCTGGGACATACTGTGTTATTTTCTGTATTTAGTATATCGTAGGCTATCAAAGCTGAACAGAATCATTGTTTGTTGTTCTCTGGTGAGAGACAAGCTGAGTGCTTCTAAGAGCTTCCCGTGAACCTAATGTAGTTTTGGTAGGGGGTATTTTTTAGTAGCTGCTGCTGAACGTTTTGACTGAAATGTTCCATAGAATCAATGTGGGTGTCTTTTTTTTGCTTGAATTGTGCATATAAATTGACCACTGTTTTCCCTAATCTTTTACCAAACTTTTCCTGGAACTTTTAAGCAGAAGGAAAATGGGAGTTTGAGGGTGGCTTTGTGGGTTTTGTTGTTTTCTGCATGTGTTCTTTTTTTCCTCCAAAGTAGGAAAGCATGGTCCTTGTAACCTTGTGGGGTGTTGATCAGGATTTGCAGGATCTGGCTTGTAACTTCCAAGTGGCATTGCAATTACCAGATACAATCCCATCTAGAATAACATTTCCTGATGTCTAACAAGCATGCCATTTTGAAACTTTGAAAAAAACTGAGTACTTAAAAATTCTGATTGATTAGAAAGGATTTGCTAGGTTTTTTCCTCTTGCTTCTTCCCTGACCCCCCTTCTTTCTGTACCTTCTGTCCTTGCAGAATGTATGAGAAAAGCTCTGGGGTCAAAGAAATTCCCCCAGCATTATTTAGACATTACAGAGCTGTGTTGGTAACACAACATATACAGAGCAGTGTGAGGAACACAGTCAGTGTCTCAGTGCCTCAAATCCGTGCATTTTCTATTGCACCTCATGAGATCCCTCATATAGCTACTCAATCTTGCACATCTTCCATCTAAGCTTGTGGTATGTCCTTAAAAAAATTATCAATGACGATTTGTAACACCTCAGAGCCTTAGCAAGCTCTTCGGGTGCAAGATCCATCACTTAATTCTGTATTTGGACAGCTGCTCAGACAGCGAAGGCCTCACAGTGTTATTTTTCACACATTTAGATGTACCTTTTCCTCCTGTCTTTGTGGCTGTGTGTTTTGTTACTTCCTTCACTTTTCAAGCAACAGTAAATCATGTGCAGAGAAAGCTGCTAGTCCTGTTAACTGTGATTTGGGGAATGCCCAGTTGGCTACAGCACATCTGACCTCCTGCTTTGCCCTTGGGGCCTCTTTCCCAGAACTGAATCCATGTGCAAAGGGAAAGGGCCTGGTGGGTAGATGCTGTACCCAGATGTGGCCAGACTCAGGAGCTGCTGACTTGCCTTTGCCTGACTGGGGCAGGCATCCTGGCATTCTGTGCCCACCTTACAAAATACTGGCCTATGCTGGTCTACCCTGCTTGAAGGCAGAAGAGAGAAAATAGATTCTTTATTGAAATTTTGTTGCCTAGTATAAAGTAAATCAGAGCAATATTATCATAATATCATAATATTTAGTATCAATGTTTAATATCATAAATAGAAATACCTAAAACGGGTTTGACGATGAATATTTTAGTAACAGCCTGAGCTGGAAGACTCTGACTGGTGTATTGCTTCACATTGCTTTCTACAACAGTCATCAACAACTGCACTAGTCACCTGCAGTCATTACAATGCCTCTGACCCTGTGTCTCCTAATCCCAGAGAGGGGAAGCTAACAGGTTTTGTATCACAAGACATTGTACCCCTCTTCACTGACACTCAGCAGATTTTGCCAACAAGAAACTTGCATATTTAGCCAGGTGGTGCAGCCAAACTAGAGATTCTTTCCTTCCAATTTTTAAGTTTCTTTTCCCGTAATCTCCCATCTTTAGAAAGACTCAGGTGTTAGTGCCCCATGTGCACGCTGAGTCTAAGATACTCCCTGCCCTTGTCAATGAGTGCTCAAGAACCCAACTCTTCTCACAAGGGGTCACTAATTAGATTGCATCTCCCCATCGCTTTGTGGGCTTATTGAGCAGGTTGATATAAACAACCTAAAGCTGTGTTAGCCCTGCCAGTTTGTACACCTACGTCTCAGTGCATCACAAATTAAAGTTTCTCTTGCATCTAGGTTAATATTGATTCTAAACATTACCTATAGCCTATTTTTACTTTTTGTTATAAGATGGCTGCTAGGATGGCTGATGAAGATTATCAGCTTCCTTTTCTGTGGATAACTACTATCACCTACTTTTTAAAAAACAGTAGGAAATTAAGATAACACCTTTTAAAGTATAATACCTATTACAAAATGCAAGAAGTGTCTGTCAGTAAGCCAGCCACCTGTGAGGATCACTTTAAAACAGATGGTGAAGAAAGTTTAGCCAAAAAGTCAAAATCATGGCATAATCCTGGAAAATATCACCTGGTGTTTATTATTACAGTAGTTATGACCACCAGTCATTTGTGCATTCACAGTTATTTATGCTCACTCTTTTGAATGAAATATTCATTATGGAAAGGTGCTTATTGGCATATGTGAGTGTAAAAGAAAGTTCCTGCAACATGAATTAATTCATTTTGGTCCAAATAAACCACTTTCACTGTTACTGGGTTTGCAGTCTTGCATATTCTGCATATAGAGTGATCTGCTGTAGGGTAACAGATGTTGTGTGTTGGAAATGGATATGCAGAGAGGCATAACTTCTTCCCGGTACAACTTCAGGTGTTGAATTAGAGATAATTGCGTATACATATCAATCCATTTGCAGTGTTTGCTTTAAAATCTGCTCAGTATGTTTTGCCTAGGTGAGCTGAGAAGACTAATGTGAGAAGTCTCAGTTTTCTCTCAGTATTTGCCCTAGAAAATCTCCTAGTGAAGCGTAAGTTGTGGCATTATGTGCCAATCTAAAGCTAATGGTTACCGTCTTGGTTTGCGTATTTCTTATACCTGGTACTTATAGCACATCTTAGGGAGCACAACTCTGGCTCACCAGACTGAGCAACTATCAAGGCAGAAGGATGAGCAACCTGTTCACCATGAACAAGGTGCTTGTTGGATCAAATCTTTATTTCTATGCAGAGCTGATTTTTAACAGGTTTCCCCTACTACCACCTCACCTCCAGGGAAAAGAATTTGTTTTCTTTTAATAAGTTATTTTACAAACTACTAACAAAATTATTCAGAAAGTCAATTCTTGATCATGTTGCCATAAATATGAGTTGAAGGGATTTGGCACCTCGATGAAATAATTTTTTTGAGCATTTTCCTGTTTATAGATTATGTCATTAGCATAATTTTGACATTTCAGAGGAAAAAATGGACATTCCATGCATTCTTCCTTAATGTTAGATCAACTGATGACTGACACCAAAAAAATTGTTTGCAAGAGGTGCAAACAGGCTATTGTTGGGATACCTGATAAAATATTATGAGGTTCAGGACATTTAATTTACGTTATTTACCATGTTCTGAAGATCTTGTCCAGGGCATGAGAACTACTGTTCTCATGAATCTGAAATTCCTGAGCTAACTGAATTTTGAAAAATCTATTAGAACATTTTTTTATATCTTTTATGTGCTCTGTCTACTTCATGTATGATTCTGGAAACAGTGATCAGCATGAATATACATTAGTAGTATGAAAGTATATGTTGGAATTAGAATTTTGTTTTGAATTCTGCAAAATAGAGTTTTCTTGCAATATCTTGCTTTCTAACAATCAATTCTATACGAGAGACATTTTTTCTAGGGATTTTTATACTTCAAGGGATTTTTATACTTCAAAGGATTTTCTGGGCTGTATCTTAGAAGGCTCTTCAGAATTAATTTTTAGCTGTGTATGTGAGTTTTTACAGTCCTATATAAGGTTAGTTTATCTTGTGATATGTGAAATATACATAATGGAAACAGCCCTTCAGGGCTAAATTAAATCCCACCAGCTTTCAAAGCAGGGCTCCTAATTACTGTCAACCCCTGACTACAGATAAATTTGAACTTTATTTCCATGGGACTGTTAATCATTGATTAAGGAAATAACTATGAAAATAAAAGTGAACATGAAGAAGCTATAACTCTGGATGACTAAATAATAACATTTAATGTGTAGTAAATTACATATACACAGTTTAGTCCTTTGTTCTACTGAAGCCAGAATGCTTAGGCTTAAAGAATAAACTCATAAGGATAAAATCATTGAGGGGGGAGGAAAAAGTAAGAAACAATGGTGAAATGGCCTTTGAGCTAACAACCACGCATGTTTTCCCCTTTCAAGTTTTATAACTAGTGTCTAGAATCAGCAGATGACTTGTTGGACAACGTTTTGCCTGTAACAAAGCTCAAAACAGGTCTGTGTGAGGTGGTATCAATCATAGACTTCCCAGATCATACTGCTGAGCTGGGAACATTAGAATATCCACTGACAAATTAATGGACAATGAATGCTACCTATTAGCTAATCAAGTAGTGTCATTCACATAAAAATAGTGCTAACTCATTTCATTACCACCATCCCTTCAGTCGAAGCATTGCAACCAAAATAGAGAATGCAGCTCAGACCTGCAATCTAGAGATAATAATGTGTAGCTGATTTGGCTGTTAAAAATGGAGATAAATGTGCCATTTGGATACTGAGAGTACAGAATTGGGGAAGAATAAATATGCCAAAAAGTTATTTATAGATAGTAAGACAAAAGTTGCCAGAGTAAAACTTAATACAGAAGTTATCCTTCCTAGTCATCTTGTCAGCTCCTGCTCAGTAGTTTGAACAGTACTTAGACACTTGTATTACATAGAATAAGCTATTTCTTTTTACAGGAAGAGCTCTCACCCACTTTCTTTCTTTTACCTTTCTGTCAGGTGGCTAAAAATAGGTGTTTCTAGACTATTGATCCACATGGACCGCTGGTCTCTTCCAGTATGGGAGTTCACAGTGATAAATGCATGTATGTGCCTCGCGCTCTACATCAGCCACTGAAACATGTCATTAGAGATCAGAAAATATCCACAGTACCTTTCAGACATTTTTTTCACATCCTGCTTTTTAACGCTTTTTTTTAAAAGTCAGCATAGGAACAACTTTGAGGCTTGTGAATCCACTGGAGAAAAGCTACTCCCTCATTTGGATCTCAATTATTTGTCTCTTGGACCCCAGCCCATTGGAGACAAAGAGGTCTGACTTGTGTCATGTCCAAATCCTTAGAGGAACAACCTAGATCTTTGTTGCTTTACCATTTTTAAATATGTGCTGTGACAAGTCTCCATTCATTTTCCAGGAAGGTACTTGTTCTTGTCTATGGAGAATGAAACTGGAAATTTAAGTTTCAGTTGCAACTCCAGAAGGTGAAACTGAATGAAGTGTTTTAAAAATGACATCTTCCAAGCAGCAGCCCTGTCTGAGCCCCTGACTCTCTGGTGTCAACATTAGTATTTGTTACTAGGAAAGTGAAAACTATACTCTGGCTTTTTGTTTTGAAAGTGCTATGAAATTATCACTCTCATTTGAGGAGGAAGTAGAAATCTGTTCTGTGCGTGAGGGAAACAGGCCTATTAAAATATTCTTTTTCCTCAGTTGCCATTTATTCCCAAGAACATTCTTTTGATAAGGAGCTTGAAATAATTTCTTTTAATCCTGCGGTCTTCCTGATTATTTAAGTATTTTTCACATGCTGTTTACGGTATGTAGTTTAAAAACCAGTCTCAGCCCAAATCGGTATGCTTGTTTCCACAGGGAGACATTGCTTCTTGAGTGTTTTGCGTCGGTGAGGACTGCAGATTTTAGCCCTGGCTCTGATTAATAAACATAATCCTGTTTTAGTGTACTGTAGTTTTTACTTGCAGTGAAAACTTAGTGCTGTAAAAGTAATATTTTTTTGAATTAATTAAAAAAAGTAAAACATCACCTAGTTTAAATGACTCACAGTAGCTTACTTAGGGTGGATTATCATTTTACATTTCACCTTTATATCATCTTAATGTTATTTCTGTCCTAGGCAGTGTAATAAGCTACTTCATTTAAATAAGCTCATTGCTTGAATATTGGAAAGAGAATTGAATAAAAATTCATTTAAAAAGTCAAGTTTAGAGCAGCTCACACTTCCCCATATGTGTATCTGGCCTGATAGAATGAAAATGGATTCTCAGAAATTACATGCTAGTAAGAAAAGGGAGATCAACTTGTTTCCAAAAGATTTTAGCAAACGATCCAAGTGTGGCACTGGTACTCCATGAGCTCCAGACTAACAATTCCAAGCAGTTAAGAAGGCCTGAATGAAAATTTTCCATCCAGATTGGAAAATGGTGATTTGACTAAATTGAACTGTGTGAATCCTATTGACACGTGTGATTCAGCACAGATAAAAAGCAGGTTTGCCTAACTGGGTTCTTGCCAGACAGCAGCCTGGAAGGTAAGCAGGCTGTCTGGGACCTTCATTAGCAGCTCTGCACTTTCCAGTGTCCTGGGAGGTACTTTAGGCTACCTGCAGTCTGAAAGTAAGTAGGCAAATCCCAATCTGGCTGATTTGCTTTCTGGTTCCTTCCTTGCCTGGCCTCTTACAATTCCCCTTGTCTCCCTGTATAATGATGAAGATTGTTAACATTTTTCCATTCAGCACAAAATTTTATGTTTACATTGTTAGTATTAAAAATATTTTTCATAATGAGAAGTCTCCTGTAAAATAGAAATTCTGGTTCCTAGCAGTAAAAGAGAGGAGAAGTGATCCAGGGATCTTGTGGCCTTTTCAGTGCGGTGCAATACGTTACACCCCCTCCTACATTTCTTGAATTAGGAAAGCTGTTAAGTAAGTGCTTAAGCAAACCTTTCTTTAGGAAAGTATTCAATCAATATAATCAAATAATTGAATGCCAAGAGCAAATCAACTGAAAATAAAAGCATATTTTTCCCTCTAGATTATTTTTTGGGGTTGCTTGTGGCAAAAGGAGGCACAAGATTTGCAGATGGACATGTCCTTCCTGAGCTGAATGTGTTTTGAAGTGTGTGTTTGGAATGTCATATATACCTGGAGGGGTTTCTGTCAATGCAGGGGGCTGTGGGGCAAGCCGTGGAAATGTAATCCTGGGACAGCCTCTCCGAGGGTTTTTCCCTCCAAAGTCTGAGCCCTTCAGCTGGCAATACCCAGTTGCTCTCTTGCATTGGGAGTGTAAAGGAGCAAGAAATGTGTCATACCTATTTTTCTTGTGCTTCTAAAAGACAAAAATTAAATCTAAATGAAGGAGAAAAACCCCAGATCATGGTGAAGCACATTCCACTGGAATCTCCTCATGCACTGTCCCCCCAGCCACTCCATGGGAAACGTGGCTTGCTTCCACTCTCCACTTGCATGAGTATCACGTGCAAATGTGGATCCTGCTCACCAGCTCCAAACTGCCACAGCTTTCCCACGGGAGAGAGTCAGTGGTCATGCCATAAGAGCTTCTGCTAGCCACCCTCAAACATGCTTTAATAAATGAATTCTCAGCTATTAAAGAAATTCTACACCTTGTGTCCTCAGCTTACTTATGATCATGCTTAATTCTCAGTCTGTGAGTAGGCTTCTCATAGGCATCGTGTTGTTCTTGTGTATATATGACTGTGGAGCTGTTCAGGTTCCAGGACACGGCAGTGATGAAGTCCAGGTCAGTCCTTTCCAAACAGGGCTCAGCTGTGCCTGCCTCAGACAAATGCCCTTGTGCCTTTTCCCTTCATGCAAATACAGGTGATGCAGAAGCAACACACAGCCTGAAAGGCTCCCTCTCTTCCTGCATGTCTCAGTACTGATCCAGTGAGCCTGTGTCATGCATACCGTGCGTATGGGCTTGTGTTATACATAGACTGGTATGTCTCAGGGCTAGATGAGTAGTTCTCGTAGCAATTCATGTTCTGAAATCTGCTGTGATTTGGTGACCAACAAGTTTAAAAATGTTTTCCTTCTTAACGGAGCCATTGGAACTATTGCTGGTTTTCTTCATTGCTGAAACAAGCATAAGAAAATGCATTAGCTCCGGAAATTGTGAGGGGGAATAGAGTAGCTGATTGATATTTTGATGTTCTAGAATAATTGTTTTTGGAAGATGAGAACACAACAAGGTAACACAAGTTTTGTAGTTACAGATGCAGATTGCAGTGACATCACCTCTATAAGGGCCCCTCTCTCCTTTATGCAATCATGCTAAATTTGATTGTGCTGCACTGATTATAAACTAGACCAAACTCCATGGTCATTATCATTCCAGTCGGGATACATACTGAATGATGGTGTTGCTGAGAGGTATAATTTTGAAACAGAGTGAAATTGCTGGCTGTGTAACAAGTCTGTCTCTGTGTGTCCTTCACAATTATACGTGCAGGTGAGTGTACACCAAGTGTGTGTGCGCATACAAAAGCCCCAGGTATACATGTATGCAAATGAAAATGTCTAGTTCTGTTCAAAACTGGACTCCAGTGTGATTTTTGCTATTTGGCAGCCAGACTGCTGCCTCAGCTTTTGAGGTTGACCTTTACTCTGCAGTACAGTCTGATGGAGCAGAGACTCTCATCTGAATCTCCTGCCTCTCAGGTTACTTCTCTGCTGATCATAGTCACTATCTTGTACATGTGGTGCAACAAATTGTTGTAGAAATTGGTGCATCTGTGCAAAAAACTGTCTTTGAAAAAAAGTTCCATCTCTCTCTAAAAATTACCGCTAACTTTTACAAAAAGCTGTCTTTAAAATTAAGTGCTTTGTCCCATTAAGACTGTTCCTTGTAAAAAGGGTTTAGGAGAAATACGACTCGGATTGACCGTTTTACATTCTACCAAGAAGAAGAATGGGAGCAAGGAAGTGTTTATGACTCAGAGAATGTTTTGTTTGTCGGTATGATCTCAGCTCTTCAGTCCAAAATCTTCCCTGTTTGACATAAACATCTCTGCTAGAGATTGTTCTGCCAGACAGGGGTATAACAGTGGCTGTAAGATCAATGAGAAAAGCAGGAAGAGAAAGAAGAGGAGCCAGTGATATGTGACTATAGCTACTGCCCTTTTCATAGGAAAATGAAGAAGGGGATTCTGATGATGAAGTGAGAAACGACATGAGCAGCATTCAAGCTTGTACAATCAGTGTGAGGAGACAATAAGCCACCCAGGAAAATACAACTGCTAAAGTCATAGAATAATGTGTGTTGGAAGTGACATCATCTGGTCCAACCATCTGATCAAAGCAGGGCCAACTTCAAGGCAAGGTCCACCTGCCTTGTACTTGGGTGCCCAAACTGGATGGAGTACTGCAGCTGTGGTCTCACAGGTCTCAAACAGGGGGAATAACCACTTCCCTTGATCTGCTGGATACACTCCAAATAATGCAGCCCAGGATCTTAAGTTAGTTCCTGCAGCTCCCAGTGTCTCCAGAGACCCAGGAGCAGTGGCACAACCTCTGGAAAAAGAGGTTTGTTGTAACTCAGGTTCTGCTCATGATGAGAGCTTGCCTGGAATGCCAGGTGGCCTAAGCAAGTCTACAGGCCAGAAGATTTCATCATTAGGATCTACAAGTTACCTTCTTGCTCTAACTTATACCCCAAGCTTCTACTGACATGATTTTGCTCACTTTTCTTTCCTTTCTTTCTTTCTTCCCCCCCCTCCTTAAAAATGCTGGGGGGACTTCTGTGTTACACCGCATTAGTATTTGCACCTTTTCATGTTGCACGTAGGGACACATTGACCAATATACACTGTGGTTCCTTTCTAAAGCTCTGACAATGCAAAGCAACCATAAGCCATCCTAACTTATAAGTTACGATAGGTTCATGACTGCTTTAGTCAGTGCTGTGCTGCAGAGGACATAGAGGATTGCAGCAACTCCCGTTCTTAATCTTTTCAGCGGCTGAGGGTTCACCCTGAGGCAGATGCTCAAAGATTCATTCTGATCTTGTTTGCACCTCGGTAAGTCAGGAGTAACTTCGAGGCAGTAAATTGAATTATGTTGTGGGTGGGGGCAAGAGGCCAGAACAGACTACATTTCACCTTTTTTTTCCCCTAGGCATTTGCCTTTTCTTTAATTATTTAATTTAGGAGGGGATTAGAATTCTTCTTTGAGCTGCTTTTCTACCCATCTTTATTATTTGCTTTTCATTTGTTTGCTGCCAATACATGATGTTTTCTTTCTTAATCACTTGCTAACATGGTAATTTTTCTTAAAGTGTATTCAGATCACAACAATTTTCTGGCAAAGAAAAGCATGAAATTCACTGCCCTTGAAATCTGCATCCGTATGGAGGAAAATATATCCTTTCATATTTCACTGTCAGAAAAGAATAGTAGCCATGGAGTTACACTTAGGTGTTGAACCTTGCAATATTCTAGAGAGGAGCAAAATAATATATAAAGGATGCTGATTTTTCTCTCACTTATGCCGCATGTATATTATTTAACTGACAATGTTCAGATAATAATTTGTTACAAAAACCTGCATATGTTTCAGAATAATGTAGGAGGATGACACTGAACAGACTGTCATTACTGTCCATATGGCTGTGGTCTCAGACTCCCTAACACAGTCTTCTAGCCAGTTAGAAGGCTGGAGAAAAAGCTGGTCGGATTTCCAAGTCCATCTCACTTTCTTTGCCCTGAATGCTAATCCTGGTTTAAGGTGGAAAAAAGCTTCTTGAGATATTGCATAAATATAAATTCTTAGCACGTACTTTGTACTTCTGTTCTTCAAGCTGTTCTTCTATAATTTTCATACATTACACAGAGAGTGGCAGAAATTCAGAAATTATGTGGGCATCAGACTTGTGAAGAGAATCTGTAGATCCTGTGGATAATACAATTATTATTTAATTTACCTACCTGGGAAGAGCAGGATGGAACTCAGAATTTGTTGATTTGTGTGAACAAGACCTACAAGTTTTCTCTGCTGTCTCTTGACTTTGGGAACGTAAACTTTGTATCAGCTGAGGAACAACTGTTCCTGAACAGAAAACTGACTGGGAACTAAATCTGTTGATTTCTATAAATGAACTTTTTGAATGTGTAATCTTTCTCATCTCATTTAGTGTTATGAAATTGGATATGTAAGTATATTATTTATTAGCAGAGTTATAATGTCAAGAAGAAATATTGCAGCCAATTTCCTCATTCATAAATGACAGAATTTGGGAAATTACCTTGTATGTTTTGTAACCACTGGAATTTTTCAGTGCTTTCCCAAAACCAAAATTGCCCCCATCACTTTTTTTATTTCTTTTTACTGAGAAAGGCTACTTGCGTACAGTGACATCCTTATTTCTTTTTTAACTCAGTTTTAGCCTGTCATCCACATTCTTTATGGTAAGATTGTTACCGAGATGTTTTTCTTTCATAGAAATGCTTCCTCATTCAAAAGAGGTTTCCTGGGAGATGTACCAGGATATACTGAGGCTAACGGGCTCCACTGAATACTTTTGTAGAGAACAGTGGAAAGACAAGGCTATATCAAGATATTTACTATTTCCCTTTTACCATAGTTGCTCACAAATTCCTGCTGTGTCCTTTTTTGGAATTCAGTATTACCTGAGTAACCTTTTAGCTACCTCTGAAAACGAACAGATTCCAAGTTCTTCTTCACCCAAATGTTAGGGATCTAGAGGAAAATCCCTTCAGCCTAAGTAGTTCCTGCAATACGAGAGTTCATTGCTCTGCAGATGGACTCCGGCAGCACTGTGTAGCTCCTTGAGCTGAAAGGCGCACAAACTTTCCCTTGTATAAAATTAAAAATACACATTACCCAGTTAAGCAAGATATGGGAACCTTATCATCCGCTGTTGGACAACTACTATGAAGTATGTATCTTCTTCAGTTTTTTCCTTTAAATATTTAACTAGCTGACTGATTAGTATTAACCTGTTGTAGGGCAGCTGTTCTCAGTGTATTACCTCATTGCCAGTATCTCTGAGGAAACTGGATGTTCTTATAGACCATGTACATGATGTCTATGTCTTCTCTGCTAACTCCATTATTTTGTTCTATCTCAGTTGAATCTCTGTTCTTTTTCCAAATACACACCCTTTCTTTCCTTTGTAAGAACCCAGGCCTGGTTTGTACCAGTGATAAGAGGGCATGCTGGTGCCAGCCTTCTTTTGCTCTGCATTTCACAGGGACCGTGTATACACCAGCGTGACCGTACTGATGTATTACATGTCCCTGAATCCAAAAAATGTTGTATTTCTATCGATGCTGCCAGTCCTCTGACTGTTTTCCTGTCACCTGTCACTAGTTGGTGTCTATGCTTCTGTATTATCTTGCTATCACAGTGAAGATCTGGGCCTGCTTCTTGATGTGGAGAGTGAGTCAGTCCTGGATAGCTTCTGTCTTGGCTACTTTTTACTTTGTGTCTGCATTTTAGCACATACCATTAGTAAGAGCCCTCAGGCATGCCTGTTTGGCTCTTCCCCTTCTTTGCCATTACATCTGAGCACCTGATTGATGTAAGTAGCATGTTAGCAGATGGCAGATATTCTTCTGCTGTCAAATAGATAACCTGAAAAAATTGCCAGCTTTTATGAAAAAAGGGTTGGAATCCCATTCCTGGGCTGTAATTTATCAAAGTATATCTCATTTCTGTTTACACCAGGTACTCACATGGACCCCAAACATTAATGGTTGTGCCCTGCACATTCACTGTGTTATTTCAGAATAAATGACAAGACGACAGTTTCTTGGGCTGCCTTATTTTTCTTTGAAGAAAAGGATAATCACCATTTATCTAAAGAAAGTCTGTGAGCCAGTGGCATGTCCACTGAATGTGTAAACAGCTGCCCAGATAGCCTGTTTTTCCTCCACTCTCTGATGTAAAGCAGTCTGAGCACGACAGGGGAAAAGAACTGAGATGCATAAGGAAGGTCAATACAGATTTTGCTTTGAATGTGGTATTAGTTCTATTGTACTTGGATTTTGCACACTGGAAAAATACTCAAAAGATAAGTGGAAAAGTACTTGGTTTGTTATGATGTTTCAGACAGACAAGTCAATCCTGCTTTAGATAGCAGCAAATCTAATTGGCTGCATTCACTGAAACTGGAGCCGTATCACAGAAATGTAATATGTACATTTGACTCTTTTTCTTTTTTTTTTTTAAAGATGTTTCAGTTTTTCACTGATAAATGCATAGATTTCAATAGCATTCTTTGATTTTTTGTCAATTTAGGTAAATGTGCCTGGAAAGTACTGTAAATACAGCATTTTGCTTGAGGTATTTGTACAGAGAGTTCCATTAAATGTGTACAGCCAGAGGGTAAAATTAATCTGAAATTAATAATGTAGAGCACTGCAATAGGACTAGCAAGTTTGCTACAAAAATGGGATCTAAAAATCTCACCCAACTAAATTTTTAACATTGTACTCAGAAGGAATGAGCAAACATTATATATTCAAGAAATGTTTGCCAAGTCTGCTGCAAGAAGTGTAGACAGCTAAAAGATGTCAACAGGGAATATTGTCATAACACTAAGAATAATGTGTTATCTAGTGCTTAACACTGAACACCATGTAAACAATTAATCACAGAATAGAAACTACTGAAAAGCAGCAGTAGCATGTGAGTTGCATTCACAGCCTTGCACTAATCAAGGAAGTTGTGTTTATTGCTTCCAATGGATAAATCTTTTTAACCTTTTTTGACATGATATGTCAGCATCTTAAACACCTGTGATGTTTGTGAGATCTTATTTCCGGAGGGAGAGTGAATACAAATGTTTATTTTTCTGCAGTGGGATGAACCTTGTAAAGAGACAAGAGTGATGAGAATATGATTGCGAAACCTTAGGGTGCAATGCTGTTCATAATATATAGTCTCACGTACGCACATGTATAAAATAGTCATACTGCAAAGGCAGCCATTTTGCTTGACAACTTTGTCACCATCTTCTACACTCAGTCACTGAGTGACATGCACAGACGTTTCAGATAGTTCATAAAATGCCAAGGCAATATTGTTTTAGTTATGGTGTGAGAACTGTTAGTAGGGGGTTTCAGTGCCCCAGTGTTGTGAAAAGAACTCTTTGTGCATGAAACAGGTTTCACAATATATCATCTTACAAACTTTGTGTGTTTTACATCATGCCTATGCTTTGCACACTAGGGAAGAATATTCTTTCTTGATGGGCAAGGACAGTATTTTGGTACAGGAGGCTGGTCTTGAATTAAGTGGAGAGAGAATCTGGCCTGAGATCTCACAGGAGGTGGCGAGGTGGTGTCTTTGGGGCTAAAGGGCTGTGGGCAGTACAGGCGAAGCCCCTCTCCTGGGCTGGGCTAGGCACCATCAGCAGGGCTGTGCCCCACAGGGGCTGACAGGTCACTGGCACCTGAGCTGGTGAGCAGCAGTGAGTTATTGGAGGCCAGAGCTTGTCAGAGCTGCGGTTACTCCTGGTTCTCACCCTATGCACAAGCTGTCAGCCTTCTAAGAAGTAGCCTCTTTCTCCATCCATGGAAATGAAGTGTTTCGTTAGTTAATTTAATGAGAGCAGAACTCTCTCATTGCCATAAATGAATCAAAAGTGGCCTGTTTTGCTTGCAAAGGATTTTCCTGTAAACTTCTGAGACCAAAGCAGGTCTTGGACTAAAAGTCAGGTCAGAGTGTTCTCTGAAAGTCCCACCTGACGAGACAATTCTTATAAGCTTTGTTACTGAAACTTTATCTTGCTACTGGTGTTAAATGGCTTAACAATAAGGTATTATCTTTTTGCTCCAGGCAACAGTTGTTTCCATTTTGATAAATCTCTCACTTATCACAAAAGTTAGTATGTAAACTAGTTGATCTTGTTCACATTTGGAACTCAAGGCGAAGTTGAACCTATCTTCATTTTGTCTAAGAACTTCTCAAAGGCGTGAAAGATTAATCTCTTATTAACATTTGCCTGCAGCTATTTCTAAAATGTATTAGTTGGTTTCTGGGAAATTAATTAATCCTAAAGGAATCGTCAAGTGTTCTTAGCTTTGTGGTTTTTATACAGGGCTAGGTCCTTACTGAAAGACACAGTATTTCAACAGCAAAGCATTAGAGGGGTAAGTTCAGAGCAACGCAACTTGACCTTTTCAGACTCCCAGCTCTGTAGAACGCCTATAAGACTCATTTTCATAAGTCACAAAGTGACTATTACACCATAAAGAGCTACAGTAAATGTGCTAATATTTCTGGTATCTAAACTGGTTTCTCATATTAAAAAGATCCACTTAGAAAGACACTGAAATCCATGTAATAGTTGAATATCAAGGGAGTCAGGCCAGTCTGCAGGACCCTTTTGTGCCTATTGTACTTCTATATTCTCTCGTCAGGCCTGTCTATCACTGACTTTCCTGCCAAAGACAAGGTGCCGAGTTTTTAATGCATTTCTGTTGAGACCTCACCCTTCAGATCTCTTCAGAATTACAAACTACTGCTTTAGAGGCACTGAAGTCTCTACCCCAGTTTGTATTATAAATTCCTTCTCACTGTGTTAAAGTCGTTATAAATCACTGTCTGTAGCATTCCTATTATGTTCGATAGGACAACTTCACTAACGCTGCTGCTGCTGCTCCTGAATAGGTATCATTAGCAGAGCCTGTGGGGAAGGCAGGGATGGAGCATTACTGGCTGTGCTGTAACGCCGTTTGTAGACACCAAGACTGTCTCTGATAAGTGTGAATTAAAGACCTGTAATAATGGATTTGAGTGCTAACACTAAAGGGATGAATGTCATCAGTCCCTACACAGGGATGTGACATGAAGTATGAAACATAAGGGAGGAATGGAGGACACGTGTGAAGAAAAACTGAGAACTCGCAAAGTAGGTGAAAAAGATAGGATGTGCTGTAATAGGACACACGCAAACAAGTTTCAGTACTTAAATAGGAACAATTAATTGCACAACTAATCATTACTGCAAAGATCTGAAGATGTTAATGGCTCACAAACATTGTGAGTCAACAATGTCATGTTGTCAAGAAAAAGGAAAGCATCCCAGTGAGGATGTTATAAGCAAGATGAGAGCCTGCAAAACGAGATAAGGCAGTTCTGCTTTACTTCACACTGCCAAGGCCTCAACCAGAGCACAGTGTCCAGCTCCAGGCATGCATCTTAAGAAAGATGTGGGCTAGTTTTCAGAGATCCTAGAAGACAGCAGCAAGAACTGGTAAGGGTGTCAAAAACGTGACCTGTGAGGACAGAGCTGAGGAATGGGGCTTCGGCTAGACAAGGAGAAAATGGAGGGGAGACATGAAATTATTTTACAGCTATGAGATAGCTGCAAAGAGGAAGTGAATCTTCATCTTTACTACTGTTGGGATAAAACATAATAGGCTTAGCAGGTGAGATATGGGATTAGAAGCCAGGAAAACTTGCTAATGACTGGAGTGATTAAACACTGGAACAGATCACGGGATTTTGGGGATGTTACAGAGTTGCTGCTGGTTGTCTTCTTCGAGCCAATAGGACAGATCATCAGAAATTGCTTCAGGAGTAGTTGATCCTACCTTTTGGTGGGAGGATATCTGAGATGACGTCCTGAGGTCAATTCCGGTAGTACTGTCTATAGCATTATAAACTACACAGGGCTGAGAAGGATCAAATCTGTCCTATCAACCCTGTGTTAGTGGAAAAAGATGGAGATGTGCATGTATTGGGGGTTTCTCAGTCATTAGAGCTGCACAAGGGCAGATTCATTCAGCTTTCCCATTGATTGTTGTTGCCTGCCTTGCTGCCGGGGTGAGATCCCTTGATCACCCACAGAAGGCTGGAGCCAGGATTTCTGTACAGTCATCCTCTGACCTGGGTTTTACATTAAAAAACATGGACTTTGCCTGACACGCAGCTAATACTGAGTAGCGAGGCAGGCTTTTCAACTTTCTCCCACACCTGCTAATTTATTTCCTGTGCTTTTCTAGGATCTGCGATGTGAAGCTAATTTCATGGTTTATGCCGTATAGGCTCTGTAGCAGGAACAAACTTTTGTTCTGAGTTTGCACAGCACCTAGTACAATGGAGCTTCACAGTAACACAACAAAAAACAACAGTAATAATGGCACGGGGGGAGTTGTTCCATCACTAAGGAGTTTTTTTCTGTAGCTTTCTTGTGGCTCTGTACATCTCCCATACAATGACAGCACAGAGAAAGAGCAATCTCTAAGCAAGCCTGTCAAACTGACAGCTTCTTACTCCTATTCACTGCAGGGCAGTCATATGCCAGATATTAAAAGGAGTGCTTTAAAAATACCAAAATGAACAATATCATCTGTAAGACACCAACAGCGAAGGCAGTAAACAAAACAAAATGAAGTGGAACACACCAAGGGTGGTGGGGTTTTAGTGTTTGTTCCCCTTAAGGTATAAATCATTTCTTGGATGATTGACACATAGGATTGAATTAATCTGAGAAGCTTACTTATTTGCATCCTTTGAAAACTGTTGGCCATGCATAAGCCTGGGGAAGTTGCATAACTGTCATCCAGAGTCGTGCATTCAAGTATTTGTCAAATAAGTTTAGCAAAGTGATGTTCCTTAATGCTTCTGTAAGAAGTACTTCATAATTGTACAAGAAGAGAACAAGCCTGTTATTCCTCTTTATATTTTGAGAACATAGATGTTTACCTCTGAAGTCTAAATACAGCAGCTTGAATACCCAAAAGAACAACAGTCACAATTAATTTTCTTACAGTTCATTTCTGCTTCCATTTTTAACCATTTTGATCCTCAAATTGACTTTTTGATCTTGAAGACAGAGTTTTCTTGTCCAAGAAAGTGCAGTCTAGTGGTGCAAGTATAAAAGGCTTAAGCTTAAAAGCATCACTGTCACTGTCGTTTTTCTTTATTTTGAGCTTTTGCCCCAGGCTCCCCGTTTCAGGTATAAGTTGCACAAAAAGGGAAATTAAATACCTGTGCCTTTGCTCTTTTGAACATCCATTTGTGTGTGACTGTCACTGTATGATCCGTTACAAACCACTACTTCTTGCCGCTAGCTTGGCATCCAAAAGCAGGAATCCTGCCCTAAATGCACATTAAAAGGTTCAGTATTAACACTAGGCCTATAATAAATGTCCAGCAAGGAAGGCAACACAACTGGTATCTCCCGAGAACTGACTCACAGGAGGAAGAGCCCCTTTTATGGTGGTTTGAGAAATTAAAATTAAGACTTGCCATCCCATCAACTGTTAGCAAATGTGGCATCTGTCCTCCTCCTATTGTCTGGCTTGAGTCTGTGTCTGAGGCAGGGAGCAGAGAGCAGCTCTGTTAAGTGATTTGGGAGGTTCTGACCCAGCAATAGCCTCTGCTGCCGTTGCTCTCCATACGCTCAGGCATCTGACGTGGCTAGTATTTACATAATAAAAAGAATACATAAAAATGAGGACAGTAAATGTGGGTCCTCTGGCACCAGAGCATCACTTAAACACTACTGCTTTTATTCCTTGGATGAAACTCAATACGCAACCAACAGCAGCAAAAGATGTGGGGGTGTGTGTGCACGTCTGTGCATGCAGTGGTCATGCAGTTGTTCTGAAACAAAGGCTTATTGGTTTGTTTTGCTCCTCTTCCAGTAGTTGTGATGGATAGGCCTGCAATTTCCATGTTCACTACTGTTTCTTTAAATTGTTTCTTTTATATGCTCAGCAGGGGTGTGGGGAGAACATGTGCGTACTTGATAGACTACAGGTATTTAAGTAGGGATCTGGGAAGTGTTAGGTTTATGTTTTCTCCTTTTTCTTATGAGCAGTCTTGCCTTTTTTTCCCTCTCCTCTACTGCCTTTTATTTTATTTTTAATACCAGCTTGTTTCAATTTCTTCATGCATCTGTTTCTTAATTTCAGTTCGTTTTAACTTCTTCCCCTGATGCAGGTTACTCATCTATGTATATATTGGCACTTAAGACTGAATTCTTTTAATGAGTGTTCGGCTTCTCTTTGATAGAACCTCAGGACATCTGTGCCCGTGTAACCCATGTCTCCTTAGTCTCCACCTCAGTGATGTAGACAGTGTAGGCCCTAAGAGAACAAGACCATGTCCAGCAAGTCTAGGTTTCAGAAATCTGTCACCCCTTCCCCTGCTCCCTCTGGAATCTCATGATTTTTTGGACTTTTTTTTGGGTGTTAAATTACCAAACTCAGCAATAATCCTTTAACCGAAAAAAAAAATACCCAAACCAAACCAGATTTGACAGATCATACTTGCTTTACCCATGTATTCTTCTTCGCAAGGTATGCTATGTTCTTTGAAGAAGGTGAGGTGAGATGGGACACACTGGGGCAGTGGAGATAATGAGACAGTGGAGAGACATTGAGCATGGCTGGGGGAAGGGGCTTGCAGAACAGCAAGGTTTGGCAAGCAAGGGAGTTACAGCAGGGAGTCAAGAGCCTATGTCTCCTGCATAAAGACTGCAGGATTGCCAGGAGAGGCACCGAGTGGCTAGACAGACCTCCTCATGACTGAAGAGGTCTGGTGACAGAGTGTGCTGCTACTCAGAAAGGTTCTGAGTTGGTTAAAAGCAAAGACACACGAGAAGCTCTGTGTAAATCCTTCATTTCATGTCCTTTCTAGTTGCTTTGAACTTTCTCCATTTTAAAGGAAACATTTCAGGTTTTATTCAGACCAAATCAGTTATTTTTCCATTTGAAAGTCTTTCAGTCTTCTTGGGGGAGTATCCTCTGGAGGAGGTCTAGATGGATCTACCTCAGAGCACTGGCCAGCTTTTTTCTCTCTCTCTCTTTCTGTCAACTCTCATGTTAATTATGGTACTCAGCTTCCACACAAGCAGACACTTTTTCAGATGTGCCACACTGGTCTGTGTGGTTTTCCCCCCAGATAAAGTCCTTTGTCATCTTACTGCTTCTGGGAACTCCCCCTGCATTGCCACCACGCTAGCAGTCTAGTATGCTGCCAAGATACCATCTTCGGTCTCCACCTCTCTGGAAACTCTATAGGCGATGAGCTGCTGGATTTTCGTTTGGGTCTCTGTAGTCCTTAACCACAGCTCTTGATCAAGCCCTCATAAGTGATATACATCCTAATTGTCTTCAGACATACCATAGGTTTGTTAAAAATCCCATGCTGTTCACATATGTTGTGCCTTATACGTAAAAATGTATAGCAGAACTCCTTTCTCACTGCAAACACTGTGGGCAGTTTAGAGCATAACAAGGTGTTACAGATGCCTACCCTCAGCCAACAGATGGGTTATGTGTTTTGCATCAATAGAAAGTCCTAAATCCGGGATTACACAAGGTAACAAGCTGATAATATTTATCAGGGTTGCTTTCACTGGTTTAGGTGGTTTTCTGAATCCAGGCTCAAAGGAAATTAAATACTCGTAACACTAAAGTGTGGCTGAAGATTGAGAATTTGCGTGTGTAAGTCTGCATGTTGTTTTGGGCATTGCTTGTTTTATTTTCAGGACTTGTTTACATCTAGAAGATGAATGCTGGATGAATTTTCTGATGGGAAAAAATGTACTGTTTCAAGTAAGCAAAAAAAGACAAGAAACATACCTTCAAGATAGCTCATCAAGTTTTAGCTGAACAGTTTAACATTTATTGAATCTACAACTTTACATTGTATAAGCAGACTTCCTGAAGAGCAAAGACAGGCAATTTGATAAATGTATTGTCTTCAAAATACAGTTTGTGTGACTAAGGCACGAAATATGCTTTAATATTCTTATGTTGAATTGTGGCCTCAGATAACGAATTTCTTTCTGTATGAAGATCGTTCTAAAATTTTCATTTTCAAAACTTTGTAGTTATATCAAAACATAGAAAAATGTTTATTTAAAGTTCATCTATTTTCTCATTATCTTATGTCTACTCGGGTATAATTAAAGTACAAACGAAAAGTTTTAAGTGCAGGGAGTAATTTTAATAGCAGTTGAGTTTAAAAAGTAGTGGAAAGAATCTAAGTTGTATGTCAAATCTCTTCAGATCTTAAGTTAATAATACTGAAAATCCTGTAGGTCACGTTTACTTTCATGAAATTACCATGCAAAAACATCAGTAGGCAAAATATAATATGCATAATTGAAGCAAGTTAAATGATATGAAGAATGCCTTGAACAAATAGCTATGAGGGACATGTACTTATACATAACCATTAGTGTAACTCCGTAAGTCTACTTAATTAGACTTAATTAAGTACTGCAGAAGTCAACACACAAGCTGTGAGATGTGAAAAGAGACATTTTACATATTGCTGTAGGGATCATTGTATTTATGCAAGACATTGACATGGCTTTACTCTAAAGGGCTAATTGAAACAATTGGTTCTGACTACACTAGCAATATGGAAACAGAGCAACTAAAACAATGGCAAGTGCCGTAGGACTGCTCAGGAATCAGAGCTGTCATCTGTTCTGATTTGCACATGTCGTATCAAAAGCATTCTAACGCCTTGCTCAAAACTTTTTATTCAAAGAAACGCACATACACCCAACCCCAAATCTCATCAGAATATTTTGATTTCACCACGAATAAAACACTGCACAATCCTGTCAACGTGCCTGGAAAAAAAGCAATGGTAAACTATTGCTACCCTGAGTCACCTAGCTGGGAAAGGCTTAGAGCTTGACATTGATATCACTTACATTGACATAAATCTTAAGAGATTTTGTGACAGTTAGTGGTGTTAATCCAGTGAAGAGCTGGTCTGATACCAAAATTAGGTCTACAATTTATCAAAACAACTAAAGGCAAGGTAGGATTGCAAACACTGGAGTGAAAAGAATATTTTGTAACGTTAACTGTGAAACATGAAAAGTTCTCTATGTGCTGTATTTTTCCAAACACAGTAATTGCTAAATGCAATAATTTCTAAAGACAATAGGAAAGCTTCCAACGCTCTCCCACAGTATTGCTCTAGCCAAGTTAGGACGTTACAGTCTGAGTGAGTGGACAACTAATTGGAAGGTCAGGCTCAGAAGGTAGCTGTTAATGGGACATACTCTGCTCTGAGGCCCATTACAAGTGTACCACAGGGGCACCTACAGAACCTGTCCCCTGTCCTTTTCAGCGTCTTTGTCAATGACCTGGAGGAGGCGGAAGAACGCAGGCTCATCAGGTTTCCAAATGAGAAGCACAAAGGCACAAAAGAGAACAAGAACAAATGCAAAGTCCTCACAGCTGCAAAGGAAGAACCTGGAGCAGTGATGCAGGCTGGGGGCTGCCTGGCTGGGGAGACGCTCTGCTGAAAGAGACCTGGGAGTCCTAGCAGACAGCAAGCTGGGCATGACCTGCAGGGTGCCCTGGCAGCAAAGACGGCCAACAGCATCCTGTGCTGTACAAACCACGGCGGAGCCAGCAGATTGAAGGAAACACTTGGCACTTGTGAGACTGCATCTGGATGCTCTGTCCCATTTTGGGCCCATCAATGCAGGAAAGACGCTGATAAACCAAAGCAAGTTCAGTAGAGGGCCACCAAGATGGTGGGGGGCTGGAGGATTTGTCCTGTAAGGAGAGGCTAAGGAAATGGGGCTTGTTCTGCCTAGAGTTTGGAAGGTTTTGGAGGCACCTAATGGCAGCCCGCTGGAACCCAGGAGGAGGTTATGAAGAAGACTTTCACAGGATTTTTTTCACAGTGGTGCATCGTGGGAGGATAAGAGGCAATGGGCATAAATTGGAACAAGAGAGGTTCAGCCTGGCTAAAAGAAAAACCTCTTTCCCCAGAAGTGCAGTGCAATAGTGAAGCAGGTTGCCCAGAGAGAGTTGTGCAGTCTCCATCCTTGAAAGTTTCTGTGATGAAACTAGATAAAGCCCTGAGCAACCTGGTCTGACCCCAGAGCTGACCCTTCTTTGAGCAGAAGGTGGGACTAGAGATGTTCTGAGGTCCCTTCCAAACTGACTTGTTTTGTGGTTCTGTGGTTTCATGGTAACTTTTAAAACTAGGTTTTCAGAGTGTTTCCATAGTCCTCACTTCCAGGAGTTTATTCAGGGAATTAGTGCAGAGCATAACAGTGGAGCACATCAAGGTTTTCAACAGTTTGAGAATGACTTTTCTCAGAAGCAACCAGAATTTCTGAAACACTTGTTTTTTGGTTTTGGTTTTTTTTTTAATCATAGCCACAGTTTGGGGAGGCACAAGATGGACATAATGACCCAGGAGAGTCGTGCAGAGATGCAGAAGGAAATAGTGCTGCCTCCGAACTCTCCTTTCCTGTCCTTCTGTTTACATCGCTTCCCACAGCCCTGGACATGAACCTTCTCCGTGGGAAGAGTTATGAGGTATGATGGATCTGGGGAAAGGAGAGAATTAGGGGGTCCTGATTTACTAAGACGAAGAATACTTTACACATCCAATATTGCTTACTGTTAATGCAGCTAAGGCGATAGAAGACACAAATTTCACTAGAAATGCTGTTTGCAGGAAGGATGACATCTAAGCTAAAAAAAAAGGATAAAGATCTTTTCTGTGCTGAAAACTTTAAGTGAATCATTTTAGATGCATCTTTAACTCAAAGTAACCATAAATTTAAGACCTTGGGCCAGCTCCTCGGGTGGTGTAAAGTAGCATGGATCCACTGACTTCTGTGGGGTAAATCTGATTCATACCGATGGAGCACGAAGACCTAAACCCCCGTCTAGGCCGAAGGAGCAGGCAAATGTTCCTATACCTCAAAAAAAGCTTAGAAAGATCCCGTCTGAGAGCAGTATATTACCAAAGACCTTTCTCACAAAAAAAGGGCAATAGGTTAAGAAGTCACTTCCAGGGCTGAGGAAAAGAAAAAATTATTGGTTTTTTTTTTTTTCTCAGATCAGAAAGAAACACATGAATGAAATAAAGAGGCCATGTGGCTCCTGGACTCCCAAAATATGAGAGCTCCCGAGGGTGAAATTTTTTCTTTAGGAAAGAGTGTTCAGCCTACCTGTCCCTCAGTGATAGAAAAATATATTTTTAAAAATAAATAAATTATTAGGGCAGAAGCCAGAATTGTGAAGTCCAGAGAGGTGAAATAAACTCGCTTCGGACAAATTAGATAAAACATGTCAAGAAGATGAAGAGCATATTTCAGGAAAAAAACACCTGCCAACAATTATCACTATATTGAACTGAAAATTGACATTAGACTAGATACCTGTGCTTACGTAGAAAGGGGAAAAAAGGTTCAGGATCTTTTTTTCCAGTGCATCGCCATAGAAATTCTGACTTATCAGTCTGAAGAAATATTAGTGATTTGGAAGGAAACAGTTCTGGGAGAGCACTAGGAATGCGCTGTTGTGTCTAAAAGCTAACATCAAGTTTTCTTAATCTAGAATGAATCAGCAAACAAAGAAGAAAATAAAGCCCATTGTATTGGACAATCACATCCAAAAAGTTTTAAAAGATATTTTAAACCTATGTTCTCCACTGCCTGCTATAAATCCTCTGTCTGGGTGGACTGGAAAGTCTTACTGTGCTTGCTAGATTGGAAAATAATATGAATAATGCCAAGGCATTAAGTGATGTTAAGTTTTAATCATAAAACAATATTATTTCTCTAATAAATTTTGGGAGATGGTATTAGATTTCTATCTTATTTCATTGTACTAATATAAGGAATTACGTTATTTAATGATAACTTTATGAAGAGCATCAATTCAGCCATGTAAATCCTGTATTACTAGTATTGAATTAGTGTACATCACAACATCAGACAGATGGCCTTTCTACAGTCAAGGCCCAGTTTATGTGGAGGGCTTCTCCCATGTATAGTGAGAGTCCGTGCCCCAAAGAACTTGGTGTAAGAGAGTAAAGTTGACAGAGATAGTGAAGTGTATTGCTAACGAATCGAGTGTCAAATACAATTTCTACAGGCGTGTACACGTGCGCACTGTGTACTAATATCCTGAGGTTTCTNTGTAAGAGAGTAAAGTTGACAGAGATAGTGAAGTGTATTGCTAATGAATCGAGTGTCAAATACAATTTCTACAGGCGTGTACACGTAATATCCTGAGGTTTCTGAGCTGAGGATTTAAAATGCCCCCGATTTTTGGCAGTACTTGTCATGTTCCCAAGGTTGAATGCTTAACCCTTCCAGGTATTTTTAAGACCTTCTGAGTGTTAACTCATGTTGTTATTTTGCCAGATGAACTTTCGGGAAGTGTGCATGGTGCTTGCAGATGTTTTGAAAAGTTTTCCAACGATTATTTACACAACAAAGAGCAAGTTTCATAGGCTCCTTAATTAGATCTCGTACATATGTTTCCAATCTGGGAGGCTGCAAATGGCTAGTGGGAAGTCCTGGCTGCTGTTTGTTCCTCTCTGGTAAGAAGAACGAAACTCAGGAATAAGTTCCATGGATTTTAGGAGACTTAGAAAAGCAATTAATGTGGTCTGGTTTATTTATTATACTTGTCAGGCATTTATGCAATGTGAAATCAGATCAGTGTGGCATACGTCAGATCTGGTTTGCACGCTCTAGTTACGCCATTTATTTGCTCCACGCATATAACCAAAGTGTACAGAATGCACTGTACTGTAGGGGAAGGCAAAACTAAGCAGTCTTGATTTTATCTGTGGCTCTATAAAAAAAGTATTCCTGAGCTGCATCTCTGCAAATAAAATCATATTCTAAGTTAAGGTATGCATCCAGCTTTTTTATGGTAACTTTAAATTTTGTACCTCTACTCTGGTCATTGCACAGATCCACAGAGGGTTACCCAGTGGTACTCAGTTTATCAGACTCTGCTCATCAGAACCTATTGGAAGTGGAAACTTGCTGCCTTACAGGGCTGCTTCAGCCCTGGTAAAGTTTTTGTTTGAAGCACTTGAGCCTTTCCCATTGTTCAGACTGAAGTAATGTACAGATATATGGAACAAGGGCAAACTAGGGCTCTTTTTCAATCTTTCTTGATTCTGACCAGAGAAAGTTGTTTTGTGAAATGTTAAAAGTCAAGCTCGTCTATTTTAAAGGGAATAATTTATGTATATATGTGACGGTTTTTCAGAAAGCTTAGATTTATTTCTCCAAATAGAGCTTAATAGGAATCCACGAACAGAGATTTTCATCAGAATGTTGTCTATACAGACTCAACCCACTTAGCTATAAATCACTCCTCCAAAACTATGGAACATGTCTTTTGTATTGAAGATATAAGGTGTTATTTGCTCACAGTTATACTGGAGATCATTAGTAACTGATGCCATAGAGGTTCACTTAAGATGCAAATGTGAAGTGTCAGTTGTAAACTTTGGAAACTAGTCTTTTATGCCACACGTCAACATTTCAAAGTTTTAAAACAATACTTTAGAATGTTAGTCACTGAGCTTATCCTGAAGCCTCATCCTGCTCAGTAAACTAAGATATTTAAAAACCCGACTGGCCGTGGCCCTGAGCAACCTGCTCAAGTTGACCCTGCTTTGAGCAGGGTGGCTGGATTTGCCAGTCTCCTGAGGTGCCTTCCAGTGTCAACTATTCTTTGATTCTGCACGTTCTTGAAACTCACCCTTCTGGTGCTATTCTCTCCTTGTAAGGGAGCTCTTGTGGCAAGTTATTGTATAAATTTGAATTACAAGAAAACCTCTACTTAACCTATTTTCAGCAAATGACTTGAACTGAATTTTAAGCTTGTCTTTGAGGATATGCTATAGCTACCTGTGTAGTGTTTTTGTTAATTAAAGCAAATAATCTTTCATGAAGGTTCTTGAACTGCAGTCATCTTAAAGGGAATATTATACACACAGTAGCATCCAAGAGTTCTTGCCAAAGCTAGACAGCAATTTCTCTTGCTGATGGAAAACTCCATCATGAGAACAAGGAGACAAATTCTGCACTGTTTTGTACCTGGCAGAACTCCATTGACTTCATTAGGTGGATTTATCCTGAGTCTTGTAGAGTTTTGAATGTTATAGGAATATGACATAAAAAGGCATCTAGATTTGAAAAATTAAAACATAAAAAGCTACTAACTCTGCCCCCCTAAAAACAAAATGATAATGCTGTTTCAGCTGTAGGAGGCTCAATTTACTAAATTAACCCCAAGCTTGGATTAGGATAGTAGGCATTTCAGAACTGTTTTGGACTGACAATAGTTTTCAAGTGACTTGCAAAAAGGAATTTTTTAATGGCATTTTGAGCAAGTATAGTATTCCTCCTATCAAAATGGAAACTAATTAACTGTAGTTTTGTTCAATTTCCCAATAGAGACAAAAATAAACCTGATAAAAGCCAGAACAGAAAGTCTGAGCTACTTTCTTGACCTTTCCAGAATAGCACTGTGGACTGGCAAAATCTATAATGCCTCAGTGCCACGTGTATGCTAGCGAGCACTCTGTTTGACAGGTTGTCAGCATCTTCAGCAGGACAATGTTCTTTTGAAAATTCCAGCACTTGTCTGCTGGGCGCCAATGCCAGCAGTCACTCCTGGGGATCAGCCGAAGTGCTTGGTTTTTTGCGATGTCTGTCGCAATGTGATATATGCCTGCAGGTCCACAAACTAATGATGCTCAAATGTCCTTCCTCCCAGGGGAAGAGACAAAGAGTGGAAATGAAAAGTGGGAAGAACAGACAGAGAGGAAAAAATACTAGATGCAGAAAAGAAAGTAGGGAAAAAGGACAAATGGTCATCCAAAGGGTGAAACAGAGAGATATAAAAAACCTGAGGAAAAGGTACCTGCAGAAAAATTTTTCTTCAGGATATTTTTACAGGTTTATTGTTAGTCTGGTTTTCCTTTGGAGAAGTGTATCTTTTCGTACTGTGTGTATGCATCCCCTCTCCCCATATGAATTTTTGAACTCCTTGACCAGTTTAAATCAGATTTTGTAGAAGCCTGATCTGTATAGGTTTCATCAGCATGAATGACAGTGCAGGAGAGGAGGAAAATCTCTTCCTCTTTGGGAGTGGAGGAGAAGATGTAGCATAAACACATACCACGTTATCTGTAGAATCCACGCTGGAAAGGTGATGAGTACCTAAACCTTGGGAAAGCTTCAGGAAGAGCTTATACACCAGCCTATTAACTATGAAACCCAATTAAGTGGGAAACGAGGTTTTGTTAGTCTGGAAACTTTTGGATTTTCCTAGGTGTTTTATTTTAGAGAAAAATTGACTAGAGAATGAGAAAGATTGTTCACTAGCTGAAAGCTATTTTTGATTAACTTTTGCTTTGTTAAATTTAGAATTGGGCTTCCAAATGGCTCTCTGATGGGGCGAAAACAAGAGCTGTGATAAATAGAAAGCTGGAGAACTGAGCCTTCCCTCTGAGAAAATTGAGCAAGATTTCAGGACTAGTTATGTAAGTAAACACTGCCATTCCTCATCAGGAAGTAGGTCTGGTAAAAGATAGTAATAACAGAAGTTAGTCAAAGTAAATGCATTAAAGGAGAATGACACCTACATTAAAAGGGACTAAGCCCAGTGATTGCCCAGTCTGGAACCTGGGTACATCTCAGTCCCAGTGACAGCTGCCATCTTTAATCGTTTAAAGCACGCATGCTTTTCACAAACCCCAGCTGATCTGTGCCGACTCACTCAGTTCCAACAGCAGTGCTGGTCGGTATACAGACCCTACAAAACACGTAATCCAACATCTATCAGATAGAGGGAGCAAATAATAATAGCTTCACAGATACTGGTGCTGTGCTTTATTTTTTCCCCAGTGTCTGCTACAGGGAGGATTCACATTGTGTACTTGAGGCAGGTAACTTGGTTGAGACTCACATCTCAGAAAGTGAGATGCTTTGGCTATGAATGTCATCAATAAAAAGATATAGGTGTCTTCCCAAGGTGATTCAAGACTTTAAATGAAATATCTGTAGCGGAGTTTGTAAATACCCTTCTATGCTGCCCAATTTAATAAGAAAAAAACCCCCACCTCTTACTGATAGTTACGGACAGGTTTCACTAGCTCAGTAAGCCATATCTGAAAGAAGATGCCTCAGGGTGGAAAACAGCTTCAGAAAATGAATCGTTTTAAACAAATACAGAAAGGTAAATTTAAGATTATTCTAAGGTAAAAAAAAAAAAAGAGAAAGGAAAACTCAAGAGACCCTTTAACTGTTCTGAGAAATAAATGCGTAACTTTCAGGGTTTGGGGTGTAAGCACGGAAAAAGTGCAACTTTGTTGGAGACCAAAATTTTACTGTCTTATTCACCTTACAGTTGCAGTCTCTGCTGGAAAATCTGATGCTTTGAAGTGAAGCCTTGAAATATTTCATGTTTTAACACCCGAGACATTTTATGAATGTAGCCCCTGTTCTCTGGTTGAATGGAATTGCTTGGTGAAAATAGTATGTTCCTTCCCTAGCCGAGTAACGTGAAATTATTTTCAACTTTCAAGTCATACAGACTGTGAGCCTTACAGGAGTGATTGTTTAACATCAACTCCCTCTATTTTCTATAAATATTTTTTTCCATTTAACATATTTTGATTGCCCTATTTCTTCTAATGTCAAAGCTCATATACTCATGTATTCCTTATCTTATATTTGACTGAAAGTAGGCACAGAGAGACAACATCCAGATTAAATACAATTTCTTATATACTTTTGTTATAGGGTCCAGTTGTACTCAAATTGTTTACGTCAGCATAGCCACAGTGACCTCAGTGGAACTAAGTATATTCAGCCAAAGTGAAAATCTAGTCCATGAAGTCCTCTCCTTCTCTCTCTGTGTGGCTATGCAGACTATTTGTTTTATTACAGCATGCTCATTTTTCTTATGTGGAATTCAAAAGGCTTTATCACTTTGTTCTCAAGCATCCCATCTTAAGATTTTTAACATCAAACAGACTTTTTAGAATAATACATTCAACACTAAAACCTTTCACCTTATTAGATAAAGTCACAGAATAAATACTGTTATCCAACAGCCCCCTTTATTCTTGTAACAAACACATTCTACTTTCCTAGGCTATTTGAACCACTTGACAAAGTGCATATAACCACTGTGGATGGGCACCATAATTTTATGGACTATCTTGTATGAAAAATACATTCTTGTTAAGACTTGATCATGTGATGGCAAACATGACTGCTGTGGAATCTACAATATATAACACAGCTATTTAAAATAGAGAAAGAGTGAGAAATATTTTATGTGGGGTTTTGTGTAGAAAGCTTGACTAAATAAAAATAATTTGGAATTCACTGTAAAAACAAAAATATTTTTTTCACAGTAGTCAGCATTCCAAAAACAAATATATTGCAGTTATAGAAAATTACAGTATATTTTATTTTGCTTCATGCATCATTAGTAAAATTGCCTGTTCATTTCTACTACTAGAACTCACAATGTGGGTGCTAACAGTAATAATAATAAAATGAGCACAAAGAGACTTTTAGCCATTATGTGGTGAGTGCAAGCCCAAAGGTTAGAAAAGCTGTGTTTTGACTGGTATGCTGACTATTGTTGATATCTACTCCATTAAGAAAATAATTGGATCAAAATTTTGCTGAGATATTTTGGCGAGGCAGCAACAACTTAAAAGAGATTAATTTAGATGATCATAGAACTCTGACTGTGTTTCTCCCTCAGCAATCTTAAATTCTGACCCTGTGCATGATTTAAGTCCAATGGTGTAGAAGAGGGTGATGTAGGGTAGAGACCGTAAGCTTTATTTTATAACTATTGCAGCGGAAGAAAGTAGATATAATCGCTGTGCACTACAGCAGATCCTCAGAACATCATAGTACCTTGACTCCATGCTTTAAAATAATGCCTATAAAAGAAGACCAGTTACAAAGCAGAACATTTCACAAGTCATAAAAAACAGCTGAAAGAATATTTTTTCAATTAATATGAGAATGTCTGGCATTTCAAGTGACGGGAAAAATTGTGTGAATGTCATTTTTTATCTTTACACGCTTGCTTTAAACCACAGCTATAGTGCTTTATTTTGGAAACTGAGAATAATACCAACACTAAGGGCATGCTCTCACTTTGATTAAACTATATTTTTATTAATGCAAACCTTAGATGTATGATAATTAAGGCTGAATTGATTTCAATTTACTTTTACTGTTTATTGTTGCATTTTGTTAGTTTTGGACTGGGGCTTTCAAACGGACTGTAAGGAGGTAAGTGTCTAAATCTGGCTGAAATTTAGTGGCAAATGGATATTTAGTTACCTTGGGCCCCTTAGAAATTCCTAGCTAGAAAGTTGTCAGCTTCCTCAGTTTTTATAACACATAAATACAGTTGATATTTGTTGATTTTTAAGGCAGAAAAAGGATGGTTCATTGGCCTTCCCTCCCACAGGAGCATAAACCAGCTGGGTCAAGTCAGGCATAGTGTGTTCTCCAGAGCTAATGGTGCTAATCCAGGGGAGAAGGCACTTGAGGACCAGGGCCTTGGGAGAATGTGCTGACATCATTATTGATGGGCTTTTGTAGTGATGTTTTCTCATGTTTATGATGTGTTGCTATTGGTCTTCTCTCCAAGGGTGCTTGTTTGTTAGTTTTCAAATGAGAATCATATAAAAATTACAATCATAAATGTCAGAGGTTGAGCTATCCACTCTAGAAACAAAGCCACCAAAAGAAGCCTGATTTCTTGGTCTTTGAAACAAATTTGAATATCTAAATGGTCCGTTTCATTTTCAGAGTGTTTTGTAGACTGAACTTGGTAATGTGTTTAAGAATACCTTGTTAATTAGCTTGTACATCTCTGGAGTCTCGGGTTGCATGCTGGTAAATTAACCCTCTAGGAAACCCAAAGTATTGTCATGGCTTTGGAGTGACAACCTAGATGTTTTCATGTGTTTTTTCTGCTGGCTATATGAGAGCCTGTTCTCCCCCAGGAATCCCACTGTCCCGGTCCTTAGTACCCCAGCAGGTTTCCTACTTTGTTTTCATGCTGTTTTCTGAGATACAATTGAGGGTGTGGATTATGTGAGGATTTATTTTCTTAATCTGTTAGTTTTTCATGGTCTGTGTTGGAAGTGTAGAGTAATCAGATGAAGAGATGGTGGCTTTTGTGCTGTTGCCCGACTTTGGCTCATAAGTTAAAATAAAGTTCTTCTGAATATGACAGTTTTTTTCCCCCAAAAGATCATGACATTTCAAAATAACATGATCTTGTCACATTTTTAGTGAGAAAAAAACCTCCTAGGTTTCAATTTTTTGGGGCATTTCAATATGTTGTGTCAGGGTGTATCAGTCATGCTGGCCACACGCAGCAGTGTGATTGACAGGACTGGAGGGGCACACGGCAGTCCCAGCCATTCTCCCTCTAAAGAAGAGATACTCAAAGAAATGCGAACACTCCTGCTTCTCATCGTGTTAAATGAGGTTTACCGTGCCGTGCATACCCCTACATCTTCCTCAGCTCCTCGGCTGTCACTAAAGCCACTCAGCCACATCCATAATGTCGCTGGCGCCTGCCTGAGGAGCACAGCTCCCTCCTGCTTCAGAACCCCCCCCTGCTGCTGAAAACACCTGCCGTCGCGTGGGAGTATTGGGTCAAAATATCCCAGCCCAGCCAGCGATGAGGGCTGGAGCGAAGAAAAAGCCAGCCTCGTGCTTTTACCTCTGCCTCAGCGTGACAAACGAGATGGTTTGGCTCTCCGCTTTCAGTGTCAGTGATACTTCCAAAAATTTGGTGCTGCTGCTCGGTGTTGTGACGTGCCTGGTGTTCCCCTGACTTAACTTGCCAGTGTTGGCTGCTCCTTACTCTTCCATGAACGGCAGAGGAGGTGTCCTAAATAAAAGTTGTAGCCTCGTGGGCCTGATTTCTTCAAGCTCGAAAGGCGTCTAGACTCACCTCCTGTGACAGGCAGCCGCCCGTCTCTTCTGCACCTAGGAGAAGTTAAAACCAGGCCCTGGCACTTATGGTTTCAGGTGTTTCTATAGTTGCTTGTTTTGTTTTTAAATGCCAATTTCACCCCATGTCGCACCTGGCTTAGGGAGGCTGACGCTGCCCCTCAGCAGGGCGCGGGCCTGCTGGCCTCCCCAGGGCGGGCCCCTGCCCACACCCCCGCCAGCCGGCCCTCCCTCCGCCCCCGGGGCCTCATTTCACCTCTGTCCCCGTGCCTGTGGGACACTCCTTGAGGTAAAAGCCAAAGAGGAAGGTGTTTAGCAGCAAAATTTTGGTGCTGAGCGGTGGGCTGGCTGGTTTTTTCCTTGTGGGAAGATGGTGGCTGCCAGCAGGTGGGGCTGGGCTGGGCTGCGCTTTGCTGCCGGGTCCCTCAGGCAGCTCGGCCTCTGGTAACGCCTCACAAGCAAAGAAAGAAATGGTGGGAGGGGGATTTTTTTTTTTTCTTCTTTTCTCCCGTGCATAATAGGAGAGGTTGGAAAGGGTGAAGGTGGTGGCAGTTTATAGGAGAGGAGGAGGTCTCCTATAAGGAGAAGGGAGGGCGGCCGCGCCTCGTCAGCGGCCTCAGCAGAGCCGGCTGCTGGCCCTTGCACCCGGGGGCCTTCCTCAGACGTCCTCTCCCAGACCCTGCGCCTCAAGGAGCGCGGTGTCTCTCGGAAATAACGCGTAAATGGCTGCCAAGTGCACGGGCAAGAGTGAGCGGTAGAGAGGTGTAGCTGCGCCCGGCTTCAGTGCCTGCAAAACCTGCATAGGGCTAGTCTGCCGCCGCGTAGAAAATACCTGGGATCTGCCTCAGGTGTGTGTTAAAAAAGGGTGTTTGGTTCTTTTGAAAGCAGGTTGTCTGGAAAACTTACTATGTGTCAAGAATTTGAGCTTATTCCTTTGACTTCCGAGTTTTTGTAAAAGGATTTTTTTTTCCCCCTTCTTTTTTTTTTCTCCTCAGACATGCTGGGATGGGGAAGGTTAAAGGCTGGGATTCTGTGAGCAAACACAAATCCACTAAAAATACCCTGAGTTTTAGCTATATTCAAATGGATTCTCTGAGCTTTCTCTTAAGGCTGAATTTGAAGAAAGGAATCTGTAAAAACCAAACACATGCACCTAGGCTATTGGCAGTATTTCAAGAGAGAGAAAGCTGATTTCTGAACTGGCTTTGTTGGTTGAAATAGAGCTCTGGTGATTTGTATCCACTGAGGACTTGGCCTGATATGGTGAAAGGTAAAACGCGGGCTTAACCTCTTGAAATCCTTCAGAAATATTTTCCTTTTGCTATTCAATTTGCTTGCAACCAGCTTTTTTCCATGAAAATCAACTCAGTTGTGAAAAGTTCTCTTTTTCTAACACCCCCCCCCCTTTATGGTGTAAGTGTTAAGTAATATCCTGACAATTTTACAGTGTATAGTATATTGAAGACCAAATGAACCAGCAGCCAAGAAGAAAAAAATGTGAATGAACGTATTACTTGTAACTAATGAAACTTTGGAGTGCCTGATCAATGAATGGTATATTAGCAGAAGTCATTGAGAGAGTTGAAGTGGGATTCAGATTTTGTGCTTCACTGGAATGGGAAGGAAAAACACTGTTTAAATTCCATTTTGCTTTACTGTCTTGTCATTTGCTTAACAGCGTGGAAGATATTTGGTTGGGATGAATGGCACTTGTCAGTTGAATTTTTCATCTAGACACTTTAAATTAAGTTGGTGTTCAGGGTTTTGAGTCATAATTTGCCCATCTTATGAAATACTGTCACTCATACCACCTATAATGAAAAAATCTCAGATATGGTAGTATAATTGTTCTCTGCTTAATCTGACTGTTAACCTTTTAGGCTCTTTACAAAATGATGATGAAATGCTAGTGTTTCTTCTTGATTATAGGTCAGAATAAATAAGTGAGTGCTGTGCAGCAGTCACCTAAGGTATTGAAATTTGGATTACGTTGGCATGCCCACAGTGGTATCTCTCCAGATCCTGTCCTAGATTCTTCCACTAAAACCCTGGGATGCATGTGAAATACAAGTCCAGGGCTGGTCTGGACACCTGGCAACTAAATGTGCTGGTTTAGGCACCCCGTAAGGCACAAATAGAGAGCCAGAAGACCCACTTCATCAAATTGCTTTGGCATTTGGTTAAATTGAGCTCTATCTGGAATGATTCAAAACTAGGTTAAAGCCAATAGTGCTTTTAACTGCTAATTCAATGGAACTGCAGAATGTCCTTAAACTTGCATAGGCGTCATTGTGAACAGAGCAGCTTTTCTAAATTCTAAGTGAAGTATGGTTCAACAGGTAAAAAAACCTCTGTGAGTGATGACCCAAAATTCAGAGTCTGGGTAAGTGATACAAGCCAAGTGTATCTCTCGTGAAATCTTCCTTCTTTGCAAAGGAGTAAGTAGAGTGAAAATGGCAGTAAGAAATCTAAATTCTTAAATCATGGCCATTGTTTTTGCAGTGTGTCTGTGGCCTCAGTGAAGCTCCATCCCTCTACTTCCCTCCAGGATAACAGCATGACTGACTTTCACTGTCTTCCAGGTGGTTTTTATCTCTGGTGTACACATAACTGTACTTAGTCTCCTTGCTCAGGAAATGCTGGTTACATGACTGAATTCTGCTCACTGTTTGCCTCTTTTCAGGTGAGGAGAGAGCTCCGTCTTCCCTGAACTTCCAGTGTGAGCCCTGTCCTGTGATCTGGAGAGGTGTTGTGAGCATAGCCACCAGCTTGTAAAGGTACTTTGCAATTATCTGTAGAAGTAATCTGCTTAGTGACAACTGCTGTGAGACAAAGAAATCTGCCTGTGCATGTTGACATGTAACACGTAGGAGCCATTTTGTCCTTCAGTGGTCAGCAAATATCAGCTGATATTTCCTTTCTTACAAAGAACAACAACAGTAGGGGTCCGATCACAATGTGCTATCTGGCTAGATACAGGATCTAGCTTATCAAAGCTTGAGGGAAATCAGTGAAGAACTGAGTCACTTTTCTGTAACACGGTGAGGGAAGTATGGGAAATGCAGTGCTGTACTGGGCCAGAATCTCACGAATTAACAAATCCGATGCATACAACTCTTCTGTAGTGGTCAGGAACCACTTATTTCCTTTGTGAAGAATAATGGTTTCCATTCCTCAAATTCAATCTATGTATGAGTTTTCACTGTGAACATGAGTGAATTTTCTTTTTCCTTTATTTTTTTTTTAACCTGTAAAATATCTAGCCTGTATATAGAATCCCAGTGGAGGTGAAGAAAGAGCTTCATGAGGTAAATCCCATGTAGGAAATATAAGCAACAATCTCATCTAGCCACACTGAAGTAAGAACTAGCTATACTCAGTCTCTGACAAGACTTTTGCTGGGAATTTGCTTTATCCTTACAGGATTGACTGGCGAATGTCAAAGCTGTATACTTCTGAGACTAGTTTTTTGTCTGTGCCTTTTGGGGGTGTGATTGCTTGTACAGAGGCAGCTCAGGGAGCACTAACAAAAAACTAGTCCCAGAAGCAGTACAGCTTCCACGTTCAGAATCCATATCCGCATTGCTATCAACTCCATGGCGCTTTGAGTGTTCTCCAAGTTGTCATTATCTGCTCAAAACTCCCACCGCATCGCAAGGTTATAACATGTTATGAGCAGGGATTTGGATTTCTGTCATCAAAAGCAAAAATGAAATGAGATCACGTAGGTGGAGGTTGTCATGATTTATTACTTGTATGTGATGCAAAAACGTGATGCTTGAAAATACACCAAATGAAGTAATTTCTTTTTCTTATGTCTGCAGTGAATTTCTAATGGATGCTTTGTAATTTTTTTTTTTTTTTTGGCTCAGGGCTTGACCCTGAAAATATTTTTGCTTGTTAAATAACTGTTTCTGTAGGTAATTTCAATGGAAAAATTCCCATATGATCCCTGAGTATTCTTTTAGAAAGCAATCTCTTCTGTACTTCACAGTTTAAGAGTAAGGCTTTGTGATGCAAAAAAGACCATTTAGTATTGTAATTCTTTATCTCAGAAATTATTAACTATAGATAACTCAGTTCTATATTTACACCTGAAATAAATCATCATTTTCAGTGTGAAATAAAAAAAATGTCAAACCTGATTTTTACCTCAGGAAATGGAGAACTTTTGAAATAATAGTTTGAATTTTCAGAGTTTTTCTCCTCCGTGCTTCTTCCATGCTTTTAGGTAAAGCCTCCTTTTTAGCGGGCTTGAAACTACTTTTTTCTTTTTTATTGCTTAGTTTAAAAAAAAATCTTATCTAGGAAAAACAAGGTGATATTATTTGGGAGGCAGAAAGGAAGTAGATAGTTTTATGAATTATTTTTATTTTCTCTACTTGAGAGATTTACGGTAAAAGAAAACAATCTGAAGGGAATTCATAGCTGGATATTTAAGACCAGAAATTATTAGACAGAAATAAAGTAGACTGAGATGATTCAAGGCCAGACTGGATGGGGCTTTGAGCAACTTGGTCTAGTGGAACGTGTCCCTGCCCATGGCAGGGGGGTTGGAACTAAATGATCTTTGAGGTCCCTTCCAACCTAAACCATTCTATGATGGCTTAGCTGGCAAGGGGTACCTTAGCTTTTGTTGCTTGGAGGCTTTGAAAGTGGGAGACTAAGAGAAATGCATAAGGGAATAAGTTTTGGTGGTGTGTGTTTGTTTGGTTTTTTTCCTGGACTGTAATTACAAATGTAATCTCTTTAGTTTTGGAACACTCTTTGTTGCTTTTGTTTTGAAGGCCAGAGCCTTCACTGGACAGTCCTTACTGCACAACTTTGGTTACAGTATTTTCTAGATGTGCCTGTAGAATAGTCTGGTTAAAGTGTTAGCGGTGTATGAAAAATTCTTGGCTGGTTGCACCCATGACTTCTGTCCTCCTCCTTTCATGCTGGGACTAATTGTATATGCGGGCAAGAAAAAAACTTACCAAGTTACTGAGGCATTTCACACAGTCAGTCCTCAGCCACTGCTACTTAAGCTGTTGACAAGCTGTATTTTCTCTTTCACCTGGCTGGTTTTCTGTGTCTCTCTCTGCAAGCAGCTTAATTCACGCTTGGCTGTCAAAATGCAGTTTCCTGTGTCCTGTACCCACTTGCACCAGTATGTAAGTCATTTAGAAACTGAACAATTGAGGTTGAATTCTTCTTCCAGGAGCTTGGAGGCAGTAACCAGGACCAGGATCCTGATGCTCCTTTTTCCATCCACGGAGCACAGAGTATGACCAGGACTGAACAGAAACGTCTGTCATTTCACATTCATGTGAAAGCTAGTCACAGAAGTCAAACTGGCGGTGAACAACATCTTGTTGTTCATCTGACAAAGCGTATGAATCTACTTGGGGTCACCAGGGGAACGTGCAGCTCCCTGCCCTTATAAACTTCCTAGAATGTCTGCTCAAGTAAGGTCTCGTCTGTTGGGAAGGTACCAGTCATCTTTAAGAATGCAGTAGAAAACTGTCACACATAACAAGGCGTGGGAAAGCAACATACTTTATATGGATTTAGTAAATGTAAATCCTGAAAATCACTTTCTCAGAGGCTGGGGAAGCTGATAGTGCAGAGTAGTTGTGAGAATCTTTTCATGCTTCTGGTTGCAGGCAACACTGATTTAAGCTGGGCTCAGGCCAGCAGTGTTTGTGCTAGTAAGGTTTGAAGTTGTTGCTATTAGAAAATCACCTGCTGTATCAGTGGGCTTTGTACCTGGCAAATTGTATGCAAATCCGCCATGCTTGGGGAACAAAAGCGAGCTCATGAGCTGGGGGAAGAGGGGAGGATAAGGGTGAGGATTATCAGGCTGTATGGACAGATTGTCTCAAAGAACAAAAGGATACTATCGCGTACTGCTCTAGCTCATTTGAATAGGCAGAGGAAATGGCATACCAGGTAATCCTTATTTCATTTACTATTCTAACATTACTTGATGTATCAGAAAGCGAGACATGCTTTATTTACAACTTAATTCTTATAATGTTAATATTTATCCAGTATTAGAAGACTTACCTACTCTATTTTGTTCATTAAAACCCCACCTCAGGCAGGTCCTGTATGTCCAAGGAATGGTTTATATCATCAGCATATTACTAACTTCATTGCAAGGGATCTAGCTGCCCAACAGCTGCTTGAGCTGGCGAACTGAGGGGAGCTTGGTTTGTGCCAGAGGGCTGACCGGCTGCTCTCAGCTGAGGAGGCTGCTCTTGCCTCCTGCCCAGCCAGTCGTCTTGGGAGGGCAGTCTGGAGACCTGCCTGTCTGTGGGTATTCATGTGCGTATGCGTCCTCTGCAGCTGTCCCTGTACTAGCTTTGCAGGAGCAATCTGCTTGAACTGCATGTTCTGTCTTGCTAGAGGGAAGGTAAAAAGGAAGATCTCAGCCTGCCAGAAGAGGCATGGAGACATGAATAGGGGCTGTTTTTCGGTGGTAGCAACAGGGGGCTGCCTGGAGGAAAGGGGGGACATAGTCCAGGAGAACCTCTGCATCTGGAGAAAAAGGTAGAAATCCTATGCCTCAGGCAAAAGGGGAAGGAGGCATGGAAGAGATGGAAGGAGGTGTTGTTGCTGTCTTCATCAAAATGGCCATTGGTCTCTTGTAGAGAGTTTGCTGTCTTGCAAACCTGATGATGTGTTTCAGGTTTCTTGTTTTCTTCCTTTCAGCCGTGTCCTTCTTCCTTACTCCCGGAAGTTGCTCTCCGGTCACCTCTGCAAATCTGAATACTGCCTGCATTTCTGAAAGGTGTTGCTCAGGCTCTTTCATCTCTTTTCCAAATAGTCCAGGGGTACGAGCACAACAACAAGAATTTCCAATAAATACAAAATGCTTGATTTTGATATAAATATGTTCTCCTATAGAATGGTGCTCTTGATCACTTGGCAAAAGTATTTGGGAGATTAAACCCAGAAAATCTATTCAAAAGCTCACTTTCTCTTCCACTACCTTCATATTTAAGAAAGCAAAAAATATACCAGCACGATCTATCGAAGAATTTGTTTTTAATAGATCTATAAAGAGTTAGCTAGCTGTTTTTTTTTAACCTCACATTTTAACGGGAGTGTATGTTCTAAGACATAAAAGTTTCAATCTGCAAAATGAGTTTGTCTCCAAATTTCAAAACTGATTTATCTCTTATTGACTAGAGAGAGGACCATGCCTCGCAGTGGCAAATAGTTCTTTGTGAGGAACTTAGCAGAGACAGGATCTGTGCTGCTCCTCAGTCATTCATGCTCAGGGTGGCGTCCTGGTCATTGAACTCTACAGACAGTCCTTCTGTGACTGTGAGAAGAAAGATCACCTTGACAGGTTCTATACTAATGAGAGCTTAGCCGTCAGTAGTATGCCTCTGTAAAGCACTGCTAATTAGCCAAACTTGTGCTTTCCAATGGAAAAACAGTTTATTCCAAAGCCAGCGTCTGCTCCTAAGTATATTGGAAATATCTCATACCCAGAATCTCAGGAGATGCATACGGTCATCCTAGGTCTGCTAACAAGGGGATGCTTTTTAAACAGATCCAATGGGGGAGAATGTAGTCAGTGAAGCATGGAAATAGCTGCTGCCGGATTCTTTTCTGAGCTCCACCAAAACCTGCCAAGAAATACTTTGTGTTCGGTATGTTCTTAAATGACAGACTCCAGTTAATGAGAGTAGGGTTGGTAAGCAGCTGCTTGTTATTGCTGCAGTTGCTACTAAAGGGAAGGATTACAACTAATACAGTCATCAGCCTTCCTGGTGCTCAGGGAAGAAGCGGCAGCATTAGAAACACTGGGGGGATTTAATATTTCTAGAATGTGATATTTGTTCAAGGTCTTACAAGTGTTTCTTCAGAAGGCTGTAACAGAAGAAAGTGGCCTGAGGTCAGGGACGTGTTAAGTAAGGTATACAACAGCAATGTCAGTCAAGGACCTTGGCGGGGGGGGAAGGAAAACAGAAGGCTTCACTGCCTGCAATCACAGGAAACAAGGGAGTGAAGGCTTCCTAAACAAGGCCAGGGCAGTCCCACTTGAGAAAGCATCCAAAGGGGTCATGTTCTTTGCTGCTTATCCTTTTTGCTATTGGGTTGAGATGAGAGCAGCAGTGGCCATCGTCTTAGACAATAGAAGCACAGGAGATTTCCTTAATGTAGTTCGTCTGCTCAGCTTTTAAGCAATTGTAATAAACACAGTTTTGAAAGGAATATGGCAGTTCTGAATCAACCCCTGCTGTGTGCAGTAATGCTGACTGTGGGGGATCTGGCACGCAGCAATGAATTCTGCACCACTGGGTCTGGCAGCCTTAAAGTACATCAACTGGGAGACTTTAGCTAAAGTGTCCAGTTCTCTAACCTGTCAGTCCCACAATGCCAACAAGTAACAGGGTTTCACTGCACTATCTACACGTGCTGTTTTCAAAGCCAGTATCACAGAGATCAGCAGAGAGAAAAAAATTGTTGCAGTGATGTGCAATAAGCCAATAAGTTAATTGGCACATATCAAGGAATGGGAGGGTCAATGGAAATACAAAATACTTATTTCATTGTTTAACCCCCAGTTCTGCCTGCTTACTAGTACTGGAGACAGTCAAGCTGTTCTGCTAATAGAATTCCTTTTGTCAGAGCCAAAATGATGTGTCATAGATTTGATTCTTCCTCCCCCCCCCAGTTGAAATTATTTGTTCTTAAATATTTGTGGGTAAAACACATAAGTAAAGCTTAGAACACTTTTATGCAATACTTCTTCATTGAGAAGTCATTTAAAATTATATGGTGAAACATAATTTTTCAATATTAACTTTTTTTTTTTTTGGTTAGGAAGAGTTAATACAGTATTTCATTTTGAACTTTGAAAAAACAAATTGTCACTTAAAATCTCAGATTGTCCTGATGTTTCTCACCCCCCTGTAATTTCCCTAGATGTATCTGCTAAAGCTGAGTGAATCTCATGATTTCTGAATTTAAATGAGATGATTTGTTTTCTGCTTCAGATATCACTGGACTTTATGGGCAAGCTCTGCTCATCTAGAGGAGAAAACAACATAACAATGGAGAAGCTGTTAACTGTTGTTCCGAACAGAGCTTTCCCCCCTCCAAATAATATTATGCAATTTGCAAGCAGATTTTAAACAAGTTTCTGTATAAATTAAACCTCATAGTGCTGGGACCAAATTGTTAACCTTAATTTGATTTATTCTTTAAATTAGAGACAGATTGAAGCAGTGACCACATACTGGTTAAGTAATGTGGAAAAGACCGTGCCTGAAATGGAGAACTCTGTGGTTTTAGTGGGGTTGCTGTTCTTTGAACTATGCTCTGCCCTTTAAAATATGCTAGTTTAGTTAGACAGACGCTATTATTAACGCTGCTGATAGGCACAGTCATGAAGATGCGAGAAAACACCTCTGCCACTCAATTTAATTTTAGTAAAACTGATTATGTTTGAAGGTTCTTTAGTGTTAGAAACCGTATTCCTGTGCTACATTCTCCCAAATGATAAACAGCACCCTTTTGGGCTGTTGCTGGTTTATGAAGTTTTATATAGTAATTTCATTGACACTGAAATTGGTGCTGTCTGTCAATTTTGACAGGATCTGAACTGCTGAATATGTCGTAGTTCACTGTGTAGGCTATGGCAGCACTGTTCAATATAGCTGAGGACTTACTGTGGTGGTGCTTCAGAAAAAGGATATATGAGTGCTCAGGAAGTAGTTTGGTTTTTTACTTGAAAGAATTTTCATTGGGAGCAAAAGCTGTCTGAATGTATTTATATGTGCATGTATCTGGTTGCGGATGGAGAAGTGCCTTGCCTCCCACATATCTGTGACTAGAAATATTCTTTTTTTCCCTTGATGCCAATCACAAGTGCTTAAAAAAGAGGGAGGGGAGGGGGCAAGGGAAAGGTCTGGCAGACTATATCTAGTGTCCAGAAAGGTCCTCCGTTTTTAAGATATGTTGAAAAGCATTGATGGTAACAAGTGGCAAAATATTTCTTGTTTTCTTTAAATATTTTTGAGGGGCTTATGCTCATGCCTTTCTGCTACCCAGCATTTGTTTAGATTAAAATTATAATTGCTAAGATACCATGAAGATTCGTATTCTAGCAAAAATATTTTTAACTGGGCAAAAAGTGTATTCCAGTCACAGTTGGAGCAATATTTTTCAGACTCGGATGATAAAATCCTGGCCTTGCTCTGGATGTTCAGAGAGTTCAGCCATGCTTCAAATCTTTTGTTCCATGGAATCGTCACCTACTGTATTTCTGATTTCAGTAAATTCTGTTATTGTGCTGATTCTGTACATTGCATTACCTTGTACACAGGAAAATGGCATTTTTAAAAAGAAGTATGCTTGGCTTTTTGTGCACATGATAATCACCAAATTATTCATTCTGCTCTTGATAAAATAACGCCAAGCTCTGAAAATGGGCTTTTTAGTTCACTCCTGGAGAGCTACTGAAGACTTAAACATTCTCTGTCTTGGTGTTTTGTTAACCTTGTGTCTATAGTGCTAATTGGGTCACCGTAGACAATTGGTGACGGTGTTATTAAATAAACTTTCAAAAGTGCTGGCTAGTGATTTGGCTGATTAAATATGGATTAGATTCAGAATAAGCTGATAGTAAGATATTTTATTTTCTGACATGCTTAAGTTTATGAAGATGTTATGTCACATTGTATCTTATCACATTATGTTAATTTAGCACTGTGTAGGCTTTTGATGTGATATGCTATAGTTCATTATAATGTTTTCCAACTTAGAAAAGTTTGTTACCAAGAGGCAGAATTCTTGGCTCATTTGACAATTAATCCAGACAAAGCTATTATAGCCTAATGGAGTGGCAAAATTTTAAAAGCTACCCAGATAAAATGCATTGTGTGTGTGTGTGTCCCATGTGTGTATACACATATAGGTGTGCCTTAGTTTTAAAACTAGTTGCAGAAATGGACTGTACGCTTCCCAGTAAGAAAGGTCAATGACTATTCCACTTTCTAGACTGGACCTTAGAAAGACAGGTCAATCTTGCCAGACTTCTGCAGAGGTCAGATAAGGTGTCTAAAGTGGAAAAGTCAGCTGTTTCTTTTTTCAAGTCTAAGGTAATGTATTCTTTTTCCTGTGTCCTCAGTGTGCATATTTTTTGTTTGAGTCATTGGCAACCAGAATTATTTTATATGAAATTGACAGACATCTGGCAGGAATGGCCTTTGGAGCCAATCCTTATTTATTTAGTTGTAGGTAATATTTGTGTGTATCCACAATTTAAAAAAAAACCAACACAATAATTTAAATGACAGAAAAGAGGAATTAATTCACAGCCTGAAGCAAGAACAATCCTTTCTTTTGATTATGGTTTAAGTGTCTGAATCTGAATCCAGTGTGCCCTGGGTCTTTCTCTTTTAGCATATTGTCAGATATCTCAAGGTGAAATTAATCTCCCTTCTTGTTACAGCATCGGCAAAAAGCAGAGATAGGAGAAAAGTATTACATAAAAAAGGAATTATTCTACCTTGAGTCTTCCTTTGTAGTATAAACACAGCCCTTTCCACCCCTTCTTCCTCCAAAAAAATCCCCTCTCCTCCTGTGTTTTCCGTGGCCATGTTCTTCTTACTTGTAATACCTGTTCAGGCACAACCAGGTCCTTGGCAGTTGTGTTTCCACACACAGCAGCTGGAGGCGCATGGATTAGATATGTAAGGCAAAAAGAAGAAAATCTTGCAATAAAAGAGCAGATTTTGAGAGGCAGTACTTAGAAGCAAGTTTATTTTATCATATGCTGGTAGTACGGGCAACACCGCTGTATGAACCAAAGTAAGAGTAGGTCCTACCCAGAGTGGCACATGCTTTGAAGCTCTGCTTTCGCACAGACTGTGTGCTGCCTCCAGAGCACACTCTCATCCGTGCAGGAATCCACTGCTTTATGCTTCCTTCAGGAACCTGAAAAAGCATTTTATGGCACTTAACTAAAAAGTAGCAAGGTGAATAAGTACAAGAGGCTTGATTGTAAAGCAGCATCAGTGGAGCTTGGTTTGGGCTGACATTCTGAAAGACTTTTGCAGAGCAAAATCTCTTAATAGGTATTGCTTGTGTTTTGACATTCATAACCAACTAGTATGAAATAAAGAACTTTGCCATCTTGCCTGCAGGCCATAGAATTATCGGGAGGGAGAAGTTATACAAGTTGCAAGGAACATTTGAAGGTTTACAGGTGAACAGGACTGTAGTGAAAGGATAAAATGTTTTGTCCAGAAAAGTGACCTGCGTATGCAATCAGCAGAAGTTCCCTTTTTGTCAGATTTAAGCGCTTCACCCAACTCACAGGAGCGTGTGTGTATTCTGTGCCAGCGGCAGAACTCTTTACCCAGCGATCTCTGGGCGACTGTGCGTGAAAATGAGTGTTGTGTGGGATGCACAGCTGAGTTGGGGAGCATTAATGTTGAGCTGGGGAAAATGACTGAACTGAATCCATCCAGGAAGGGAAGACTTGAGGATGTGCAAGTCTCCGTTTTCTGAGATCTAGATGCTTTCTGAAAGTAATGTCCGATACGTTCATGTGTTTATTGGGATGCTTCTCAAAAAGGTTGTAATATTATCACAATAAAATACAAGCCATTTACTAAAAAATATTAGAATTGTTTTTAAATGAATGTTTTCCACTATTACCATAGGCGTGGATCACTTGAACACTTGAGAACAGAATCAATTCTAGACATCTCCCCTCCCTTTCCCCGCCATGTTTGCTTCATGTCCATCCTTTCGCTAATCCCAGGTATTTTCCTTCACCTCCTAGAGAAAATGACAGTAGAGACTATTTTGCTGGCTTTTTTGTTCTGTCCTTTTCAGCATGTTCATATCATTAAATTCTCCTTAACTTGATCTTTGTGAGACAGCTGAACTCAGAGAATACTCAAAGCACACGATTAATGGCAAATTATCTGTCACCACAAATGAGACTGGAGTCAATAGTAACCAGGGGAAAAAGAAACTGAGTATCTACAGGTAAACAGAAGTTATTTAGTGCTCAGTTGCTGGTCAATGCCAAGAGCAGCCAGTAAAAGGTGACATGAAAATGGTTGACATAAAGAAGCACTAAAATATAATCTCCTAAATTAATTCATAGCATTTATAGGGGAAAACAAGGAAGACCTAACAATATTTTTCAAAGTGATTTAGTATTTGTTCTTTCTCTCAGTATATGTGGCGTTGAACCTTGAAAACTTCATGCATATGTTTTTGAGACTGTAATCAGTAAAAATAAAATTTGAGGCAGATTTATAGTTCTTCATGAAACATACCATTTGAAGTACATAACTCTAATGGTATAAGTTTGGCTTCCTGTTTTATGACCTTGCCTTCTACCATGATCCTCACAATATCTTACACTTGATGCTTCCAATGTGAGCCTGAAGTCTGTGCTACAGGGGGATGCTGAGACAGCAAGGGATTTCTTTTCTTTTACAGGATGCTTTATATGGTTTCTTTCCCTGCTTTTGTCGCAATACACTTATTCCTGTGAGTTTTGTGCCAAATAGTATGACTAAGTCATTTCACCTTCATTGTAACTAATTCCTGTCTTGTCAGGGTTTGTTTTTTATTGCTTCATATTTTTTGTCCTTTTAAGTAAAAGTATTTGCAGCCTTTTTGAAAAGGGTAAGGCTGGTCTTTTGTTTGGGACTGACCTCTAAGAAAACTGTGCCCTGGATAGATGTTCTTTCTATTCTCCATACTTTGATGTCTTTCATGCCTAAGGAGCTCATTTCTAAGATTTTTTGAAGTGAGAAACCAGGCCGCCGAATGCCTTAAAGACAGGAAGTTGAGCCTACTCTAATGTTCTGTAGAACATTGTAGCCAAATTCATTAGAACATTGTAGCCAAAGTAGAGACCAGGAGTATGTTCCTTCTGGAGTTTTCAGAGGGCTGTATGATGCAGCCAGAAATGCTGGATTCCTAAATAAAAGAAACCAAAAAGTCATAGCTGAGGCCAGATTGTTGTTCGCCAAGAGGATGTTTCCAGTTAGTGCAAGCAGCACCGTCAATATTGTTTTTAAGTGTTACTGTTTTGTGAGAGCTTAATTTCAACAGTAAGTCCAAGAGCTCCTTTTCTCAATGAATTTGTGTCATTGAAACAAAATGCATTATTGATGTGAATTTCTTCTGCTGTCCAATACAGCATTCTTTTTTCACGTGGATTCAGCTTCTGCTAGGTAATCTTGCCTATGCTGTTAAGTGTCTTGTTAATGTATGGTCATATAGGGCATTTCTCACTGATGGACTTACAGCCATTCTAGCAATTCACCCCTGACTCCTGTGAACCTTTTATAGTGGGCAACAGCATTGCTTGATTAACAGTGTCAAAAGGTTTAGAGAGGTCTCGAAGGGTGAGAGCGGTGCTTGCTTATCATCCGTTGACATTAGGAGACCATCTGCTAATACTGTGTCTGCCCAGAGCCTGGCCTGAATCCAGGCTACAGTGAGTACAGTACGCTAGATTCAGCTGTGAGCTCTTCATTAACTTTTATCTGGTTTTCCTATGACCTTTAAACAAAATGATATTAAGTAATAGTTTGGCTGTGATCCATGTATTCTTGTTGCTTTTTATAAAGGAAAAAAACTCCACTTTTTGGAAATGTGTGTTTTGAAGTATGAAAGGAAGATTTCTTTTCCAAGTCAGGCATTGGCAGTTGTGACCAGCTAGAAGAGGAAAGGCAGGTAGTATCTTTCTTTGGTACGCTCTTTGAGCACTCGGGGCTGTGGGCTTAGGACCTTTCTGAGACGAAGGTGCCATCTTTGAATTTTTCCACTGTGGATTTTTTCGCTTCCTTTTTGAACCGCTGTACATCTACAGACACTTCCATGGTAGAACTATGTATTCTGGAAATAACTTTGTTCCTGCTAATTTTACATGAGTCTTTGTTCTTGTTTTGGAACAGAAAAGTAAACAATCATTTCCTTTCACGTTCTGCACATTACTCAACATTCCAGTTTGTGAATTGGAAGATATGTGTACTGTTGTCTCTGAAGTTCTCTATTGATAGAGAAGAATTAATATCTCACATAAGGCCCGCCATTTGCATTTCATATTTCAAGAGAAAGGCAATATTACATCTTGGTTTTGGTGTCTACTCAGGCCCGTGATGGGTGAAAAACTCCTCTGGCAGAATGAAGAAGCCTAGCAGACGTTTTTGATGTCAGATCTTAAAAATGTCTTTGCTGTTTGTGGCTTTGTTATATTCCATACCTCTTCATAAAAGCTGCTTGTTTTAGCCATGAAAGTTGTTTTTCTGAGTTCCAAAACTCCCTACTCCCACAAAACTGGTTCAGCTTTACCCAGCTGCCTGACAGTGGAAGCGGCTCTAGCAAGGTTTCCATGTAGAATTGGGAAGACACCTGAATTTCTGTGTCCAAAATTTCAGAAATGTGGAAGGGATGGATGCTGTCTTTCAGAAATTAGAGGGTAATTAAACTTTGCGTTCTTTCACCCAACTTCTTCATAAAGTCCCACCTGCTGACTTTTTGTTCAAGTGTGCAAATGTGTAAGCAATGAATTTTCCTGAAGAGACCCCCCACCCCCACCATCCCAAAGCAAACCCTAAACCCAAACTCTTGGGGTTTTTTTATACAGACTGGAGATTGTTACATTTCTCCCAGTGAACAAGGGATTAACTCATCATGCAGGACTCAAAAATGTCATGCCCTGGTACCAAACACCCATCCCTTGCTCAATAGCTATCCTGTAACTTTAGATCAAGAGGTTAGCTTTTGCAGTTGGAAGCGGACATGAAAAAAAGACTCTGGAAAAGAAACCTAGAGCCTCAGAAACCTGCAGTGCCCTTGCTGTTCTTAAACAGGGTGGGGAGATAGATGAGAGTCATAGGATAAGAGAAGATCATGAAACAGGAGCCTTACCTCTGCTTTGCTTAAGTAGTAAATGCCAGGCACGTGGTTGTGAGGGGGTGAAATTGAGGTGGTTGTGAGCAATAGGGGAGTACTTAGTCTGCTTATTTTAATTTTTTAAGTGACTGTTAAAATTCCTTTTATCTTACTGCAAAAATGGTTTACTAGGCTGTTTTGGTACAGTGCTTTTAAAGTGGCAGAAATCTACCTCAGAAGCTGGTTTTGGAAGTGTTTTCTTATAATCCAAGCTTGTGGCACCGTTAAGAGGTTGGAGCTATCGTTCTGAACCATGGCAAATGAGATGCATATCAACTGGCAGCAAAATCAGCTTGCACAAATGCAAAGTGATAGCAGGGTAAAGTTTGGTAAACAATTAAACTTAATCATGACAAGTAATTTATAATTTATAGGTATACGAAATGCCACCGCAGCTAAATTTCTTACTCTGGTAAGACAGATGTTCCTTTATAATATTCAAATCTATTCATAAAGAGTGGACAGGTGAAATTGGTGAGAGGGTGTGGATTTTTGTTATGTTTATATAATTATCAGCTTCCCTTCAATATAATATTTTTTTTAAAATTCATATGTAAAAATTGAAACAGCATTTAGAACATAAAAATATTTATTTAAGAAACTACCTATTGTGGTGATACAGAGTGGCTGTTTATTTAGCTGAAGATACTGAGAATTTCCTCTATAACAGAACAATTGTTTTACATGCTGTGATACAACCCTGTATTATTTGATATCAAAGATCTTGTAGTGCAAGGTGAATTTCCAGAAATTTAAAAAAGAACAACGTAGTTTGCTTATTCACTTTTAAGCTGTAGTTGCTGAACACTGTTGCAGTTTAAAGAGCTAAATTTGTCAAGTCCCTGTATTTCGCGTTCTACTTTCTCTGTTTTTTTCCAGTGGAAACACCAAGGGAAGACCTGAAGTAAAGCAATTGAGGATGACCAATTTTAACTTTTCCTAGTGTGCAAGTTGTGCAAATGTTGTTTTGCTTGACATGATATGATTTTTACTTTGCCTTCCTCCATACATTGGGAAAAAAAGTAAAGGAAAAAAAGGAGGAATACCAGGGAGAGAGTATTTTCTTTCTTTTCCAAAGCTTCAGAAGGAGGAAGAAAGTCAATACATAGGAAATATTTTCACTTCAGACTCTCCAGTGCAAATATAGTTGGTAATGGAATTTTTTTTTTTACCTGGCAGTTGTGTTAGAGTTGCATTTATTACAATTTCTGAAAATCTTAAATGAATATACTGTGATGAAAATCCTTGTTGAAGAGAGTCTGAGTTTGTCAAACAGCTTCTTGTTTCAAATTTAAAACTATTAGTGGCTCTCTAAAATTGGTTTAGATGGAATGAAAATTTGGTTTAACAAAAGCATATCAAATTTCTAAAACCTATTGGAAATCTGAGTGCTCAAGAAGCCCTCTGAATTAGTTAAATCACTCCATTAAAGATTTTTAATTTAAATTCACTTTCTATGTTCTGTTTTGTCTTACTAACTTTGTTTAACTGTACCTTTTGAAAAATTCATTTTTCTATAAATACAGGAAAAAAAAAAGATGCAATATGAGATCCTTTATCTCTATCACCATCTTTGCTAAGAAGAAATCCTAAACCAGCCTGGTTGATTCAGGACTGCTTTCCTTTGACCTGAGGTCTCCCATAACAAGAAGGTAGTGTTTCACAGATGGGAATAGACTGTAGTGATAGGGTGTAGTCTGAATATGCACATTGCCTGTATGGCCTTGTGCCCTTCAACAATAATTAACTTCTGGCTGGGATCTGTCTCAGAGAGCTGGGTATGGTAGGTGTGAGTCCTACACACAGCCTCTCTGAGAGGGAAAGAGGAGCTTTGCTTCAGCAGGCAGAAAAAAAGCATGGTGGCTTCTGCATTCATCCTTTCAGGAGAAGTGTTGGAAAGGTGAGAATTTGGGTTCTTGTGAACTTGCTGGAGGTTGTATGAGCCATGTCTCTGTGGTCCAAAGCACTTCCTCTTGCCCTGACTACTCTGGGGATGCTTATTTTCTTTGGCACAAGTATGTGCAAGCAACCCAGGTCCAGCTCTGTGCCCTTTATATGGGGCATGCCAGGGAGTTGGACATGGAGACAGGGAGTATCTCTGTGGGAGTCTGCCTGTCTCTGGCAGGTCTGATGAGTTGTGACTCAAGGCTATCCCTGCCAAACCCAGGTTGATGATCCATCTGCCTTGCTGATCCTGGGATATATACCATCTGCTTTTTCCGTTATCCAGAGTGTTTCTGCTCCCGTTGTCTTGGGTAATGGCTTCAGGAGTGTAGTGGAGAGTATCAGTTATTATAGATACAAAAATATAGGTTATGTTTTTGTAGATCTAATAATTTTCACTGATAATAGCATGGTTTTATACAAAGGAGATGAAACACTAGGGAAGTAGATGATGCTTTACGTCTTTTTTTGTTTGTTTTTTTCCTTAAATTTACTAGCTGAGAGGCCAGAAATGCATGGAAATTATAGGCAAATGAGAGTATCTGCTGCATTTATTTCAGAATTAAGATTTCAGCTGGAACAAAATTTAATGTGAAAAAGAGTGTTTTGCAGTATGAGGTCAAATGATCCCTGTGGTGTCTGGTGCGAGACTGCTGTAACACTGCACAAAGTGTGGGATCCTTTCAGTCTGCGCTTTGTATACTCAAAGTATTGCAGACAAGACTATAGGGATGATGGAAAATCTTGTCTGAAGTCATATTGAATCATCCACCTTCCAGCTCTTATGTGGCCTGTTTTTTTCCTTCCCTTTTTTTCCTGCTCCCCCCTAGGCCCCCGCCCTCTTTTTATAACATTTCATACTTTTAAAAATTTAGTTACTCACTCAAAGCCTTGGGAAAAAAAAAAGGCCAAATACAAAAGCCAGTGAAGGTTAGATCATGTTTAATTCATTTTAAACCATAGACCAAAGGAGAGAAAGTCCCCTTTTTCTGCATCGGAGTTGCTCTGCGTCCCTGTAGTTTCTACATCATTAGACAAGCTACAATCATTTTTGGATTTTTTTAATCGCAAAAAAAAAAAATCCTTCTGTGTGACAATGGTGTACTAGGCATATTAAAAAGCAAGCATAAAACTTTTTATCAGGGCAAGCTGTTTTTAATACTAGCTGAAGTTTTGTTTGGTGCACTCCAGAGAGATTTATAAATTACTACCTTTTTATATGGACAGGTCTTCTTAGGAAGATCACGATTACATTTCAGGCAAAGAAAACAGGTATTTACGTGGTGTGTGCAATGTTACCAGCATCTGTGTTGTTTTTTGCCAGTGCTGTGATGTGCCTCACAGCCCCTCTCTATTAATGTTTAATAGGAAGAGCAGCAGGACCCAGCACATTAGTGCTCTAGCATTGCAAAATGAGTTTGGAAACTGCACTATGATTGCTAGCAAATTTTTTTCCAAATACCTGGCTAATTACTGCTAATAAATCAGTACTGAGAAGGCACCTGACAGTTGAATCAAACAAGCACTTGGCAGTTGTAGGATAACGAAGTATTATTTGACTGTATATGTTCATGTAAGGAGCAATTGTGCAGTCCTAGTCAAACACTACTTTTGTAGAACAAAAGAAGATGGAATCCTGTTTCTGCAGAAATGGCTCCTTTATATAGTTGGGATCTATCTTGATTTGTGTGTGTGTATGTTACAAGTTGCTTGCTAAAGTTCTGTTAATTTAGCTCAAGTCTTTGGTACCCCTAAAGATTTCATTCCGTTTTACAGCATCTATATTGTTCCCCAGCCTAATGCTGTAACTTTGAATGCTGCCCCCTTCCCTGATCACCCAAATTGGACAGTAATGATAATAAGTGGTAGTATGGGCAAAGCCACTGAAGTGGGGAGAGCTGCTTTTCCAAGGTTTGTCTCCAGCAGTTGCAGACTGTTGCTGTTTAGAGTAGTCCATGAGCTGGTAAGTTAGCCGCTGTCATTAAAGGCAGCAAATCTTGAGTCAGGCTGTTTTATCAATATAGTGTAGTAAAGAATTTTAAAATATAACAATCTTTCCACAGGGATGGATTTTCCCAAGACAGTGACTGAAATACACATCCAATGCAGTAATGTCAGTTTGCTTGTTTTTCTGCTATCACTGCTATTATTGATGTGAGGAGGGTTATTGTTACACAGTTTGCAATACCTAATTTAATGTTTTGGTAGGCTGAGCAGTTTCATTGACTTGAATTCTCTCCCTTCTCAGTTACTGCTGCTCTGACCTTTTTAGTGTAACACCTTCCAAATGTTTTGGGTTTTTTGTCTGTGGTGTTTTGTTTTTTTTTTTTTTCTTNTTTTTTTTTTTTTTTTTTTCTTGTGTGTTCGCTGCATCATTTTCAATGAGATTTGAATCAGTGGCACTGTATTCACATTCAACTTTTTGACAGCAAGTGAAACTGCAATATGACTGCTGATCTGGGCAACTCTTACAGTTGTAACCCATTGATTTTGTGTCCTGAAGTGAGACTAGATTTGTGCCTGAATCTTCTGAAGTTTGAATTATTCATGTTTCTATGCTTGCTTAGGTGGTAGCCCACTGGCTTCATAGGTCACTGGCAATAATAAAATGTAAACGGGATCTCTCTAGGTAGAGACAGTGTGTGCACAGACTCAGCACCACTGAAATCACCTCAAAACCTGTCTGTGTTGTAAATGAAATGAATCTTGTGCAGAAATTAATAATGTCAGCATAACATTTGAAGGGATCATGAAATGAATGTGGTCTGTAGTGCTACATGAAGATTCAGAAATCTGTAGAATTGATGGTGGAATTGAATTTGCCAGATTTCAGTACAACTTGCTGAGATGCAACGGATGTATCCAACAAAAGCATTCATTTTAAAAATATAGCTGTGAATCACAAGTTCCCACAGTGATAGGAGATAGTATCTGGCAACAAATCAGGCGTCATCAATTCTTAGGCCAAGAAGGAAGAGAAATATGGAAGGCAAGCTAAATAAGCTGTATGATTAAATTTCTATACAATTTGTGATGCATTGCCCTTTGGGACCACTATGGGGAAGTACAATATCTCAAATTATCTTGCAAAGAAGCAGATCTGTTGTTCTGAATCTACTGCGTGCATCAAATAGTAATGCAAACGGTTAGCAATTGTTGCTAACGATACAGGTATTGTACTTTGACTTAAGCTTAATAATTCTGTTTTTTGTCCAGTCTATCAAATGGGAGCTGACACCTATACAAGGAGTGTTATCAACAAGTTAAAACTGCTACAAGCCTAGGAACTTCATACAATGTCTAAAACTTTGTGACATTTCGGATCATAAGAAAACAAGGGCTATCTTTATGCCCCTAACTGCACTACAGCTGAAGGTGACAAACATCATCAGTTCCTCTACTAAAATTGGTGGAATTGACTCAGCCTGCTTCCATCAACCAATACATATTCAGCATGTCATGTAATCAAACATGAGCTGGGAGACTGTCCCCACAAAGTGTACCTTGGAGCTTATGAAATGCAACTGTCAGTTCTTGCTAAATCAGTGATTCTGTATGCTTTAGTAATGGCTGCAAGTGCACAGATATATATATGTAAACTGCCATCTTGTTCCAATCAAAAGATTCCCCACAAAAAATAGGCTGGTGTGCAAGATCAGTTCAAGGAAATCCTGAAGGAGAGGAACTGTACATTTTAAATGTCATTACTTTTTAGTGCTTTACCATTTTCCTATGACACAACTAATTATTCTTGGAAAATGTTTATTTAAACAGTAATTCTTTAGTTCCCTATGTTCAGAATATTCCCAATGGGACCAAATAATTCCTTATCAGTAAGTAGAAAGAAATCATCCTCAAGAACATAATTACTAGTACTGCAACTAGCATGCAGCAGAAGGTATTGTAAAGTCTGCAGATACAGACAGATATGGACTTCTTCAAAAGACATCATTAAAATCAGCCACTTCAGCATATGAAGCTGAAATTTATGTTTTTGGTGGAGTGACTTTGAACTAAAAACAGTGAAGTCACTGAGCAACTTGTGTATCATTCATGAATTTACAAATTACAGTTCCCCAGCTCACCAAAGTCTAATTGCATAGAAGAGCCCCAAATGTCTGTTTTCCTGTTCAGCTGAAAAAGCAACTCACTAATCAAGAGTTGCTGTACTTCTCACCACCCAGAGGTCTTGACATGCTCAGTGAAAGGGAAAGGACAAGAGAGAACAGAGAGAAGTTGTTTTGGATTCAGTCAGTTCCACCCCTTACATGAGAGATGTCAGATTTGGAGGAAGACCTTTGAGAGGGAAACTCCTGCTCAGGTCCTCTGCATGAGCAGGACAGGCAGACGTTTCCTGCTTTCTCACCCCAATAATCCCCTTAAGTGCTAATAATTCTGCTTTTCAGAGTGGTAACTAAATCGGTTTCTTCCCTCCCTATTTTAATAAGTTTAGTAAACCATATCCAGCATGATCTTTAGTGAAAAGTGTCACAATTTATACTGGTACTTACAAGCCCAACAAGTTCTGGGATGTCTGCTCTCTAATTATAGCACCGTAGAGCTTTACTTGGCAGTGTTAAAAAGTGGTCCAGACAAATAACAGCTGTGTTTTGGTTTTATAACACCTTGGCATGTATCACTTCACACTGACAAATATAAATCCCAGTTCTGATTTTGGATTCCTAGCCAAAAGCTGTAGTAAGTTTTTGTGCTCTCATACAATTTGGTATGTCTCTTTTGAGATGCGTTTTCTGATAAGATGCCAGGTGCCTTGTGTGCGAGGCAAGTTCTAGAGGCACTTCAGCTCTATGGGCACTTCAGCACAGCACTAAAAGCCATAACAGCTGACAGGTCCTTATTTGCATGCACTTCATCTTCCATTTTCACTGTGGCATCATGCTCTCCAGTCCTTTAGTTATTGCTTTATCCTTCTCAGCTGCCATGGAAAGGGTGACTTCTCATTGTTTGCCTTTGATGCTAAAACTTGGGAAAGGACCTTGTTTCTTCTGAAGACAAGAATCTATGTTGAGCTTCCTGAGCTGTTCACTATGCAGTCCAGTTATTTTATCCAGTTTCTTGTCAACCTTAATCTTCAAGCGTGTATATAAATACAGTACTTACTGAAGTTTTTGAAGTGTGTTGATAATGATAATCCATTGTTTGGGCGCTGAAACTGCTGAAATCTGGCTGTAGTAGGGTAGGCATTTTCCCAGTTAAGGCAAAAAGCAGTTTTTAAGGATGTGTTGAATTGTTCTTTGCTCGGTATTAAATTGTTAGCTTTTTTAATAGGGAGACAAGGCTCTGGCTACACCAATCTTGATGCAGAAATTATTGTATAGTTTTATGACCTGTATTAGTCAGCAAGCCAGACAAGATGATACTAATGCTCTCTTCTGGTCATAAATTCTGTAAGATGCTGAGATACCACATGGTTACAATGTTGGCATAAATATGCTGATGGGTACAGATGTAATTAATTTTTAGATGTTCCTTGTAATTATTCTAGTGGTAGATGCCTAAATTTGTCCATAACATATTAGAGAAAATGTCCTGCTGTATTACTGCCACTTGTAAAATTTAGTGGCTGCAGGGCCCGAGGTTGTGGTTCTGCTGTTGCCATTTTGTTCTACAAGTGTACTTGGGTTCCACTAAAATTATGACCTGATCTGCACACTAAAGGAGGGAGTTAGCTCCTGGTAATCACAGTGCTTGAGAAGGACTCTGGCTAGAGAAGGGGCAGACTAGTGGGGCTGATAGAGCTGTAGAGCACGCGTCTGACGCGGCCCAGATGGGAACAGTGGAAGAGTGAAGATCTTGACATCCAGGTTTGAGGCTGAGCAATATTTCCTGAAGGCCTGTTTCTGAATTTTGGGATGGTACACAACTACTCTTGTACTCACTGCAAGTGGTTTGTGCTGTTGTTCTAGAGTAGGTTTTAACTTCCAGTACATCCCAGTGGTTTCCAAAGGAAGGAATGGTGACCTCATGACAAGTAAGAGTAAGCCTGTTTTTTCTCCTTTAGTTGCAAGAAACTATGACATTTATCTTTTACTAAATTTGTTGTGCTGTCAAAAAATATCTCTGGAGATGCAAGAAGTAAAACAGTATATAGTCAACATACACGTTTTTATTTTGCTGTAGTTCTTGACAAAAGCAGAGATATCACCAGGGCAACGCCACTTTAGTTGCTTTTCAGTTACTTGGATATAACTTGTTAGTGCCAACAGTTTCTAAAAAGTAGTAGTGTTTCAGCTAAGGGGTTTGAAGAGGCCTATGTGTTTAGCCTATGGATTCCTACCAGGTACTGCTGTGGTATCAGAGAAAGGAATTAAAGAAATAAGGTAGTGGTGGTGAACTTCGTCCATGTGTGAATACAACTGAACCTTCTACTTAAGCTACTGCTAGACTAAATGGATGAAGTTCAGAGAATGAATGCGGACAATGGCCTTTTATGTATTTTCCCTGTTGAGAGAATAACAGGAAATACATCTATAAAAAGGGATCAGTCATCTGCCAGCCTTTGACCCATGATGGGCTTTTTATCTTGTATATTTTGGCAGTCTGATACTTATTCAAGCTATTTGGTTGCCGCATGGTAAAAATGAATTAAATATTTCTGGTTTTTAAAGCGTGGCAAAGATCTGAATATTCTCTGAAGAAGCTTTAGCAAAGAATGCATCAGTCACATTTGTGGTGGCCATAAAAGAATAACTATTTTTGAAGTTAAGAGTTTTATTATTTCAAATAATGCTTTAATTGTCTAATAATTCCAATTATCAGCCTAGTTACAATATGTACTCATAGTCCAAGTTAACATGGGAAAGCTTCAACACTGATCTTTAGTTTCCTACAGCTGGTAGGGATCTCTAAACTGAGAGAGTGATTTGGAGTTTGGAGGCAGAGTGGCAGCACATGCTAAAACTCCTTGGCCTGGATATGTGCAAGTGCTCCCCAGTTATGCTTTTTGTTAGCAGTGCCCCCCGAAATGGTGAGGCCTCACTATAAACATAAAGCCTTTTAAGCTTCAAAGGCAGGGGAGTGTTCAGTGCATGGTACAAATGAGGAAGGGAAAGGGGCTACCTTAGACCTGACAGAAGCTGCACAAGAAAACTGAGTGTGATACAGGCTGATGCATGCAGTCTGGAGTCTTGCAAAGCCAACAAGCATGTGCTTTCATGGAGGGTTCAAGGCCGCTAGACCCCCTCCACCTTGGTCAATGAAAAGGTCATGTTTCATTCCCAAGTCCCATCTCAGCTGAAGCCTGATGCTCTGGGTCCAGGCTGGGGAGGCGTTGGCTTCATCATCTCCATTAGCTCATGGGCTGCTGCTGGGGAACAGGCAGCAACTAGTGGCTGGGCTAAAGCCTTCCTCAAAAATGCATGCAGAAATATTTTCTTTCTTTTTTTTTTCTTTAACAGTTGCAAAAGCACGTTCTTCTGTTTCTCTCCTCCCACTGTCCTCCAGTCCCAAATGCTTCCTTCTTCTGGAGAAGAGACAGGAAAATTTCAGGTCCTCAAGCTTCCCCTTTAATTTTAATGTGCTAACCTGGTTTTGTGTCAATAGGAGCCTCCAATTATGTGCTCTTGTACATGTTGTTTTAATACATTGACTTGAGTCACTTAAATATTCTTGCTGTGAGCAGCTTCTCATGTTAAAAACATGTAAATTTGCAAGGAGTTTTTCCTTAGGGTGATGATAACCTCTGAGAAAGTCTTTAGTTAGTAAAAGAAGCAAACAGTCTGTGTAAACTCAACAGTTGAAATCATGGAGGCGAGAGATTTTAATTAAGGTGGCTCTGTGAGGATGCAGGTGGTGAGCAGCTGTCTGCAATGTGGAGCTTTGCTCTGCGATTGCTCACTGTGCGTTACTGGTGTTTCATGGCAAGCACCTTTGGTTTGCTGCTGAAGCTGACGCTGATATATAGTCAATGTGATGTGGGATCAGTTTGCTTTCTGTTCTTCCCTTCAACCAAAAGGACTTGAAATTTGCTACTTTTAATGGAAACTTGAATACTGAAGCATCGAGTAGCTGAAGATTAGCAAAACAGTAAGTGTTAGGCAATTACGTACTTTTCAGTGTGCAGTCTTTTTTGTCAAAGCTTTCTCTTTGTCAGTAAAATTCTGGGTCCAAAGATACACTTGGCTTGGAATTTGGAAAACAGATACTGACTTGTGCATTTGAACAAGTGGTAAGCCTTAGAGAAAAACACTTGTCCATCTATCTTGCTGATACTTACCTTCATAGGATGTATATTTATAGCCTTACTGTTCTAATAATCTTAAACAACTAGCCCTCAAGATAACTGAAGTGTGACTTTTGTTGCAATTTATCCTTCTTGCTGAAAGGGATTAAATAATATAAAACAAGGGTTAGTGGAAGTGTCGCCTTGAATTTTGGATGCTTTTCAGTGCATCTTTTAGAAGGCTTTCTTTCCATTTCTTTGTTCAAAATGCTTCTGTAGGAGGAAAAACATCACTTGGGATCTGTATGTTATTCAGTGGATGTTGTGCTGATAGCAATATGACACACTGGGTGTCAAAAGAACCAGGTGCAAGAATTGCTTTCTAGATGCATAGCAATACTCCGTGCACAAGTTTAGTTCCACGTGCTGTATAATACGGAGTGAGGCTGGTAGCAGCCAGACTTCTACAGGACCTGTGGATTGGAGAGGAAGCCTAAACTCATCCATTATCAACAACTGTCTCTTTAACTGCTTTGGACAAGAGAATGTTCAGCAAATTGTAATGTTTTCTTGGAAAACACCAAAATTTATAGCCTGCTCTGTTTTGTTATCTGTTGACTCTACTGGGGCTGGCTGTGCTCTCTGTTCAGTGCATCTGTTCTGAAGGTGACCGAGAGTGTTGGTTGAGGAAGGTACTCCATTGTTTCTCGAAAGTTTTGATAGGCAGCAAACTTTGGTCTGGCTGTGTTGCTTATGCAACTGGCTCCTGGAACTGCAGCTGGTACTCTTCCCTTTTAGACCATCCCTGCAGTTAATAACAGGACCCTCTGGTGGGGATCACCTCAGGAATGTGATCACTCTTATCTCCAGAGAGATGCTTCATTCATAGGTGGAAGTCCTAACAAACTTAGCAGGGCTCTCTATACTTCATTATTTGTAACAAGTAAATAAAATTTAACCAAAGGTTTGTTTTGATTTTGGGGTATTTTTTGCTAGCTGCTGACCTTAAGATAGATATCTGAGTAATAAGGGAGATGAGATTGAATGTAAACCATTTTAAAAAGACAAATACCACTAGAACCTTAAAAATCTGTCTTAATCAAATTCTGTTTTCATTATCTGTTTGAAGGATTTCCTATTACTGCAAAATAAACTGCAATGGGCATTCATGGATCTGCTGGTGTAGATAAATGCAGTAGTATGAGTGGAGAGCTTAATGCGTACCACAGATTGGTGGTTCCTGATCTTTGTGGCTGGGATGGCCACTTCGTTACTGCTTGTGCCAGAGGAGCACCATTCCTGCCTCCCTGTTAGGTGGGGTGGCAGTGTGATGGAAAGAGTTGCCCCTGCAGATGCAGTGCCTCAGAGGGGACTGCTGCTGCTGCCATTTATTTGGCTGCTGCCTGCTCCCTCCATGATCACCGGAAAAAAAGACCAGGAGCAGCTGCTAGTGAAGCACCCCAGGCTCTGACAGCAGCCTACCAGCAGCTCCCCAGTCCCAGGCTGCAGGACCCTCATCACAAGTGCTGTTTCCGCCAGCAGGACAGATGGCCCTTGTCAGAGCTCAGGGTTTACCTGTGCCTTTGGCCTTTTCAGGCTCACCTCTCTATGCCCAAAGGAGAAGCATTTACCTATCGCATTTTATCTGCACAAGACATCATGTTTCTCTCAAATCAGGATCTTGCGGATACAGGTGTCTTGTCACTTGCTATAATTATACTCCAAAGGCCTGACTTTAGGTCAGAATCTGGAGTTCTTGTTAGGCACAATGGCAGACCTATGCTGCATCAAGGTCTCTCACACCACATCACTGCTTGTTATAAGACAGAAGCACAAGAGCAGAGGCAACACGTTATAAAACAGTAATTCTTTCCAGGTTTCAAATCTTAGGGTGTATTGTTAGTTACCTGCTGGAGGCTGTGGCTTTTTCAGTTCTCAAGTTTATCGGGTTTTTGTTTTAAGATGAGTCTCCCTGAGTCATAGTATTTTACCAGTTCAGGTGAAAACAACCCTGATCACGTACTGTACTGCTTTATTTAACTGCTCATTGTTGCTAGCATTCCAGTAGGATACAGGATTACTCAGAAAGCTAGATGCTTTCTCAAGACCTGCTTGTTAATTATTTTTCTTCTACAGGCATGAGACAGCCTTGATTTTTCTGTAGGTGGCTATATAGGCTCTATGTGAAGAGGCTAAACGACTTGGGTACCCATTGCATTTCGCCCATCTCAGTGATTTGAGGCTCCCGTGGTTTGCATCTGTCGCAAATCCTTTTCATTCCCTCTGGAAGTGAGGGAAGTAGCTCACAAATGTGAAGGTAGTCTGAATTTCAGACAAGTCTCATGTGATGACCATTGTGTTGTAGTCTGTCCAGTTACTGTGGAAGAAAGATATGATTCTAATTACTGTTGCTAAAATATAAAATAAAGGCATTCTGAAGTTTGACAGCAATGAACTGACTCATGCTCTTTTGCCAGAGTCATTCCATATTTCAGTGACTAAAGACTTTTTTTTTTTTTTTGGTGAAAAGTACTTTATTAAAAATAAAGGTTGTGTGCATTCTTCATTTGTCACACCTTGAAACTTAAATTTGAGCTGGTGGTAGAGAAAATGTTCTTTTTATGCATTTTAGGTGACAAAATATTTATCTTTTCAAGTCCTTTTTTCTTAGTAAAGGAACGTGTGGGTTTTTTTCTTGTTTTTAAAAAAAGCATTGTCTTAATTGTGTGCATATACAGGAATCTGTCTCCCTTCTAGAGCCAATGGAGAAGAGACTCCAGAACTCATGCATGAAGTGTTAGACTGCTAACAGACCTGTCGGTCTGGGTGAAGGGTATGAACCAAATTATCGTGCCAGATCCACCTGCTTACAAAGACCTATAGCTGTGCAGGTTGGGTTGTTTAGGACAGTGATTACTTCACTCCTAGTCATCCAGCTGTCCCTGAAAACGGCCCTTTTGTATGCACAGAGAGAAATTACTGGAGGTGCATGTAGAGAGTGAGATGCATCCATGTGATCCTTCAGACACATCGGATGTCCTCTGCCCTCCTGCTGTCAGGCTTGCTGAAGTTGGTAGGGTTGCTCCAAACCCAAGACAACAGATGATCTCTGAGGAGGATTGCAAGGTATAATCGTCCTTGTTGGTTATTCATGGGTGGTGGCTTAAAAACATGCCTGAAATATTTGCTGTTTTCCAAACTGCACTGGAGGACCACGAGCGAGTACAGTTGAAAGGAGTGAGCCAGTGTCTGTTGGAAATTCTACTGATTATCAGGGTCTGTAGTGCAGGACTGGCTTGCAGAAGAAGGATCTTTAATACTACGGTGAGAAATGTGGAAAAGGTCCATGACATGAAGCACTGAGAAGCTGAAACACTTGACCTCTGCTGCAAGCTGTTTTATTTTCTCTTAATGCCAGCAGGATTACGTGGGTGCTAGTGCTATAAATGTTGCCCATGTGACTGCCCTCTCCAGTGTACACGGGATGTCACTCTAACTGAAGAAATTTGTTTGGAGTTTGGTGAATTGTGTTGTGGTCCAGAGACTCCCTACATGAATTCAATCCCTTTATATTATCCAGTTTTTAGATTTGCTAGGGAACCTGGCTGAGGCCTGACAGGGAGTAAAATGAAATCTCGGTCTGTGCAAACTGCGTAGTTGTATTTCCTAAGTGATTTATATTCTCTAATTATTAAAAATTCAGACATGCAATATGAGCTTACTTCTTTGCAATTATCTAGTAATGTAGAAGAAAATAAGTTTAATTAAGCAAGTATATCTTGGAAACATAACAGAACAATTCCAAGTTGTTACTAATTTCAGAATGTTTTTGAAGTACAATGCAGTTTAGCATCCTACAATAACCCTCAACTGACGTGAAACAAACCCCAGACCATTTCTTACATGCTGCTGTGATCAACAAGCTAAGTCTGTTTTTCCCAAGCTGGAAATGTCTCTAACATAGGTTCAAGCAGAGAATCTTGTTCAAGTGTTGTTTGATGTGTGGAATGTGCACTTGAAATGCCACCTTGTAGTGGAAATAGTCAAAAAGTGCCTTAATTGTAATAGTGCAACTTGAAGCCCCTGGTTTGTCTTGGCGATCACGGGCGGCCAGGCAATGCATTTGCTGTGTGCTCCGCTAGTCCTTGACGCACTTGTTTGTGGCCTGGGTATCCTCCACAGAGGCAGAAGGAAAGAGGCCCGAGCTTCTGCCCTCTAAGCTGTGCTCTCATATTGCATGGTGATGTTTATGTAAGTGAAGCAGTTGTGTAAAGGAAGGGAGATTGCCTGATAAAGGAACAGTCAGTTCCTATGTAGAGAAGATTTGCGATTTCTGTGGCATGATTTGACCAGATTAAAGAGAGAAAAGCTTGTTTTTCATGCACCAATCTCCTTGTTTGAGCTGCAGGCATTGAGGTTGTGACTTTCACCTTGGGAAGGAAAGAAAGGGGATGTTTAAGTAGTCAAATCACCAATTCTGGATATATTTGTGAAGTCTCACAAATTACAGGGCTTGGGAAAAAAAAAAAAAAAACCAAAAAAAACCCAACCAACCAAAGCCTTGTAGTGCTATACAGCAAATTCTTATGTGCACAGTTGCGGATACGTTTTCCTGCCTTAAAAAGAAGTTTGCAAATTAAGATTTTACGAAAACTGAGTAAAAAATACTGATGTGACTACTTATAGTACAGCTTCTTTCATCAGGAGCAATTTTCAGTGCTTAGTCAGAAAAGTTAATTCTGGCTTTGCAGTTTCCTTTTTGCTTCTTATCTATGGTCTCCATTAAGCCTTCCCAGATCCTCCACAGGCTGGTGGATCCCGTGGTGGCAAAGCCCTCAGCCTCACTCTGTGGTGGCTGAGGGGGTGGCACCGGTGGGGCTGGTCCCTGGCTCTGTCAGAGCAGCGTGTGCTGCAGCCACTACCTGCTCGTCCATGGTTCCCTCAGCCTGGTGAGGTGGGGACTGCAAGCTTTGCAAGAGAAATTCAAGCCAGTCCATAAGCTAAACAGCATTCCCTGTGCCTTAAATGGCAAAAAGTTGACACACTTGTAAACTTCAAAAAATTTCAAGAAAAGAAACATTTGACTGTCCAAAAAAAAGCTTTTGATAATTGTACTAATAGAGAAGTTGTTCCAGGTATCAGGCACTGGCTTTCTACTTCCAGGTCAGGATAGCCGTATAGTGGAACAATATGTAACATATCAGATTAACCCCATAAGACCTCAGTGTCACCTTTTCAAAATCTGAAATAATTATATACATCAGAAACCGAACAAGGATGTCTACAACTAGAGCTTTAGAAAATAGTCTGTGGTTATTTATCATCTTGGTCCCTAAAAAGAACCAGAAGAATTCTCAAGAATCTTTTAATAACTATTCTCAAACAAAATTTCCTTTCATGTGATCTGAGTGTTTTTTTTTTTTTTTAAAAAAAAAAAAAACACCCAGAAGTAGTCAACACATGGAAACCAAAGTTGTATAAAAATAGCAGCATGTGAATCACGTGTAGCTGAGAAGCTTGATAGTTTCTTAGGCAACTAAAGTGCTGTTAAGACTATTTCTTTGGAATATTTGTCTATGGTAACATAGGCCAAATGGATGTACAATGCCTTTTCAGTTTGTAACAAAGGACAGTTTTTCTCCCACCATTTGGCTTATTTTAGCTATGGGCATTGTTACACTAATTTGCACAATAAACAGTATTTTCAGTCTGTTGTCAGTAAAGAATTAATTCTGTTTGTCTGAAAGCAGAAGTATGGGGTTTTTTTCTTTATGGACCATAAAGTTGAACTATTATGTTTTCTAATTTTTGCAAAGAAAAAGTTCTAGAAGAGTATTTGTTCATTTCATGTAATTATGAACTTGATCAGCGCATATTTTTGGAAAACATATTCTGTATGCACATGCACAGCTGTTCTTAAATATGGAACGAGTGGGAACTTACAAGCCATGGGCTTACACCTTTCCAAAAATTACTTCAGTGCTTCCAGTGCCTGAATCTCATTAATTCACTATTGGTTTGGGATTTCTTTTGATTTATTTGGAAGGTGTGACTTAGAAAGCAATTACACAGTTCTTTCCTTTCCTTCCATGCCTCCTCTACATTGGCCAATGAATAATTCCCTACATTTTTAAATTGGAGATGTAGTTTTTCCTGTCTCTGAGCTTAAACATTTTGTTTGCATATGCAAATGATGTTTTGCAAAAGGTAATATGCATCATGCTAGATGGAGCAAAATAGCTAAAATAGCTAATAGGTTGTCAAGTGGTAATTTTTCAGATAATATCCTAAAACCAGTGATTTTTTGTCTACTCCTTAGATATGAGCGTCATAGGCTCCTAAACTGGTTTAACTAAAAGATCAGGATTTTGAAAGTGTTCCTATTTACTTATTTTCTTCAGGTACTTTCTGTGTTTTTATTTGCTTTTTGAAGAGGCAGAAAACAAATCTGTCATCTATATCCATACAAATTATCCATTACTTAAAATGTAGACTCAATCTACTTTTAGCAAATATCTTTTTAACCCTTTAACGCTTTTCTATAGCTTTAAACCATATTCCAATTAAAAAATAAAATTGTTACTTTTCAGTAAAAAATAAATGAAATGCATGTCCTGCCTCGTAAGTAAGGAGATAGGGAAGGGAAAGAAATGTCCAAAGCAATAAAATCTGTTCCTCATTAAGACCATTATCTGCCTTAATATAATCATGTTCAAGTCCAGACATCCCTTAATCAATGCAGTCTGGACGATATCACAACAGCTCTTCAGAAAGTACAGATAACACCAGTGTCAGTAGTCTAACTCAGGGACAGGCTTAAACGTGCATCCAGAAAGCAATGAAACCAGGAGATAAGAGAGAGCTCTCAACTGTGTCTCTGGTGACACAAGCAATATACTTTGGGTTGTAATTTTTTGATAGTTGACTGTACATTTTTCATCAATAAAAGCAGAATAACCAGAAAAAAAAGGACTTGCCGCAAGGACAAAAGCTGAAATCTTTTTCTGGGGACTTAGATTTAGTGGAGAGGCCTTTAGGTGTTTCTGAGTAGCTTTGATTAGAAGCCAATGTTTTTAACATTGCAGCAAAAGAAAAGTTAATGTTCTTTTTTCTTCTTCTTTTTTTACTTTCCCCTCCAACTTTTAATATTTGTTTAACATGGTTTTCTTGGGGACCCAGGCTTCTGACCAACCAGGTTGTTTTCTGGTCTGAAGTGTGATCCCTGTCCCCATCGGTAAACCAAGAAAAGCAGTAATGGTGGGAATTGGAAGGTATGAGAAGGGGGTTGAGATTTGCTCGGACGGAATTAGGTTTTTCTTAGTGCCTCTGGTCATTACACAATCTTGTTGTGGAAGGCAAACAATCAAGAGCATTTAAGTACCAGTAAATACCTTCCACCAACGTGCAGCTACTTAAAGAAACTGAAGGAGTTGACGCTGTTGAGGGATTAGGAGGCTGGGATTTAAGTGCTTATGTATTTTAAAAAGTATAAATGAAAGAGCTTACAAAGGGCCAAGAAATGTTGGGTATTATAAATGGTGTTGTGACCAACAAATGGCACCTAACTTTGGGACTGCCCACTTGACTTACACCCCCCTATTATGTGGCACAGGAGGAAAATGAAGAAGCTTGCCCAGTGTATGAGTAAATGACTGCCTCCCATGAGATGTTGCAATGTGTGGGCTTAGGTGTTAGGTTGTTGGTTTTTTTTTTTTTAAGTCGGGAATTAGGCCAGTTGCACTCAAGGGAACAAGTAGGCTTCCACAAGCGCAAGAATTCTCATTCATGTGCAACTCTGAGGGTAATGACCTGCAAGGGGAATCCTTAAAGTATAGGACAGACCCCTGAGAGAGCTGCAGGAAAGGATCTCATTAACACAGCCCCAAAATTAAATAGTTTAATTGGAAGAAGTAGAACTAAAATGATGCAGAAAAGGGGTTAAAATGAGAGAGAGAGTCTCATCTAGCACACAGAACAGCTAGCCAGCTGTTGGCTTGTGACTCTTTCCTGCCAGGTCCCAGAGGGGAGCATGGAACTCCCATCCTTGCACTGCTCCTGTCGGACATGCTCTGAAAAGCCAGATGAAGCCATTATTCCCACTTCTGTTGGTGGATGTTAGGAGCTTTTTAAATAACGAATATGAAATTGAAATTGTTAACACAGGTACTGTCTTGTGTGTCCAGCTGTCTTAACACTAATCCTGCAAATTTCTATTCCTGTAGAGTAGGACAAGACCTAGGTATGCATTTCTGATCACAATAATGAGACTAGTCACATGCAAAAACCTGCAGGGTTATAATCAAAGCTCTGAATATATTGCATCTGAAATGCCAGTGAGACTGCCTTCTGCAGTTACTTATGCTTGGTTTTCCAGGGCTCACCAAAGCAGAAAATTGCTATATAGCAGCTATTACTTCAGTTTTTATCTTTCTTCTTACTTTCCCTTATGTTAGATCTCTTCCTGTATCAGCAGGATTGATTGAGAGCCTGTTGTTGTATAGAGGATATTCCCAGGAGGCTGTCTGTGATCCCCATTACAGTTTGTTTGTGCTCCTGGAGCCTTCCAGAAGAGTAATTTCTTGAAGCAGAATTCTTAGTTAGATTAAAAGAAGATTTTAGGTTTCTCGAAAAGTATGAACAGTTTCATCTGTGTCCTGATAGACCAAGGGAGTGGATGAATACTTTCACCCGTTAGAGCTGAAAAATAAGAAAACTATGCAATGTTAGAGTGAGAGTCTTGTAAAATCCATACGCTTCTGTTTGTGCAAGACTTGCTTCTTGTCCTGACACCAGTGGTAGAAAGAGAATGAACTTTTTGACCTGACTCTTCCTTTATTCTGTACGTTGATAATAATTCCACTGGAATGAAGGTCCTCTGTGAGAGTGTGGCAAGTGTGAACATCTGTCATTTCCCTCTACTGAACTTCTCTGTCTTGCTTTCTGAATCAGTTGGGTTTTTTTCCCTCCACTTCACTGATGTAGTTCCTGATTAAACTGTTTTTTTCTCTCATTTAAGCTAGAGAAAGCATTGAACATGACCATGGCAATAGCTGCAGAAGAAAGATACTTGTAACTACAACCCTTTTGCTCTGATATTTGAATGATCTCTCAGTGCTGTTGCTGCTGTGCAGGTTTAATGCCCACCTCGTGAGAAATCGTTCCTGCCTGCTTCTTCCCTGAGCTCTGACTCAAGTAGGGTTGCCACTGTAGGGCTTGATCCTTTGGATCCATTTTCTTTTCTGTGCCTGACATGATGTTTTCAGGGTAGGAAAGAAACTGGCTTCATGAAGCAGGAGTTGCACTGTGAATTTCAATAGCTTATCTTCTGGCACTTTTTGGCTGCAAAAGGATGATAAAAACATTGCCCCAAGAAGTCTCCACCACTGACTCCTGTGGGTGTCTTCTGGAAGAAGTTCAAGCTTTTCACCCCTTTTCTTCCTGGGGAAAGATGGTGAGCTTGACCAAGTTTAAAAGTACTGTACTGCTAGATCAACAAGAGCAAAGAGGTTAATGTAGGTTTTCTCTTATTACCTTTTCCAACCACTGCTTAACTGGAACAATGTAGATAGTACGCTGTATTTTATGAATTTACTGAAGTGCACAGGGGTGATGTTTAATTAAGCCTTTGCGATTATAGGCACTGGCCTGAAGCACAAACAAAGCTGCAGCTGTTTGGGATGATGCAGGTTGGGCAATCTCTACTGCATAGACCATACTCACTGCCAGAGGGGAATGAAGGGGAGAAAACAAATCACTGCCAGAGCATGGTGCACCTTTCATGGACCTAGAGAGGAAAGCAGTTCACTTCCACAGCTTTCATTTTAGTGCTTTGTAACATCCAAGTTTGGAAGGGTGCATGCGGGAAATTGAGGTGTAGCCAGTGAACCAAGCTATTTGCTTTTTGCTATTTGGATGTTATTTTGTATGTTCTTCTGCTTTTGTAATTGCCTTTTCTTCTTGTATGCTAAGTTATTTAGGAAGCAGCCTACTTGTTAGATGCATACCAGAAAAGGATTAAATTGTGTTTTAGCCCTCTCCTAGACAGATCAGTGTGAGCGCGTGGCTGGATAGCCTAGACTTCTAATGGATTTCAAGAGTTTAGGATTAGAGGAAATAAATCAGAAGAGATCAAGGACACCTTGTGACAGAGAGGAAGCAGGCTGGACAAAGGAATTTAAGATACCAACTCAGTGCAGATATTAAAAACTGGGGGTAACAAATGGAATTTGATAAGGATTTGATAAGGAAAATAGAATTAATGGGGTAAGCTGAAATAGCTATCATAATGATACCAATACGAAGGCACCTCTGTATTTCCATATAACAATCTCCTTGTAAGCAATAATTTTTGTCTTTACTTAAAATAAATGTTGTCTGTTACTACGTAAATGTGGGATGTACATGACAAGTTGGAAAAGAAAATTATCTTGATAAAGTTTTCTGCCTTCTGAATTTATCTGCAAAATTGAAAAAGCATTATTTTCACGAGTAGACGCATCAAAATAAAACTGGTAGGTAAGTTGGAGGAAGGCTAGGGGTTGAATTCTGGGTTAGTGTGTATGGCTAAGAACTGGGACTTTGGTGCTTTTTCTATTGTTTTATTTACTTTGCTGCAAGATTGGTAACTTGCTTAGCCTCCCTGTGCCTTTGTTTACCCACCTTTACTGAATGAAAGGAAGATTCATGCTTTAAAAAAAGGATTTTTTTTTTTTTTTTTAATTCACAGGTGTGTACTTAAATGTCTAATGTTTTCATATCACAAACTTCTGTTTTAATTGGAGGTATATCTTCAAATTATTTTCATTAGGAAAATTGCTTTATCACCTTTAAAGATTCTTAAAACATTAACATTTGAAATCCTGGCATTTATGTCTCATGATCTTTCAGGGTTGCCTACTTTCCTCTTAAATTTCTAAATAAGCATTGATAGATTTCTATACATTTGTTAAAAAATAGTGCTTCAGGGATCAGCATTGTCTTACTGCTTTGTCACAGGGACTTTGTTTACTTTGAGCAAGTTAATTCTGCCTCTGTTTTTTCCTCTGTGATATGGGATGACTTGTTTTTCAGGGCAATGCTGTCTTCCAGCCTTCTGTCCTAGTGAGACACGTTCAAGTATTACAGGGATAGAAAGTGGAAAGACTGATAGGTAATGCCATGGGTTAATGTTTTGGTTCCCATTTCCCATACACAAACAACCAGTAATTAAACATGAGACAGTAATCTAATATCAGAGACTTCTGTAAAGACCTGTTTAGATATACTTTGCTTGAAATTTTGTTCAGGTACATGTTTGAAGTAATAGCAGCTGAACAGGGATTGACTGAGGACTCATGAACGTGAAAGCTTCTGAAAAGGGCTAGCAAGACATAGACCATAGGATTCAGTGCTACTTGGGAGAAGAGCAATAACTATTCAGATCAAAACTTGAACAAAAAATATTCTTTTCCTTTCTCTTATCTCCTTCCTCTTCCCCAGGATTTTGGTTAAAAGAGTGTGTGTGTGGGGGGAATCCCTAAAACCCATGGAAATATTTTTTTGAAAGTGGTAATTGGCTTTGGATGGTTTTTAATTTTTAATTTTTTTTTAAATTTTATTTTAAAGCAATGAACTTTTCCTGCTTCACAAAGAAAACTGTCTTCCTCTCTTCTTTGCTTATTTGGCAAGTGGGAGAACTGAGCAAGTGTGGAGATAGCCTCTCCTGAGGACAGTGTAACAGTAGAAACAGGGAAAATGTTTCTCCCAAACATCTCATTTTTCCTAGCCAGTAATAGGAAATGAAATTTTGAGAGGTAAGTTAAGAAAAAAGTAAAGAGGAAAGTCTTTATTTCCCTGCTGATTCCAGACTTTTACAGTCAGAAAGTGTGGGAAAAGAAACATATTAAGTCAGGGATGACCTATGAAGTTTAAAAAGGATGCAAGAAATAAATTTTCTGTGTGTGTGTGTGGTTTTTTTCCACATTTCCAAACAAAGTAAAGTATTTGTTTGACATGCTCTGTGATGAAGCACCTGGTAAGTGCTTTTTAATGAACAAACCAATATTTATTTCCACATGCCACTACAACTTAGAAAGGAACTAAGAATATGCTAAGTCTGTATTTGTTTGTGCCTGGATATGAAAGCCTATATAGTTTTAGTAGCGCTTCTTTTAATTTTTACATGCATTACAGCACTCACATCATGTCTTTTATTATAATAAAACATTAAAACATGACTTGTAACTATGCTTTAACAGTAAAACTCCACATAAACCAAAAAGCTATACATCTTTAGTGTGGAATGTTTCATCATTCCTTATTAATACTATAAATGGGAACTATAAATTTCTCTCTTCCACAATACATGTAATAAAATACTTAATGGATTGTGAATGACATGTTATAAAACTTGGCATTAGGTACTGCAATTTATATTTAAATGCATCTCAGACATAAATAAATGCTCTATAAATAGAAATCTATCTGAATTCAGAGTACATGTAACCACTCATTTAGGTGTAGCAGTTTGGATGATGAAATCATTAGATAGTAATTTATTTCTGTAGAAACATGCATTTGTGTATTCTGAAAGGAACTCCCACAACCGCCCTGAATAAACACTCTTAAATAGAGAAGGATTTTAATAAAAACTAGAGGCGTTGTGTATATTCCTAGCAGGATTTTGGTAACCTCTAAACAGAATCTATAATTTCAAAAGCACCAAACCAGAGTAACTGCTGCAAGTTAAAATAACAATCATGGGGAACAGGACCAGGGGCCTGAGGCAGACAGACGTAACATGCTCACCCAAGCCACCAGTTATGCACTGAGACGGTGGAATCTGGATTTCTCTTTGTGGTAACAACTTCATAGCAGTTTAAAACTGATATTGCACCCATTACCTGAGCTGCCGCTGTCAGCCATGGCACTTCCTCATTATAGGAAGCAAGTGTAATTCAGTGATGGAGCAAGAGGGAAGTATGAAGCTTTAATGGAGAGGTTAAAAAAAAAATTAAAAAATTGGTCAACCAGAAGGATCAGAGCAAGAACAAACCGTTTCACAAATCTTAGTGAGAGCTGATGATCAGTGTCTTAAACTGTGCATTCATCCATTAAGTGAGAGCCAAAGGATCTAAAGAACAAGTCTGGATGAAAGTGGCCTTATGGTTCATTTTCTAACATGTGGAGGAACAAAGCAGCACTTGGAAAAGGGCCACTGAGTCCATTCCAGATTGTTCCCTGCAGGATTTTCAAGTGAAGACAGTTTAGGTATTTGGTTGGTTCAGAGCTGAGCACTTCTTCCTCTTGTGAGAGAGGTTAGTAGCCATACCCCCAGGATGAACCATGCAGAATATCTTCAGCACAGCTCAGCCATATAATTTACCTGCCTTTCTGCCCTCACTCTCTGTCTGCCTTTCCATGCCAGCTGTGGTGTGGGGCTGTATCCTGTTACCTCTTCTGCAAAGGGTAGAAACCAGGGCTCGTAAATTAATGTTGCTTTGGGCCAACCATCGGGAACCAAATAGGTTCCTCTACAGAACAGGTCTCCTGCATTGATTCTTCCAACTTTTGCATGCCCTCAGTCTTGCTGCTGCTAAAGATAAGTAATTCAGGAAGTAGCTCTTTCAGTAGCTTATGGTATAGAGAGGCTACGAAACAACAGTTTTCATTTTTCTCTGGGTTTCGGTGATGTTTTCTCTGGATGTGTACACATGTGCTGTTCTGCATGATGCAGAACGTGGAGAGCAGTTGGGTCACAAAAGGTTCCTGATGCTGAAAGCTTCTGTGACATGTTTTGTGGTGGGCTGAATTTGCTCCCTGGGCAGACAAGGTTTAGTAAAGAAAACATACATTAAAAAAAAAGAGGCAGGGAGGCAGGGGATATGGAAGGGCTGATTTCAGAGTTATGTGACTGGCTGTTGCTGCCCTGCAGAGTGAAAGTGAGGCCGTAGTATGCAGAGATACGGTGTTAGCTCTTAGGCATCTGGAAAACTTTACTTTTGTGAGATCATTATAAGGTGTTTTCTCCCTTGACTGACTTGTCTTCTTTAATGAAACCGGTCAGAGATTAATGTGTTGCCATTGCAGGTGGATTTGGGTATAATCACCCAGACATTCCTTCTACCAGCAGCAGCAGTATAAAGGAATGTGAGGAAACTATTGGGTGATTACCTGGAGGAAAAAAAGAATAAACCCCAAATCCAACAAAAAGCAGGTACTGCTGCACAGATGGGTTAATCCATGCGAACTTCCATCAGTATCTCAAATTGGATTGAAATTGGTTGAAAAATGTAGTGGGGAAGCGGCAGGGGTATGATGGAGTGATTGCACACCTTTATTTCCCTAAGAAAGCAGTTTGAAAATAGTTAATAAGGTTAGTAATTAATAGTTGCTAGGTTTGGCTCTAAAACGGGTTACACTGCTGCAACAGAAATCACAAAGTAAATTACTAGCCTGGTGCTGCAGTCAATCAGTGAAGTTGTACTAAGTAGAAATAAGTTGAGAGCGGGCAACGACTGGGCTACCAATACATAGAGAAGGGTTTTTTCCACCCTGTTTATTTTTCACTCGTGCATTTACTTGTAATTCTAGTGGAAAGTGGAGAATCACCAAGGAGTTGCTGTGAGTGTGGGGTTGCATCTGGGCTGCCATCTCTGTATGTGACAGGACATCACTATTTCGTAATATGCCCTCTGTGTTTCTGTCTATCACTGCAGCATGCTTGCTGAGGTGGCAAAGCCCAAAAGGCATTTCCTTCTGTCTCTGTCTAAGCAGGGAAGGTTAGAGGAGAGGTAATATATCTGGGCTGTGGCTTTGATTCTTCATTATATAGACATGCTATGTAATTTTAGCCAGTGATACCTCTAAACACTAAATCTATGGTATTGACTCTGCCACTGCAAAGATGTTGAAAGAAGGTATGAAGAGTTTGCATACTTTCATTTTCATCAGATTACAAGTACTTCTCTTGAGCTTCAGTAATAATGTCTTTTTGAAAGTGTACTCGAGGGAAAAAGTTAGTCTTCTGTGAATTTTCACTTTAGTGTACTATAGAGCTCTTTTTCCTTGTTGTAATTACTTCAGCTTGAATAAATTGAGGATTTCTTTTTGAGATGAAGATCTCTCTTAAGCACAGAGATTAATTTTAAGGCTTTGATCGTGTGGGTCCCCTGATGTCTGGGGCATCCCCAGTAAAAGTTATGTCCACTTGCATTACTAGATAGAATCCTCTGGCTTTCTACACAAAAGATAGAGCCTACTACTGTAAGCTCTTGTGGTATCACTGAGATAGCACCTCTATTTTTCAGACCTTCATTATCAGGAGTATTATGACATGTCATTCAGTACCCAGCAATACCTAGACGGAGGTGTCCAGGTGCGTCAGTACCCTCATACTCAAAAAGAAGACCACAGTCCAGACCACAAGTAGTTTGATCTAGGTCTATTAAAGTTTCAAATATTTCTTACAGGACTCATGGAAGACTCAGTCAATATTCATAGAAAGAGTTCAGCTGTTTTAACTTGGTCCAAAGCTGTTGCACTGCCTCCCTCTAAGAGGGCAAGGGTAAAACTAGCTGTGAGATTTCAGTGTAAAGGTAGATCTTGGTAGCACCTGGAGCAGAATTTCTGTAATGTTTCTGTAACATGAGAGAGAAGATGCTGTTTAACTGATATAGGTATACTTGAAGGGGAATGGTTGCTACTCTTTCTGTTTGCGTCTTTTCCCAGATGCTCTTATTTGTTTTTCCCCCAATTCTGTTAGTGTGGGGGGCTAATACTTATAGTTATTTATTAGATGGTCTTACTGGCTGCAAGGTAACTGAATTGGTTGGTTTCCCTTTCTTTTAGGGGGAAAGAGCACAACCAAGTAGGCACTCCTAGCAGCACCCTTCACAGCTCGAGAGGCGCACAACCACCAAAATTTAATTAGTTTGAGACAACCCATCTTAAGGCCAAAACAAAAAATTGCCAAAACAAAACAAAAAGCAAGTAGACTCTCTTTCATTAATGCTGCATTTCCTCTGCTCAGAGCTGGTTCATTAAACTGAAAATTGTTCAAAACAGGCATCTCTGTAAAGAATGCTTGGAGCAAAATTAATTAGTTTTGCTAGGTTAGTAATGCACCTTGCTTGAACTGAAATTGAAATTATTTTTTGCAATAAAGCCACGCCACTTTTTATCAGAATTGTCATTAATTGTAGGAAATAGGAGTGTGATGGAAGAATTTGTCAAGTCTAATTTATTCATACAGTGACCCTTAAAAATTATTGATTTGCCTCATGAGATGCAGCAGGATTGAAAGTAACATCTGAACGTCACCTGATGTCTGTATTTAGCTGAGGAGTTTCCAAGCTGTCCTTTTATTTTGTTAAGCAATAAATGGGTAAATCATGCCTAAGGGTATTCATAAGATGTTGAAAAAAAACCTAATTTAATCTGACTGTGGTCATGTTTGCTGTTCCTTTTTTAATAAAGATTCATGTCCTTTTTAAGTGGCAGTACGGTTTGGAGAAGAGCTTCATTTTGCATGAACAGTGTTTGTGTGTGGTGATCCACTGAGAAATGAGCATGGGCTCATAAAGCTTTACCTAATTTTAATTCTGCAGCGGTTTCTTTGATACTTTAAATGGCTGGGTTTGATGTTTTTCAGTGGCTGAGGCAAAGTCAGATGAGTAAATCTTGTTAAGAAATTTCTTTTGTTCCTACAGTGGATACCTTCAGAAAACTCTGACTCTCTCAAAATTGCCCATCACAGAAACTAGGTTACAGGTGAGCTTATGGAGCCAACACCCCTGCTAGGTATTTAAAGCAGTTCACAAGGTTCCAGCTGATGCAATGAGAATTTTTTGGCTGGAAATTCCAAATAGCTTCACTTAATGATCATCAGTGCACACTTCTGGTAGCTTCCCTAAATATTTTTTTAAATGAAGAATGAGGATATATAGATCATATGATGTGTGATAACATCACTTCAATCTCACCCCACGAGGATATTGTCAAATTTCTAAGGCTGGCTACAGTTCAGTTTTATCCTGGTATTCTGTTCCCCTCTGAGAATAATTGAAATGTTGCTGTTGCAGTTTCAACAGAAACAGCATGGTTTGGTTTTTGTGGGGAGGGGTTATTTTTGTTTTTTTCAAAGACAACTTTTTAAGATTTCTTCCCACCAACAGTTCTTTTGTCTCTCATGGTATCCTTAGTGTTGTGTCTTTTTGTTTTGGAGGGTTTTTTTTCTCCTACTTCTTTCTTTCCCCTCCTTATATGTAGATCTTGCTGCGGAATATGCTTTTCTTGCATGGCATTCTGCCAAACACATAAATACAGGAATAATAGGGACAATAAGTATCAGAAGTATTTATCACTTTGGACATTTTTATTCCTGCTGGAGTCCCTAATTTCCTTTTTTTTTTCCCTTCCCACTGCTCATCTCTTCTGTGTTGATTGATACATTCATTATACTACGGTGAGGTTTTTCCCCTCCTTTTTTCCTCTTGTGGAGAGAACATTTCTGCTGCAATATCTTATTTTTATGCCACTGATCAGCTCATTATCTCTCTCTCAATAATTAATATATTTTTAATATAATTAACTTTCATGGTACCAAATCCATGGCTGCTTCCCCAGCCCCCTTTTATTATCATAGCTTTGAAGTGATTCACCAAGCCCTATTGCAAGTATCAGATTTCTTAATTTAAAAATCATGTTCAGTGTGTAGGTTTAGATGTAACGTCAGTCTGACAGGGTCTTTCTCTTCATGGGCTACTGGGTGAGACAACAGATACAGCCTGAGCCGTATCTGCACAACCTGCACTTTGTGGGGAAAGTGTTTTCCCCGTGTTTCCCTTCCACGGAAGTAGAAGAATTGCCATCCAGAGCTCTCTGTGTACCTTTCTAATCAGATACTAACTAATGCGGTTACAACTGGTATGATAACAGTCAATATGGAAATATTCAAAGGGTTTTTGCCGGTGATTGCTGTTCCCTTCGCCTCCTCCAGCTTGCCAGAACTGCATGCATGAAATCGAACACTTGTTTGTGTGTGATAGGAGACCTATCACAGGATTTTATCTTCTGTGTTACAGTGAGTGTGTCAAGCCTGCCATCTGGGCTTAGGATACAACTGATACAAATAAATGAACACTTTGTTCTGGGTTAGAGGGCTGGCTTCGGAGGACAGGGCAGAACTGTGTGAATGTTTGATTTGGGAGGGGGGCATACTTTGGATGAGCTCAATAATTTCTGATTTAAAAATTTTGAAAAGTATTTTCTTATTTGAATGAAAACAAACAAAATATTGGATGCAACAGTTTTGCTCTTTTTGTTTTCTCTGGCAGAAGTATTTACTATCTCTGAGGTTAATTTTGAATATTATTTATCCTGAAATGGAATGTAATTCAATGGTTCTGAAGGTATGTGGACAAGACTCTGCTCCATCTCTATTGAGTTACTTGTAATTTTTTCTAAACATTTTACAACTGTATTCTCACCCAATCTGTCCAGTTGCTGTAGTGCAAGCACCTTGCCTTACGGTGCAGCGGGTGTTTCATAAGGCAGATAGTGATTTCAACTTTCTCCTACTTCACACTACGGGCTGTGACAGCCCTACTCCTTCTTTGTCACTGCAGGCTCCCTTTTTGTCTCCAGGTTGGTTTACCCGCTTAATTAACTGCTTTGGGAGTGTGTTTTGAGTTCACAGATGATAATAGGAAATAGGATTTTAAGGGAGCGATACTGTGTGGCCGTTCCTGTGTTCTTGTCCCACTCGCTGTTTGTTGCAAAGCGATTATAACTGATGCTAATTTAAGGCACTTGGCATAGGATTTGGAAGGAGAATACATTCACTTGGCAAACGCTGGTTCTTGGAAATCTTGCTGCAGAGTAACAAAAACAGTAACTCTCAGACAAATCTCTCTATTTACTTGACACGGACTGCCTCCATGAGAATTTCCTTAATACATTTTCTTCAGCAAATGTGTTTTTGTTTGGTTTGTAGTATTTTGTCTTTGAATGGCTTACTGTTTTTTTGTAGAAGTTTATTGTGTTTAGAACTGCTTGACAGAGGTTAATCCTGGAGGAAGATGTCAGGTCTAGTTTTCCTGTGAATTGGGGAGGCAATAGAAATGAGAAAGGAATTAAAGGTCTTTAAAAACAAGACATAAACTGAAAGGAAATAGTCTGAAATAAACAGTTGTGTTAACTACGAAAACTGTCTGGGAAATCTATCGGAGACTATGATCTCTTTTATTACATGGGTCAGAAATGTAGGACATTTTTGTCAAATCAAATGTAACAATATTAGAATTTCCATTGTTAGTTTGATAATTAAGGTTAATAAATTGCTTATGGCTCATTACTTGCTGGGAAATTTACTGAGCATGAAAAATCTTAAAGTCAGGTGATGAGTGAGGGGATTGTTGAAAGTTTATCATGTTGGAGGTGATTGACACCCTTCCATAACTGAGACTTTTTAAATGGACTTTTGCACTGGGAGTATTGCATGGATAATTCACACATTCCTAATAAACTGTAATTGACCTATGACATGTAAAGCATGTGTTCCAAATGTCAAACAAGAATAATAGCAAAACAAAAGTTATCAACTACCTAGCCAAGATCTGTGCTTGGAGAGGAGTGGTAAAAAGATTAACAAACAACTGTAAATGAAGTTTTGCCTTCCTAGTGGGAACTAAGCAGCATTACTTGGCAACTGATGAGATTCCAGCTGTTCCTGTTGGGGAAATATGTGTGTGCAAACTAGCAAAAAAAATTCCTAGCTATCAATAGATGATTCTGAATTCCTGGTCTGACTTGCACTACTGCCAATTACTGTAGCCAGGGGCTATCATTCATTTAACTTTCATTGCTCACAAATTGTATTTAGACCCCTCAAAGTGGTAATGAAACTGAGTGGCATCTTAAAGTATGTTAAAGAGCATGGAAAAGGGGTGGTGGTGATATAGAAGTGTAAAACCTGAATGAAATAAATACAGGAGACTGGCAGTTTTATAGCATCCAGAAAAGCACATTTTTGTGATCTGCCAATGCACTGCTGAACAGAAGTAGCTTTGAGAATCTGGGGTGTTTGTTTACAAAATTAGATATGTCTGTGTTAAATATAACCTTGACAGGTATTGTTTTAAGCATGTGATAACTTACTATGCACTTCTCATCAGATGTCATCTTAGAAGCTCAGCAGACAAGCTGAGCATTTCTCAGGAAGGAAAGTGGGAAAGTACACAGAAACAACTCCGCTCTAGCAGGTGTCATTTGCTCTTTGTTCTAGGCATCCTTCTCACAAAAACTCCTCTGCACTGTGTTTTCGTTATGCTTCTCCATGCAGAAAGGTTTCTGTGTAGCAGCACACACTGGACTAGTAAATCGTTTTCCTTACAGTACTGAGCAAACATGCCAGGTACCGTCAAATCAAAATAAACTGATTAGCTTGGTTTTTCACTCTGGTTTGGCAGAAAGAGGACTCCATTACACTAGCATTGCACATAGATTGTTGTTGCAGCCGAAGTGCCATGGAAAATGACTATTTGCACTGTTGTCTGTCAAATAACAAGTAGGAAAAAGAAAATACAGACCAATGTTACTATGCTATTCAGTATTCCTCTGGAATGCTCCTTCCCTGTAATCTCAGAAGAGATACAGATAGGGATGTCATTTTACTGTGTGTGTTGAGGGTGGTTAAAAGTCAGAACCAAATATTTAATAAGGCTTTAATTATAGTAGTTAGTTATTTAAACATTTCTGGGAAGCAATATTATAATTAATTACAGTTATTAATTATAGGGCTCAATGCTTGTCTTTGAAAGCTCTGTGCTGCTAAGGTCTCCAGACCTTTTCTATCAGCCTGCGAGTCCGGGGTTTTAGAGATGATAGACTCTCACGGGGAAAGAACCATCTCGGTACTGCCCTTTATGATTGCTTTCTGCCATGTCTTCCAGTCACCAAGGTGGTGCGTGCAACTCGTGGGGAAAGGAGAGTGAGTGGGGCAGGAAGCAAAAGGGCTTGGCCTCCAAGGAGAGTTAAATGCCATGGGTAAGTCAGAAGTAATGCATGTCTATCAAATTTAGATGCCTGTTCCAGCACTTAGAAGCTCTTGGGAAGCTTCAACGAGAAGTACTAAGACCACCAAGCAAACTGTTTTTCTCTATTTTTACAGTGCATGGTACTTCTTGAGATTCCCTTTGGAGCACAGCTGTAATGTAACCGTAACCTGCAACATAAAGAGTAACAAATATGCCAGAATTTCTTTTTAGTTTATCTTGATTACTGTATTTCAGAATGTAGATCTACTGCAGTCTCGATAAATCTTTACAGAGGCCATGTATCGGTTGTAAAGATATTCTGCACCCTACTACGTATTTGAAAGTGTTTGTTAGCTTACAATCAAGTAGTTGTGGAGTAAAATCAACTTTTTAAAACTTGATCTTAGCCCTGGAACCATTTCTTGAAATAAGAGTCTTCAAGATCTGTGTTCAAAACCATTTTCTGTCTTTCATAACTCATTTATATTCCTTCTAAAAAAAGGATTGAGTTACTTCAACAGAAGTATTCTTATTATTTCATCCACTTTGATAAAGAATTTTTTGATGAAGAATTTTTTCTAGACAAAAATAGTCTGCAGACAGGTATGCTTTACAGGTCCTCCAAATCTTACCTAGTTTCCCAAGACTTTAAACTTTTTTTTCTTTAAACAGTGTCAATATGCCTTGCACAATCTGTATTTTTAAGACCAATCAAAGCTATCAATATAAATATTTTAGGGGGGTTTGAGCAGGGGATCAGAGTATGTCTGTGTCTTTTATGAGTTGGAATCTGTGGCTCGAGTGAGGATTCTCCTGTCTCTCTGGAGGATGCTGCACGTAAATAGTACAATCAAATAAAACCAGCAGGGGTGTGCCAGCTGTTATACAGAGATGGTTTCAATCCGCACCTCCATACCCCTGTGTAACAGCCTCCTGGGCAGACGCTGGCACAACAGCCACCTGCATGGAAAAATGACAAGCTATGTAGGAACAAGTGACACTTATTCTTCACTTAAAAGCTTGCTGAGAGGCAAGTGCTTCAACCAGATGCTTTTGCAGGAGATGTACAAGGAATGAAGGAGGTAACTTCTCAAAGGTAGGACCCTGCTCCAGGCAAGGTTTTTGTGCTTTACTTTAAAGTCTGAGTCCTGTTTCTACCGAGCAGGCAGGAGGGGAGTTTATCTTGCATTTTGTACCTGTAACACATGAAGAGGTTGGATACGATGCCTCGCTTTAAGCCAGCTAGTGCTGTGTCTGAGGAAAGTATCCCTACTGTGGGACAGAAAGGTGCCCAAGAGTCTTCTGGAAGTGCAGGAGCATCGCTGCTCCACGGGCAGCCTTCAGGGGGAGGGCTTGGTTGCCCTCATCTTGGGCACGAATACATTAATACCTTGTGCTAGTCCTGCTGTGGTTTCATAGTTGTTTTCTGACAGCAAGCAACCTGTTTTTCTGATGTCCCAAACTTGGGATTCATTTATTTACTAACAGAGGTCCACAGTGCTGTGCTGTGATCCCTACAAACACATAGGCACCAGTGACATTTCAAAAAAGTCATTCCTGTTGTATTTCATATGAAATTACTTTTGATTGACAATTTTAAGAAGGTCACATTCATTTAATTAGGAGTTGTATTCAGGCCTTCTACTGTTGTTTTATAAAGATTGCTCACATTTTTTGTGCAGTTTAAATCTTTCTGTTCTGTCTACTCAGAAAACTTAAGATGCGGCACAAAGACAGAACCAATTATATATCGAGCACTTGCATAATCCTAAAATATACCACTCTAAGTATATAATGACAGTGTGCACTTTTAAATCAATTCTTCTAGCAGTAACAAAGCTGGGGATTTGATAAGTCTCACAGGCCAATTTCAAGTGAGCAGGAAGAGACAATTTGTCACAGTCAAGTGATCTTAGGACCTGCTGTCTTTATTTTTTTTTAAATATGAAGTATAAAAATTTAATGCTGTAATTTTATGGAGATGTTCCTAACTCAATTCATAGGGATTTAAATACAATAAAGTAGCAGTGTATAATCACTTTTGTGAAAAAAGTTTTTGAAGTCAACCCACCTACACTGAAATAACTACCAGTCCTTAGAAGTTAAAGGGAAAAGTAGAGATAAGTGCCTGAAGAAATCTTCAGTTTTTCTGTACTTCTGAGCTAAAAATTCCTGATTTTTTTTTTTTTCTCTTCTCTGGGAGGTGGACTCTGGGTTGCAACTGGTTTACTCATATTAAACACACAAGAAGCTGGATAGCAGAGGATGGTTTTGGCTCACTATTGGTCCTTCTTTACTTGCTTTTTCCACTCTCCCAGCCTCATTTGTATGCTTTATACAGGGACACCAAGTGTGGTCTGATTGGGATTTTTGACAGAGATAATGGACATGGTTATCCTGCTCTTTGTGCCTCTTAGGCAATGGAAATGTTCTGCAAGTGCTAAGCCCCTATAAATAACGCAAGCGGTAGATAAATGGAAAATAAAGATTTTGGAGTACATATTGTGATATGATTAACCTTTTATCACTGCTGATACAGAGTGTGAAAATGGGCAAATTGAATTTGAAACAAACCTGTGTTTCCCTGTCAGATCACTGATCCTCCCTTCCTGTGTCTGTGATGTGGAGTGAGGCCCATCTGCCCCGCTCATCTGCTGGCACCTGCATAAATCCCTTGGCTCCACAACCTCTGCAAGCTTTCATGACAGGCACATATTTCTATAGCTCTTTTCAGTGGCCCTGAAATGAGTTACAGGATGTAAAACCCAAGTGGTATTGGGGGAGAGGGTGTGGGTGTGGAGCTCTCTATACGTCTGTTCCTTTTCATGGATAAAGGGAAGGTGCGTTCTGTTGAAGTGATTTCACCTGAATAGGAAAACACAAAATTTCTACTTAGATATGAGTCATTTTTCCTGTTGTTGATGTACTCCAGCTAATATTATGTCCTAAACTTTTAACTCTAATTCATAGTAAGAAAAGTGACTACTCATATTCCTGTAGTTATTCAAGTCCATCTTATATGCCGGCAAGTGGGCCATGACACCCATGTATCACAATCAATTAGGTTTCCTTTTTCAGCGTAGCGTGTATAGTGAATGTCCTCTATAAGAACTGGATGATGGTCATGCCATCCAATGTTTTACAATACTCTTTATTTTCTGTGTCTGAGTAAGTATTCAAATGTTGTCTTACTAAGTGGTTGTTTAATTGTAGTAGTCAATGTAGAAAACACTCTTAGGACCTAGCTATGTTGCTTTCCTGGTTGCTTGTTCTCACCTGATTACCTTAGTAGGAGTATGTACAGTAGTGAGCATAGGTGGGCAAATGTTTTTTTTAAATGATTTAGCATTACTGTGTAATACTGTGCAATGCTTTTATCTGCTTTGAGTAAGTGAACAGTAGCTCGAGTGAAGCTTCTAGATTTAATATTGTAGAAAAACGTCAACAATTATAGTGCAGTGTGACCAGATGTCATTTGTTTGACATAACCAGTTCAATACCATTATTACCTGCAGCTACTTACAGCTGAAAGAGAAAGGACTCATAATTTCTTTTCATTATATAACGAGAGAAAAGGTGAGTCTCGCGTCAGGCTGTTGACTGTCCTCAAAGAAATTAGGAGTGCAGAAAGCCAGCACAAGCTGATGAAGGACAAAATAGTCTGCAGGAGAAAAAAAAAAATAAATAAAGTAATCTGACAAAAATACGTAACTGTCCTTAAATTGGGTAAAAATGAAGAAGATAGTTTGGTGTGGATTTATTTACCTTTTCCTAAAAAACAAAAACCCCTCTGTCTTCAGTCACTACAACTGCACAGCAGCAATGTTGCAGTGAGTAGTCCATTTGTTATTTATGGCTTTTTTTGGTGGGTAAACTGTGTGCACGTTCTACTGCTTTTATGTGGTCTCTGCTATTGCAATTTGTGAAGAAAGGGAATTACCATGGGAATCGGAAAGAGATAATTACTGAGTGCAATTATACTTGCAAAATTAAGCCATTTGAAGAAGGTTGGTTTTTTAAAGTGATGGAATAATTTCAACCAGAAGAGGGCTACAAAATGTGGATGGCAATCTCATGTTAGTTATCCTTTTCCCTACTTCCCAGAGCAGTTGATGCTGGCTGCAAAATTCAGACTTTGAATTCTTGCCAAGCTGAGCCAGGTCTGCATCTAGAAATTAAACTAGGCTCCATTTCTGTGTTTAAAATACAGACTAAACATAGAAAGGAATTTGAGTTAATCCACGTCAAGCCTTTGGTTTAATTATTTTCTGTTTTCCAATTTCATTATTCTTGAAAGCTTTTTTTACCCTTTATTACTCTGTTGGTTTTAGATATAGAAATATTTCTACTCGTATATTGCACTTCCAAGAGGAAATGCAAATTTGAATGGGAAAACAAGGAAAACAATCCAGAACATATTTACGTGTTTTTGAGAAACTGCTGGAATATCTCAATCCTATAGGCTGTTGGAGATGCTGAATTTTTTTTCTGCTTTCCTCTGGGATGTCCCACAGAACGGTGTAATGCTGTCTGAGAGCTGGAGTCAACGTGGCTTCTTCTGAGTGCAGCATCAGCTGTAAAGGTGTGACTTAACCGGCCATCCTGTAAGTGGGTGCTGATCTTGGAACATGCAGTCTGCACCCCTGGTTCCCCGAGTGGGGTTTTCTGGCTGCCTAGCAGCCTGATACTGGTTATTCAGGTGAATCCGTTGAGCTGGAAATCTCAGTTTTGGAAGAGGGTGGGGAGAGTGTGCTGCAGGGGTGGCTGTCGCTCCTGCTGCAGTGTGTACGGTTCACCTCTGCTGCAGCACTTGGAGGGATTTCTAGCAGAGTAATTTGTACCAAAAAAGCACTCAAGAGGAAGGGCTGCTGTAGAAGTAGAAGGACAACTGTCCTGCTGCTGCTTCTTTTCCCTCTGCCCCAGTAAAGGGGGGAGGGAGGGAAATTGGGAAATTTGGTAATGGGAGGGAGGGAAAACAATGTCTCGATCTAGATGGAAGGGCAAGGAGTGCTCCAGGTTTGTCTACCAGGTACCTGCAAATCCTTTCTATGTGATGTCTTCCACAAAATGTCTGTATTTTCATTACTGCTGTTGTCCAAATCACTAATGGAAATATTAAATAGCACTGGATGCAGATGGGGTTGTACCTGAACTGAGTTTCATTAACACTTGCAGGGAGTAGTCTTCCAGTTGGTTGTGCAGCTGCGTTCTCATGGTGACATTGATAATATCCCTTTGTTGTTTATGGGAACATCATGGTGGGATAGCATTGAGGAGTAGGGGGGCGTCCTGCAGGCCAGTTGCCACCAAACTGAGAGCTCTTTCGAGGAAAGAAATAAGATTGATTTGATGTTACATGGCTGCTTATTTGTAGTCGCCTTAAAGCAATGTGCAAATATTTTATTTTATTTTATTTTATTTTAGGGGGTGGCAGGGTTAGGGCGTTAAAAATGCAGAGAAAGTTTCATCTAATGTTTTATGTGATGTACTATGGCTTAGAGCAGGATCGTCGGGTGACTTGGACAAAACTAACTTACCTAAATATTCTTCAGTTGGTTCTTCCTGTGGAGGTGAGAAAAGCAAAAATAATCAGGCCCCGTCCTTCCGTGACTGAATGTCTTTATCCCTGATCCAGCATAGCACTTTGACTATCCCTATGGAATATCCCTCCAAAGTTAGAGGAACTTTATCGTGCTAGAGGTGACCATGTGGCTGATCGCAGTTCTTGCACACCGCTGCCAGACTCCTAGGATCGTGGAAGGTCTTATGTTTAAAAACAAAATCCTTGCTTTAGCTATTGTACAGGCAGCTGTGCCCGAAGGGTGAATCAGCCTTTTGAAAGGGCAGACTATGTTTATTCTATGGTTTCCTCAGGAGTTACCTGAGAGTGTCCCTTTAATCTAGATCAGTGGCTTCCGCAGCGCTCTGTTATTAAATGCTGCCTGGGAATGTGCCCTACAGGCTGAAATGGATACTGCCGCTTGGGAAAGCTGCCAGATTCTTTTAAGTATTTAGAGCAGAAATAGTAAAACTCTTTGGAATATCTCATGTATTCTAAATATCATTAAATAATTCGAGTTGCAAAACCGGAAGAGGAAAACAGGAGAGGTTTTACCTTCAGCTGGGTAATTTGCTGAAAACGTCATGATGTTTAAGAGGAAAAGTCCTATATGAACTGGTCAGCTTAGGTACAAGCCTGTTGCTTAGCAACTACACAAGTAAGCTTTCACTTTTGACTACATTTTGCAGATCTCATTAGATTCAACAAATAAAATGAACTTTATCTTTAAAATACTGAAGAAAACCTTGCAGCGTAGGAAATGTAGTCTTCCTGTCATGTTACATGTTTAGACTTACATCTTAGGAGCAACAGGTATAGCAGAAATGAATTTGTAATCTTCTACAAGCTGCTAGGATAATGGCAGTACACCTCAGTAAATATTAGTGAACTGTGTTTTCTAAACTAACATCTTAAGGTAGAAAAAGAGGTCGCTTACTCCTTACCTGTTGATTATTTACTGAGTTATTTCAAGTGCACTCCTTTGACTGGTGTCAGACCAGACCCTTACAGCAGTTGCTAACTGCACTTAAAGTTTTAAGCACAAAGATAATTTGGAAAAGTATGCATATCTTGCATTGTATGATTTTGCTTTTCATAGCTTTAGAAGATGTCTCTTACCTTCTGATGGCTGTAAGTTTACAGGCCTTTGAATACAACCATTTTGCCAGCTGGTGGAAGTCCACTGTGTGGTTCTGAGACGTTAAAAATAGTTTAGCTGTAGATCAATTCATAGCAATTTTTTTTCCCTTTTAACTGAATGTGTACTGTTTAGCAGGGCTGAAGATACTTACCATCTTCATGTTGCAACTTGCTGAAAAGNTTTTTTTTTTTCTTTTTTAATGTTGTGTGTTCAAAGAAAGTTTGGAAAAAAAAAAAAAAAGAAAAAAAAACACCAGAAAAACCCCCCAAAAACCCCCCCACCAAAAAACCCCAAACCTGTCTAGCTGAATATTAAATGTGATAATGGTGATGCAGAAGTCCTAGTGAAGGATTCATTTTTCTCAGCATCATTGCTGAATGTGTACTGCATTACAGACAATTTGTTATGCATCTCTGTTAGTTTGCATCTGTGCCACACCAGTGCTGGGATGCTTCCAGTATCATTCGGTTCTAAATGAAATGTATTTTGTGGCCAGCTTGAGAATTACGCATGCCTTTGAAGCTGGTTACAAAGTTCCTGCGAGGTGCTGAGTACCTCTGAAACTTGCTGAATTTGGGAAGTATGGGCTCAGGACAGTAAATATTCTGAATCCTGACGTGTTTCAGCAGTTATTAACTTGTGTTGAAAAAAGACATATAAATACATATGTCTATATGTATAAAACAATAACTGAAAACCACATTATGTGTTTGGGCTCAAGGAGGAGCACAGCTTTTCTACTTCAAGAATTGCCCATGAAGCACTTAACTCTCAGGCGCATGGAAGCACCTGTACTCATCTCTGGCCACTCCGTTTCGTGCAGTGGTGGAAACAAATGCTGCTGACTGGTCAGTGGTCAAATACATGTTAATAAGCGCTCAGTCTGACAAATACGTCTGTAGGTATAAAGTGAAAAAAGATATTGAATGGGAATTTTCAGCTTTAAAAGGCTGGTAATAGCATCTGCTGGTATTACATCATGTTGATGTGTATTTATGAACACAATGTCTGTGATGTAAAGGCTGACAAGTGCATTCCTGTCCAATGGTCAAAAAAACTGCCTGCCAAAGAAACAGTGAGGCCTGACACACCATCCAAAATCAAACAGGTTTTGCAAACCAGCGTCATCAGTTTCAGTTAAGGTTAATATTGTGTTTCAACGTAGACAGCTATTAAAATGGTCAAATTTAACTGGTTGAAGTTAATCTATTTCAACTAACAATTACATCAGGGACAAATATGGTCCGTGTTTGGAAAGCCTAGGTTGTAAAATCAAAGATCTTCTCAGAGCAAAGATCCGTTACTGTTTAACATC
>RSEF01000006.1:9535681-9562365 GCA_003993805.1 Himantopus leucocephalus
TAGGGCTATTATTCTCTTTCTCTTCTTCAGGAAGGTGGAGCCACTGTGGCTGTTAGCACATGGTGAAGATGCTATGGAGCTACGGTACTTAAGCTGAATTTACAATTCCTGCATTTCACACTTGAGTGACTTGAATTTAATCTTAAAATTCAGCAACTCTTTAGAGAACAATTAAATTTTTCATAATACTCATTTGCTAAAACATTTACCAACATTTGCACAGGGTACAGTTTACAAACCGTTCCTTCAGGAAATGTTTTGAGGCTGACTATTTTTCAAGTCATTTTCATGTTGTGCACTTAAAGGGAATTATTTGCTTTATCACCGAACGATCCTGAGATGCTGAATGCAACATCACAAGGGAAAGTGGCTTGAATTGGTCAGACTTACCGGCTACTTAGTCTCAGATGAGGCTGCACTAACTTGCTAGCTTTTCTACCTTTTCTTTCGCATTTGTTGTTAACCATTATGCAAGACAGTTGAAATCCTGTTGTGGCTGGGAGCAGCTGCTGAGTTTCTCTGTCACATAATGTGATGGGGCAACATGCTGCATCTGCTGGGAGAAGTGGGAGTCATGCATCTGCACATAAGGAACTTAGATGAGCCGAGCCTGAAACTCAGTGTGTATTTGAATATATGCATGGAGAATCATGTGCTCTCTGCTTGTTTATCCTCTGGCATCTGAGAGACCAAGACATCAGACATGGGTTTGATCGACAGGGGATGTGGGTGATGTGGTTGGCTGCTACCCACTACCAACCAGGTAGTTCCCTGATTTAGTGGTTCAGTCTTGACTGGCTGTTGTTTGAGCCACTTTCTAACTATTCTCTATCCCTGAGTAGACGTGTTAAATGAGGTTTAAGTGAATGTAGTGGTGACACGTGATTGAAAAGCTGTTACTCTTCCCTTTGCTCAAAACTAAGTGTGCACTGAAGATGTCCATTTTGTTTACATGGAAGGTTTTCATGGTTATTAACTTCTCGGGTTATCCACATCTTTTCACAATCAATATAGGAAAATACAGTAGGTCCTTCTCAGTGAGGCAGAACTGATGGGGTGTTAGTATTTATACTGAGACTTTGGTCTGTGAGTGCAGAGTATTGGGAAGACTCAAAGGAGCCAAAATAATCACCTCCTAATAACAGCTCTGACTCATGGGAACAGAGTCCTGAAAAGATCATCCTTGCTTTGCAGTTTCTGCATCTTCCTCTTGTTAGCGATCAAATCATACTATCAATATTTGGTGTTCTCATGTTTCTGCAGATAATTACACTTACCAGCTTTTATTTATGTGAGTCTTGAGGAAGAACTTAATTGTACTTGAGTAATTTTTTTCTCCAATTTGAGACCAGTCGGGCAGGCAGAACTGTGCTTTTGTTCTTTCCTTTCCTAATTTATCTTCTCTATTTATATCTTTCCCACCAGTTTCAATTAATTTCTTTCTTGGCTACAGAGAACTGTGATGAGCTTTTAGTGAAAAATCTGAAACTGAAGACAGCATTTAATCAAAACATTTGTGTATTGAACTTAATTTGCCTGATTTTATTTATTTCTTTAGATATCTGGTATAAGAGTTTAAGTGATAGGGCTTAATAGTAAAAGCAAATGCTCACTGGGAGAGTTCTTCTGGTTCCTACAGCTCTTGTCTTGGGTTAATAGTATTTCATTAATTTCATTTGAGATCCTACGTGACAGCATAATTACGATATAATAAGACTTAGCTGGGTGGCATAAAATTATCTGCCAGTAAAGCCTCAAAGACAAGGTCACATAGAGTATAAGTAGTCTTCAAAATGATGTTCCTAGAACTACATGTTCCATCTACAGAAAAAATAAAACAAGTAACGTTTTAATTTTTGACACTGCTTCTAGTGGCTGCAAAGCACTGAAATGATTTCTCTAAAGCACTTAAAAAAGCCATTGTTGTTAATTTAGAGTTCATTTTTGTTTATGCAGGGCTATATTAAAAATCAGTTTTGTGGATACAAAGCTGGGAGTCAAGAAAGCAGTAAACAGTTCTTCAATCATCTACTACATTTGATAGGGCAGTTTTAAATTTGCTGTTTCTGAAAAAAAAACTGGATGCTCTGATCCTTTTTATGGGATCAATATACAGAGCTGCTTAGAACACGTGCCTGCTGATAATAATGTACCTTCTGTAGGCTTTGCTGTTTCTGGATTGTTCCCGAAATATTTTATTAACTTACTTAGTCCTATTAGTAACCATTCTTCGTAGCTTCTTCTGTGTAAGGCCACCCTGTCAATCCCTATATTAAGAGAACTTCTGATATAAAGAACAGGTTTTTATTCATCCACATTATATAGAAAAGAAGGAAGTCCCCCTTAGGACTTCATGAACATCAAATGCATTTGGCAAGACAACCAGTAAAACCATTAGGATATTTGACATGTATTTCATTTATATTCCAAATTGTGCAGCAAGATGGATCTTGTGACTAAAGCAGACCTGGAAGCCAGATTTATGTAACCTTGAAGAGGTCGCTTAAACCACAGCCTCCTGTGTGAATGCGCTGGGACCAGCCCTGATGCTCCTGGGCTCCACAGAGGTCCTGAACAGCCATTGCTGGCGATGATGCGAGTCGCTGGGGTTAATGACATATGAAGTCACTTAGGTATTCAAACATAAAGTCAGCCCTATACCTTCCTCTATGTCAATTTCCTTGCCTATTAAAGGAGAGCCTGCTTTACCGCCTGTATCGAGGGGTTAATCAGCTGTGCATTTTTATGAAGTGCCTGGAGATCCCAGGATGTATTCTATGGCGTTGCAAAGGATTTGCTGTTGATACTTCTAGAAAATAAAATAAATGTTTAAAAAATCTTTTTTTAATTGCAACTTCAAGAGTTTTTAAATTAAAAGGAATATTTGTGCCCGTTTTCTGACACTTGAGATGTGTGTTGTTGGAACTCCTGCCTTACTGTAGGAGATAATATATTCTTATTTTGTTCAAGAAAAATTCTGATGGGATCTTTCTAGATTGCCTTGTATATATGTTTGTGTTTATATCTCTGTGTGGGTATGCATATATGTTTATTTTATGGTTTATAGCATCAACCAAGCTAACCCTGGAGCTAGGCGATTTCTTAGGTTTTTGTTTGTTTTTAGTTTTTTTGTTTATTTCTGCATTAAACACAACCCTAGTCACTGTTGTATAGCAATAATGTATTCTGCTTTCCTTTGCTGTTTTTTTGCCTCGTCTTTCAAAATTTAACTCACTTTAAATTCTATATAACTCCTTCCTCCTTTGGGTGCAGTATTTTCTTTAGTCTTTGCACTTTGATACTACCCATGTGAAACTCCGCTTATTGTTTCTCTTCCTGCCTTACTTGAAATGAAAGGGAAAGAAATATGGCAGAGGTAACTCTTTGCTTTGCTGATGGGAAAAGGCTAACCCTGACAATTAATTTTTAATTAAAAGCTTTAGATGACTCTTTAACATCAAGTTGTTCACCGCAATCAACAGTGATTATTTCTCTGGTGTGATGCAGCCATTCTGTCCTCACTGTCTGATCTGTTGTCACATGATCATGTACAAGGCCTGGGAAAAAGCCATCAGGGCACAAGTGGAACGTGTGAATCTTTACTAACTAGAAGAGGTAATTGTTGCTTCTTTTGAGCTTTCTGATTTTTATTTTGGTTTTATTTTTTGGCCGTGAGTTTGACTCCGCACTTCATCTAGAAACTTGTTAAATATAATGATGTGTAACTCATGATGCAAATCATTGTGTGTAATATTTGATTATTTTAGTTAATAATATCTTTGAAATAGACAAGGCCTGTCTTTCTGTAAATTGTTAAAAATTCAAGGCAGGGAGGCAACCTCCTTTCTATTGTGCACCAGAGCAATGAATAACGCTTGTCCCTTGCCTTGTAATTCCTCTTTCCTGATCCTGAACTGGTAGTAATTTTGTATGGGGATGGAAAATGTTACTTGCTGGGACCATTCAGTGCAACCACAGTTAGTAATGTCACCCTGAATATGGCCAAAAATTTCCCTAAAATGGGACCTGATTTACCTTGATTCTTACTGTGACTTAGTTCTACAAATGGCTATTCTGGTTGAAGGTCTGGGCCAAACAGGCTTTTAAAGAATCTTTAAATATGCTGATTACCTTGAGTTGACACAGAAAANCCCCCCCCCCTCCATTCTGTGCCCCCACACCAAACCCTCCTAAACAAACACCACCACCCCCCCCTCACCCCCACAACCATCTGTCTGGGCCGTGTAAGACCCAATCTGTTGAGATGGTATAATTCTCATTAACATCACAGGAGCAGTGAGCTGATCTCTTCAGCTTTAAGTTTGTTTCTACTCTTTATGGCCAATTCCACATTCAATTATTATTTGCCTTCATTTTTATTCATAAAGACTTCCTAAATAAATAGAAAAGACTAGTAATATAGAGAATTGGTTTATTTGTGCTCATGATCTTGTATTTTAATTGGAATTATGATGACCTTCCTAACTCTAATTGTGAATACTAGTTTAAGGATCTTATACCCCTTTTCTTTATTTGCATACAAATTGCGTTCTAACAAGTAGCCAGGTTTTCACACTCTGCATTTTTAAATGAAAGTTTATTTTAAAAATTTAATGACAGTGCACTTTTTTCCCCCAAGATTTGGTTCAATATGCTAAGGTTATGGGATCTACTCTCGGATGGACTCCAAAACATTTTAACAGGTCTTCTTTCAGGAGGGGGAAGGCAAGAGATAAACTCAGAGCTTCATTTATGTGTAAATGTCAGGGCTGTGATAGTTTTATGCCTTCTCAGGTGAAACTTAGACCCGCGTGATTTAGGACTGATGCTGGAAAAATGACTAGCAGTTGTTTCAGTCCCATGTTGACCACGAGGGCTCAGCACAGCACTGAGAACCCAGCAGTAAGTATCGCCAAAGGAAGCTCTGGGTGTCCGCTGTGCTTTCTGGATTTGACTTGTGTATCTCATTGCCAGCTCAGCTCGTCTAAGACCAGGAGAAAAGCTTGTCCCTAGTGGGTCAAAACAAGATTTATTTTGCTCAGTGTCCCATCTGCAATAGTGGCCGTAAGTGCATATGCAAGGAAGAGTGAAAACATAGCAAACCTTCAGCTACATGCATCTCTGTGGACTTCCTGAGCTGGATGTGATTTTGATCTACTTACTAACCCTCAACAGCAGTATTTTCCATAAACTTGAGCCTTTGTAAGCTTTTAGCATCTACCAACTATTTTCTCAGTGAGTACTACAGCTTTTTTACCCACTGCGTGCAGAGCCAAGACCTTCTTGGTTCTGACTTGTATCACAGTTTCTGCTGATTTTCTCGGTACAGATATTAGGCTTATAATTCTCCTGATTCTACCCCAGCCCCTATTTTTATTTCTAGTATAGACACCTCCCACCTTCTGGTACATACCAAGGTGATTAAAGCAAGTGGGCTACCTACTTAGAAAATCAGATTTTCTGGTTCACCTGAATACTCAGGTGAATACCTTTTAGTGCTAGTGCTTTTGTTATTAGTTTCGTCTACTTATTCTACATCTGATCCTGTAGTTGCTTAAATTCCAGGCAGATCTCTCCAGTTACTTCCACAGTAAACATTAATGCAAAGAAATTGGTCAGCTTCCCTGTGGCAGCTCTGTCCTCTGAGTGCTTTTTGTGCCCTGGTCATTGGTTGGCCTTAATGAGACTTTGGTGCTTCTGCTGGAGAAGGATTTAGTATTAGTTTTGGTTCCTTTTTGCTTAGCTGAGTTTTTGTCTGTCTCACTGTGGTTTTGCATTTAATGTACCAGAGATTAGAATCTTCTGAATTTTCTTCATTTGGACACAATTTCAGCTTTTTAAGCCTGTCATCTTGCTTCTAATAACCCCTCACTGTGCTGTTCAACTACTCTGGCTTCCTTCTGCCTGTTCTCCAGCTCCTTTCAATGGGCAGTCTGCACTGGTCCAGTGACTACACCATGCTGCCCTTCAGCAGTCTTCAGCACTGTCTCTCAGCTTTCAAATCTCTAAAAAGTCATCTTTAGCTGCTTTTTAATAAGTTTCCTAATTTTTATGTAATCTGCCTTCCTGAAGTTGAGTGTCTCTAGAGGATTTTTTTTAACTTTTGATTTTTTTTTTCTTCATTTTTGTTACTGCTGCAAGAGATTGCCTCTAACTACCTTGTGGGCACCTCTGCAGAGACCATTGCTAGTTGTAGAATTCTGATTGACCTGTACCCACCTAGGACCAAGTAGGGTTTTGCATCTTGCTTGTGAGCTCCCAGCGAGCTTCTTCACACAGTTACTGGCGGCATCTGAGCAAATGTCCTCCCTGCTTCCCGTCGCGGTGTGATATTTGCCTAGTCTGTGACAGTAACTGAAGCCTCCCTATTGCTAATTTGTTTACTACCCTTTCTGATCTTTCCTTTTATTGTGTTTAGTGTAGCCGCCCTGTTCAGCTGAAAGGTAATATAGACCGAATGCTATATTCCTCTGTTTTAGGCAAGTCATTTCAAGGCACATGGATTTTGGGTTACTTACTGAGATGATTAGTGTGTTAATTTCATTCAACCCTGACCTCTCCTTAGCATACAAGACTACTGTACAGGTAGCTCGTTTTCCTGTCTTTTCTGGTTTTGGGTGTTTGGGTTTGGTGGTTTTGTTTTGTTTTGGTTTTTTTTTTCCTTTTAAAAAAATTTTAATCCTGGTATTACGTCTTGCTTACTGTCTTCCTTCCCCCAGGTTTCTCGTATGCTTTGTATGTCAGTGCCTTCACTTAGCACTAGGCATTGCAGTTCCACAATTGCATATTGTTGGAGTTTAAGATAGGAGAAACTTTATTAAATTGGACATTTTATTAAGCAACTCCAAGTGAGTGCATTTGTTATTAATTAATTCCGTGGTCCATTGGAAAAAAATTGTGCTGCTTCTGAATAGACTCAGAAGTTGAGTGTATGCCCTCTATAACTTCAAAGCACTTCACAGCACTTCTGCCTTTCTTTACGGCACTTAGGCTCCATTTTTCCCCTGTAACTTTGCACACAGACTTTCAAAAGTGTACAAAGATTTTTTTTTTTGACTCCTTTAAATTTTCAGAATACTGTATTTGATTCTAATTGATCTATGGAAATTTAAAACCTTTGGCCAGACCCAAGGTGTTTCAAGCTTGGCTCTAAAATCTATAGACATGTTGAAAATATTGGCAGTTACTCATTAATGACTAGCTCTCAGCAGTCAGTGCACTACTTCTAGGAGGAGAGGCCAGACAAATATGAATACAGCTGCTCTCTGCGTAGTTTCTGCCCCTACCCTGCCCCCTTTTCCTCAAGAAGTATGTTTATATCTAATGTCAAAAGGTGCAAAAGAAGTAGATTAATGGTGGTAGTAATTTAGCAAAATTTCAAGTGCGCACTTTCATATATTGTATCTGCTACCTTTTAATTCCAGTAAAGGATATATATGAAGAAACCCTCTTATGCTAATCTAGTTTCTGCAGTGCTTCATATCTTGGTACAAATATATTTTAAATTACAAAATGTAATGGTATTTACCATTAGTAAAATTCCAAAGACCAGATAAGATACATAGGTACCACTGGTAGTGTGCGGAAAGGTTTGTCAAGTTGATTCCTTTTAGCCCTATCAATGCTACTATTTTAATGGGATATCTTCCAAATATATTCCCATTTTAAAGCTTAACTGTTGTCTTTCAGTTCTTTATAACTGCATGTGAAGTCATTTTGTATCCAGAGATTTAGGTTATGGGCTGTAGTAATGGAACTGTCTTTTTTTCAATTTAGCAAAATACCATTAAGAATTAATTTATGGCCTGGCTACATTACTGAATCATAGAGGTATGTAGGAATGTTACACTCTGAGTATCCTTTCCAACAAAGTTCTAAAGATAATTTTTAAAGTACAGACACTTTCCTCCTTCATTGCACTGTAACTCGTATATATAAATATGATTTAGGGAACATGTTTTTACTGGAGATGCTGAGGTAGCAAAATGTACAATTCCAGATAACACTCAGCAATGTGACACTGTGTATTGGATGCAATTTTGCATTGCATAAGCAGCAAATGGAACAAAGGATGATTATTTTAAAGTGAAGTAAGATCCTACCATTCCTTAGTACAAATGTCAAATCTTGAGAGGTAGTTCTGCCTGACTAAAGATTAAAAACAAGGAAAAGGGACCTGAACAAATATTTAAGATCCGTATGGTACACTGATGAACTATGATGAAAAGGTTTCATTTGTGAAGAAGAAAGTTTTGTTTGGTAGTAATGTCACATTTATATAAGTTCCTTATTTTTTTAAAATAGTTCGTCAACAAATTATAGCATCATAAAATGGTTTGGGTTGGAGGGGACCTTGAAGATCACTTAGTTCCAACCCCCCTGCCATGGGCAGGGACACCTCCCACTAGACCAGGTTGCTCAAAGCCCCATCCAACCTGGCCTTGAACACCGCCAGGGATGGGGCCTCCACAGCTTCTCTGGGCAACCCATTCCAGTGCCTCACCACCCTCAGAGTGAAAAATTTCTTCCTAATATCTGGTCTAAATCTACCTTCTTCCAGTTTGAAGCCATTACCCCTACATGCCCTTGTAAAAAGTCCTTCTCCAGCTTTCCTGTATGCCTCCATCAGATACTGGGAAGCTGCTTATAAGGTCTCCCTGGAGCCTTCTCTTCTCCAGGCTGAACAACCCCAACTCTCTCAGCCTATCTTCATAGGAGAGGTGCTCCAGCCCTCTGATGACTTTTGTGGCCCTCCTCTGGACTCGCTCCAACAGGTTAATGTCCTTCTTATGCTGGGGACTCCAGAGCTGGAGGCAGTACTCCAGGTGGCATCTCACTAGAGTGGAGTAGAAGAGCAGAATCAACTCCCTCGACCTGCTGGCCACGCTTCTTTTGATGCAGCTGAGGATGAGGTTGGCTTTCTGGGCTGTGAGCGCACATTGCCGGCTCATGTTGAGCTTCTCATCGACCAACACCCCCAAGTCCTTCTCCTCAGGGCTGCTCTCAGTCCATTCTCCGCCCAGCCTGTATTTGTGCTTGGCATTGCCCTGATCCACGTGCAGGACCTTGCACTTGGCCTTGTTAAACTTCATGAACAAATACATTTGTTCAGAGATTTCTGGCAGGTCTAGGGGACGCAGCAACACAAAAACCAAACACCCCCACCCCCCACCAAAACACTACAAAACACAAAAGAACTCTTCCCACCCCCCTGCCCCCAAACCATCCAAAAACCCCAGAAAACATCTCAGGAGTGGGAGCATAAGGAATGTCTTGAAGTCGAAGTGTTTGTTGAGTATATTTCAGTGATGCAGTATGCTGACATAACTCCACTAGCATGAAGTGACTGCATGGGTAGTTGAGAAAAGGGAAAACCTTGTCACCTTCCACCATTCAGCAAAAAAGAATTTCAGTCGCGTTATTCATATTAGCTGGTATCACACTGTAGATGGTTTTATGTATAACTTTATCCAAGGGACTTGCTCGTGGTGAATCAGGCTAGGAGGATGGTATACATTAGGACCACTTGAGGTCAGGTTCAATCATCTTTTGTGATTGGAGAATCAGATTATTTTGTGACCTGGAAAAAAAATTGAAAGGTTCCATTCAGCACGTGATAGGGATGTGTGGAAATGGAAAAGGGACAAAATCATAAAGGTACAAACATCGGAAGGGACCTGAAAATGAAAGAATGAAGAAAAAAAAAATAAAAATTAGGGATGCTCTTATTAAGCTTTCTTGCAAGCTGAAGCGTTGGGGTAAAAGGAGGAGGAAATTACTGAAGAGATTCTGTGTTCAGCCCCTTCCAGTTACTCATTTTATGTTGTAAATGTGAAATCAGAGCTCCTTCAGGAGTTCCGGCAGATATCTCAGAAGCCCAGGCAGCAGCTATGCGGAGGCAAATGCCTCCCTCCTCTGCACTGCACTGTTGTGCTGCTTTTGAAGAAAGGAGAACTCGGAGCCCTTTTGTCTTCACATTCTCTATTATGTGTGAAATTACCTTGCTCTTCTGCCGAGGAGGAAATTTCCCTGGAGTGCTCTGTATATACTAAAAGATAAATCCGTAATTTGTAAATCTCTCTTCTATTCATCTTCCCTGCAACTTTTGTAATTTCATGCATGCGAGGTATCTGTAAAAAGCTGCATGGCAGAAATAGTAGTGTTTTACCTAGACGTGTGAACAGCTCATTGGGTGTCAGGCAATGGCATATGCTATATTTAACTCAAGAGTCATTTACTAATGGCAGGATTTCTGCCTAGTACATACTGGCTCCCGAAGCCCAAGAAGCTGGGCTGATTGATGTTCAGGACTTGGCCCCTTGCTGCTGTTTCAAATCCTTTCTGCTGTGGATTGTGATCTGGATGTTAATTTATCAAAGTTGGGATTCACAGGTCGCAGTGTTACAGCCAAGCTAAAAGAGTCTCATAAAGAAGGGTACATTCGTCTTGTGACTGCATGTAAATATTCTGAGTTCCTATAGCTTTAGCTAGATGACTGTATTATCTCATTAATCATTTCGTGAGGATTTCTGTGTTGTTGTTCTCTCTTCTCAAGGATAGACAGACATTTACCACTTCCGTGATCAATAAATGAGTTATTGGAAACTATAGTGCTTACAAACTGAAGTCAGACAGCATTGCCGTCTGCTGCTTTTCTTGGCTGGCTTCTGTTGGATAGTCTACAGGTGAAAAGAAAAGGCTGGGGTATAAGAGCTGGCCAAAATGCAGACTTGCTCGATTTGAGAAATCTAATTTCAGAAATAAATTGAGTTTGGACCTAATGTCTTACTGGCTCTAAGCAGTGATTTTTCTGTCCTTTCTTTTAACCTCTCAGGGTATTGATTCTTTGCAGTAAGATACTTAACATCTGCTTTACAGGGGCATCTGGCTCTTTCAGCTGTGGAGAGCTGCCCAGCCAGTCCTGCGGGGGTGTGCGAGAGCAAGGCTGCAGGGTGGGACAGGCGGACGCCCTGTGTAACGCCTTTTCATGGTCCTGCTGTGCTGCTCCTGCTTTTCCGTGCATCAGAGGCTTGCTGAGAGAGCTGGTGGGGTGCAGAGACCAGGTACTCATATTACCCATATGGAAAGAAGCTGAGCGAAGTATTTCTCCACTGACCAGTGGGCAGTTTTACTGGAGCTAATAACTCCCTGCACTCTTAAATCACAGGATAGCTGCTCCTTCTTCCCTGCCTGCAAAGAGGCTGTCCAAATAGATTAAAACCAGGACTGTTGCGGCTGTGTGAATAACTAGGCATGCTGGCAGTATATACGTGTGTGTGTATGTATGTGTGCGTGTGTGTATATATATGCGTTGCAGGAGCTGGTTGTGCTCCTGAGAGCCAGCAAAATGTGAACAGGACAGCTGCCATCATGCCTAGTTTCTCGTACAGCCACAACAATCCTGGTTTTAATCTTTTCTGATAGCTTCTCTGTATGCCGGGAAGAAGGACTGCAACTGGTTTTTTTCCCCAGGTAGCTGGTTTCCTATTCTTTGTTTTGTTTTGTTTTTCTTCCTAAAGGAAGCCCTGTTTAGCAACCTTACTTATGCTTTGTAATTAACCAAGTTAAGTGAAAGTTTGTATATGGCAATTTCGTTTGTCTCAGGTGGGATGTTCTTTTGCTTACAATGCTGCATGGTTGATTTTAACCAGATGTCTTTTCACATCTCTCATCTCTCCTTACAATTTTTAAAGAAAACACAAACCATCAAAGTGACCTTACCGTTCTCAGAAAACGCTAATTAAAGTTTTCTTATAAAAACAACAGAGGAAATCATAGTTCTAAAAGAAATCACCAGCCAGAGATCCTAAAAAAAGGGAACACTTACACTGACAAAGCAAAAATGCAAGCATCAAGTTTGAGGAAACTGATGAATACAGACAAAAACCTTGGAAAATGTCTGAGCAATAACTGACAACATGTAGTAGCTCCTGTTCTCTAATGTAGGTTTAAAGTGTTTCTGACACAGATGGTTTTTCTACTGAAAATTTAGTGTTCTGGGACAATGATTTTTGGTAATGCTAGTGGATGTTCAGTGTAGCCTTTCAAAATGTACAATATGTGCTTTATTTGTTGAGCTGAAGACATATGCTTTGTTTTGTTGGTTTGGGGTTTTTTTAAGTATCAATGGAAGCCTGTATTATATGTTGAATTTAACAAAGATAAAGTTGTCTATATTCTTCATGGTGAGGGATTTTGGTGTTTGGTTTACATAAACCAGTAGTTTATGTAAATCGGTTCAGAAGAGTAAGATGCTGGAGAAGATGCTCCACTTGGCTATCCCGCCAAAAGGTTAATTATGTCCACACAAAATAAAACTTGAAGGTTTGTAGGGCACCCATTATGGCTACCAAAGCATTTGTACTCTGAAATCAGATCACTGGGCTATAGCCAAAGCTGAATGAACAGGATAGTATTTCTCTCTTTAGTTATTTCTGGCCACTGAGGTGAGTCCAGCTTGTACAGCTTCTCAGGTGCAAGTGGTGCCCTCCAGCTTCTTACCTGAACGGCTGTGGTAATCAAGGGCTTGTGTTACACCACACAGAGTGATGGAGAGACTCTGCCTTTTCTCGTCCAGCTCACCACTGCTGAACAATGTGAACTTTGCTTATAATCCCTAGCTCCAAGAGTGTGTGCGACATCTAAACTGAATTTGGAGAACAGCAGTAAAGAATATAGCCAGCTCTTGCATGTGGCTTTACTACAGGGCAACCTTTCACTTGGCCCAATTCATCAGCCAACTGATGAATCCTAATCATCGTGCATATCAGAGCTAGAATACCTGATTATGCATATGCAAGCTATTCCTTTGAAAGAAATCATTATAAAATTTAAAGTGTGTTGTCACTAGGCAGCTGTCTGCCCTTCCAAGTGGGAAGGAGCCACCCCACCACATGTTGGTGGCGTCCTGAGTGAGGAGAGGGGTGCATGACTCTGGGCCCTGCACCTGCTGTGCCGGGAAATCCCATGTAGCCAAGGGGGTAGGGGGATAAAGCTGTAATGAAGCAGCAGCCCACTGTGGCGGCTTTAGGGGCTGCAGTTCCTTTTCCTTTATTTTGGAAGCCCATTTTGATGTATCTCTCCAGGGTTGTTTTATCTTGAAAAATGCATACGTAGAACATGAGTCCTCATGGCTTGTTCCCTGCAATGGAGGGGGAAGAGGGCAATTTGGTGGGTCAGTTCACTTTCTGCCCAGTGTTTTTATGGATAGCTTTCAGATTTACCAAATGCCTTTTTTTTTCCCCACATACTTGTGGTTTGACATTTAAAGGCCATATTGTGTGAATTAGGGAAATCACTGGGTACTAGAATGAGAAATGAGCTGAAAGAAAAATTGATCAGTAATTAGGAAAGTTAATCCAGTCATGGCAGTGAGCCTGAGATTTATCCTGATGTAGTGCCATTCAGCTAGTGTAGATATAAATAAAGCAAGTTGGAAAAAAAGTCCTAGTTACAACGACATGGGTTAGGATCATTAGGCTTCTCAACAGGGAGGAGACATTTAGCAGAATACAGGTTTTATTCATTATATATATTCTCTAATTTTATTTCATTCTTACTTTTCAACTACTGAATATCTGCTGCTTGAGTTGTACCCACATCTTCCCAAGCATAACCCCACAAAAAAAACATTTAAAAGAGCTAAAAATAGGCAAGCAGAGAATATTGAAGACATCCACCTTCCCTTTGCCTTCTCAAGGAACTATTTCTATTGCTAGAGGTCAGATTTCAAGCAGACATGCAGGCTTAAAATTTTTTCTATAATTATTTTCTACAGTTTGTGATGCTAAATATAAATGTAGAGATGCATTATGACAAGAATACGTCTCATAAATATGGCAGAAGTATATGGTTCTGTATTTGAAATTAAAGTAGCCTTTCGCAAACTGTCTGCACAGTTGTGATAAGGAAGCACATTGAAATCTTAGCTGGGTTTACATACACTATGTTCAGCCGTACAAGAAGACTCTACTGTCCATAGATTGTTATCTTACGGTATTTTCATTTATTGTAAAGTTAAAACCAAAATCAAATGTTTAATTTGTACATAAAAAATAGAAGAAAAAGCCACTGCAATAGTTCATTTTATAATGTTAGGTGCACATGTCATTAGCAGGATACATATGCCACAAAACCAAGCCACAAGTGCTACTTTTGGCTGTTCCCCTGGTCACCACCATCCCCACTGTCCTCTTGGGGCTCACTCCCTGGTGTGAGCTCCATGACGGTGCTCAGAGCACCTGGTGGGCCATGAGGCTGCTGCCATAGATGTTTGTCACTTGACACTCTAAAAAGCAAGCTGAGGGACTAATGTTTTTCCTTATTCTCTGCCAGCCTTTTTGTTGTCTGACCAGGGAATATAGCTTTTGTATTCAGGGCCAGCAACTGTAATGAGATTTCTGTCCCATTTTTCCACTTCCTTTGTTCTATGTTTCATCTCCAGCTAAATTTGAGCAAACTTTAGGTTTAGTTGGTAACTGGGCGATAAATGTAAGTTGGAAAATGCTGATAAACTGAAGTTGAAAGATTATTATAAACTTAAGTACTTATTTGAGCAAAATGATGTCTTGGCCTTGCCAAGCCTCGTAGATGGAGAGAAGAAAAAAAGGGGAGGGAGAAAAGGAGGCATAGAAAAAAAAAAAAAAAAGCCTTGAACTCGAACAGAACTCCTTGGCCTGAAAATTTATAAGTGCAGAAGGGTTTTACTACCTCATACCTGCTTTACCAAGTAAGCATAATTCCTCTGTTCAGATATTTTAAAAATATTTTTATTTTTTCTTTCTGTAATGATCTTATTTTTTTGTTGCTTTAGACAGCTAGATATTAGCCATGATTTGGTATATATCATTGGTATTTATCATTGGTGATATCATATATCACTGGTGCTGAACCATGGGCGCCTTGGCATGTGGGCATCTAGGCAGGGAAGAGAGCTAGAAGGAGTGTCAAGAAAATCTGTATAGACACAATGATTAGCAGACCGGCAAGTGGGGAATAAAGGAGCTAAAAGAAGAAATATCTGTACTTGGAAGAAAAACCACTGCAGCAACCAAAGATGTTCTTAAAGGTGGCAGATCAGTATCCTACAGGGAATAGTGTGTTTGCCAAATAATGTGGAGGGATGGAGGGCTCACCAGGGACCAGCTTGATAAAGTGGCAGCGTAACCTGGCAGTCGCATCTGTAGCCAATTCCAGGGATGTGAGTAACCATCATCCTGGTCCCTGTGAAGGAGACTCTTTAGTACAAAATCTCTCTACCACAGGCTGAATTGTTCCTCTCAGCCACGTCTTCATCCTCCTGAACTGACTCGGGTCTAAAGCAAAGTAAGTACTTGCAGAAGGCTGCACAGATTTCACATAGAGACAAAGCAAAGGACAGACCTTCAGGTAAAGCGGACTGCACGAAAATCACATAGAGTATCAAAGGGGAGGCTGCCGCAGCTCCACAGGCTTCAGGAGGCAGGAGGATGTGCTACAAAAGGACAGTGCTGGCAAAGCATCATGACAGGCCTGCAAATCCTCTGAGCAAAAGCGTAAGAGGAAGACAAGAAAACAATCCTCAGCGATGTCATTTTAGTGACTGTACACACTTAAGGTAAGCCCAGAATGCCTTCTCTTATCTTTGTCAGAAGCTCTTAAACTTTAATGGGATGGCATTGTTGCTCTCAATTAGATTTGTTATTTGTGCTCCGCAGAGTCTGTAAGTGATGACACCTTGATGGAAGAAACAGACTAAAACTGGTATAAGGAGGGACAAGCCTGCAATTTTCTATCACTTGGAATCCTCAAAGGAGGCAGAGAGAAAGTAAGACAACAGCAATGAGAAATCTTCAGATAAGAAGTTCACACCAAAGTGAAGAAATCTGAATGAATGATTCCATTAATTTACCCCGCAGATACCAAAACGAGACAGAAAATACAAGAGTAAAGAATTGCCCTAGCAGCAAAACTTGACCATTTGTGGAAACCTTAGACCTTGGGGTGCTGGTATCATCAACATGTCTTCATAGGCATGAAACCTGTGGTAGAAGCCATGGAGTGAAGAGTTCAAGTCCTTAAGTTCAAAATGTCTTCAAATGACTTTGCCTGGACTGTTCTGACAGCTGAAAACTAACAATTGCATTAGAAAGAAATGTAATAATTTGGTCTGATGGACATGTGCTGGCAGCGCGAAGAAGGTGGAAACTGAACCAGTTTTGCCATGGGATCAGAGTAACAGACCAGGCAGACACATATCTGCAGGGAGCAATCAAAGGGGAAAAGGTTTCCCAAGGTTAAAAATAAATAAATAAATACATCAATCAATCAATCAATCATTGAGTATAAGGGGAAATCGCAAGCTAAATACCACTGAGTACTTATAAGTCACAATCAGTGCTCCTAAATGGCACCTTAAGACTGAGTCAAGAGCAGGAAGATGAAGAAAGGTCTCAAAAATTCCCTCCTTAACCAGTTCAAGAGACTTGTGTTTACAGGGCATGCATTAATCTTGCACAGTAGATAAGCTGATTTGATTTGCATTAAAGTCCAGTGTAAATACAGCGTAAGACAAATGTGAATTCTAAATAAAGCAAAGAAAAGAGAGAGAAGCTCACGGCACTTGAATTGCTATAGGAATATTACAGGAGACTAATTTTTTTTTTAAAGCTGAAGTAATAGAAAAACTTAGATTGGTTTTGACTCTTTCTTCACTTCACCCTCACCCAGTGCTGGCCTTTGTGGTGCAGAATTGATTCAGCTCAGGCGAGTCTTGTGCAAGTGTGCAGGAGCAGCACAGCTTTGATCTCGGTCTCTGTCCAGAACATAGAAGTGGGGAGGGAGCGTGTGTGGGTACACTGGCAGCTTCTCCAAAACTCAGTGCTTAGGGTAAAGTGACACAATGCCTGTTTTCCTCTTACTAGGCAGTCAAAGGGGATAAAGGCAGAGGAGATTACTGCTTATGAAGCAAACATACATAAACTGGTGAAACATAGAGAATTTAGTTGGGATGGATATAGATGTATATGCATAAAAAAATGTTTGTTACTTTGTAGCTGGATCACTGCTAGAAGGTTTCTCGACTTCTTGGGGGCAGGGAAAGTAAAAAGCATTTTAGAAATGATGAAACCCAGTGTTTTCAAGTAAAGTGTTTCCCCAGGACTTGCTACTCCTTGGTGAAATTGATGCTATCTGTGTTTTGGGCACACAAATTTGTGGAACACAAGAGGTTTCAAAAGAAATCCTTCAGTCTTGGAAAAATGGCATTTTGGACCTGCTTGGCTTTGGGCATCTTGCTGCAAAGACCCTGTGAGAGCAAGGGTTGCTGTGCTGCATCCTCTGGGAAGTATTGCTTCACCCTTCTGCTGAGATATGGTTTCACTTGCCGCTAGCTGGCCTTCATCCTGCAAAAGTAATTGCTGGTAATTTATAATGAATTCTGCATAGCTGCATGATAATGAACCTGATTATTGTATCAAAATGACAATAAAGGGCATTTTTGCTGTAGTATATAGTAGAAAACAATGCAAAAAGCTGGAACTGCAGTGAACTGTCACTGTGACAGAATTGGTTTATAACAGTAGCTGGGTATAACTGAAAACTGGATTTTTCTTTAACTGCACCCTTTCAAAGGTTATTTTTTTGGTCAGAAATGTGCTAGCATGCTATAAAGCTGAATGCAAGAATGACTGGAACAGTTACGACAAATGCAGTTACTTGATAGTAGCCCCAATGGTTAAGAGCCACAAAGGACATCATTGGCTTAGAAGAACTGGCATTATGATATTGTTAATCCTTCACTTGTAGACAGTGCAGCCTGACAGAAACCGCACTGGAGAAACCTGGACTCCATTTTTGGCTCTGCCCCCGGCCTGCTGATTATCTCTGTCTCATTTCTGCTTCCTTTACTCAAATAACAATTCCCATTTGCTTTCACATACACAGAATTAAAGTGCTATGTCTTTAAAAAAAAATGAGGTCTGTTATACAGCATAGATGTTATTAAAGTATGCTTATTTTAATCAGACTCTGCTGCAATAATGTTTAACTTATCTGAAATAAGTCCTTGGCCTCAGCCTGCTGCCGAGTGATTGGTTGCTTATATTGCAGAAGGTTTTTGGCACTATTAGGGATCGGATGGTCCCCTCTTCCTGGGGTAGGAAGGTGGTGAGTTTAGGGATGGAAGCAGCCCCTGACGTGTTTCTCCCGCAGTTTAGCAGGGTGGCAGCATTGCCAGCTCATGTTGCAGACACTGCTCTGACTTGGCCACTAACAATCTTCCTAGTAGTGATGTGTCTCCTTAACATTTCTGGCTTGTTTTGGATTCAGTCTGCATCTTCCAAAAGTGGCAGGTCAAAGTAAGGAAAGCATATGCCCTGAGCTATTTGGAGAATAACTATACCAGTTTAAGGACTGTTGATAAAGAAGTTGGTGTTTTCAGATGTTGTTTCAGCGAACTTTGGAGCGCTGCAGTTCAGGTTCAGATCTGATCAGACTTCAGAGATTGTGTCAGCACATCTCGATGACTCCACAGACTGGACATAATGTCTTGACCTTGTTCTAGGGCAGCCGATCCAAAGCATTATCTTGCAGTCCTGCATGGGAAGTGGTAGGTCATCAGTCGTCTGACAACCAGCTGCTGACCGTGGCTATTGTCTGCCCATGGCTGCCAGCTCTAGAGCTTGTGTCTGCCTCAAGTGAGTCCTTGCCATGGGTGGCCCAGCAGGTGCATGGTAATCTTAGGAGGGAAGAGTGGTGAAGTTGAACAACTTCCATAGCCTTTCAGAAGCTGGTGTTACACCCATCTTAGCACATTTAGAAATATGGCTGATGTCCTCCTATGAGCATGCTGTTTCTGTTATGTATGTTTTAAAGAAGTATTTTTATTCTTTTCAGACTCTCTGCATGAGAGAAATTCTGGAGATGATTTTTGTTCATTAGCTTTAGGTTAGTAGCTCAAACATGTGTAACTGAGCCAGAATCTCCTGCATCTTTTCTCATTTAAGATTTCTTTCAAGTTTGAATAAATACACTCTTTAATTTAATCTCAGCATGTGTGCAAGGCTGTCCCTGAAATAACTGTTATCCAATGATTTTAGCTTCTGCGTTAGTTGGCTGCAGCACAGAATACTTGATATTTTATCATCTATTGTTAATAGCACACCATGAGCAAAGAGGTACGTTTCGTAGGTCTGTTTTACAAAAACTAGGTAAGAAGTGGCAGGAAACCCCTGAGAAGTCTGAGTTAGAAAAGGTGAATGAAAATAAAAAGTAAAATTCTTGCTGCAACCTTTATCTGCTAATCCTGTTGATAAGATTGTATCAAAAAGTACAGCAGTGCTGTTCTGTCCATTACATTTATGATTGTGTCAGCATTTAGGCAATAAACCCATATTTTCTGGGCTTGCTATAAAAATTCACACTGAGCTGCAACTTGTTGTGCATGTACGACATTTCAGCATAATAGAAATCTTATTAAAAATTTAAAAAAATCTGTTAATCTCTTTAAAATTATTAGAGAAGAATAAAGACTTTATGGTTTGGGTGGCATGTTGTCATGCTTACTAGCAGACAGAATCAGCTGAGTTATCCATTGCTGACATGCTGACCTGACATGCAGGTATTTGTTGTCATCCTGGCCCTGGAATAAAAGCTGAATGATAAAAAGCGTGGCAAACTAAAGCTCTTAATTGTTAAACTAGCCTTCACGACAATAGTTTGAAAAGGTTTGTCTCTCTAATGCTCAAAATGTATGGAGAAATGGAAGAAATAATTTAGTTTTTTGCCATTCAGCATACATTTACAGATGAGTACTTTGGAAGATTCTGGATTGCAACAAGTAAGACTAACAAGATGACAAGTAGCAGACTAATGTATTGGATCAAGTGTGTACTGATTGCTTTGGATGGAGATGATTTGTAATTCAGCCTATTGGTACCAAAGTGCAGACCTGTGCAAAAGCTGGAATTTCCATTCTGCCGAAAACTGGGATATTTCAGCATTTTTTTTTTCTTCCTAAAGCTTATCAAGCAGTTAAAACATTTGAAAGCTTGATTTTGGAAAAGTTAATGTATTGACTTCTTTGGCTTTGCTTATGGCTAAATTAGAGCTACTTCAGCCAAGCTGCCGCCTCTGTTGGCAGCCATGTGGGTGAACTTGATCACTGCTTGCCAACAGATCCCATCTCCCATGGTACAGACTGATGGCTCGGCAAGGAAAAAAAATACTGTGTGAAGTTTTTGATGAACTCCAGGAATATCCTGACCATGAGAAAACTTGCTGTAGGGAAAACGAAAAGGAGAGAGAAAAATCACTGAGGTTTGCTCAGGAGCTCATCCCGTGGGTGAGATAGGGGAATGTGGCCATTCCAACCGTCGGCTTTTGAGAAACAGTGGTTCACAGTTAAACTAACTCAAAGCAAAACTTATTCGCGTCATCCCACCAAGCAGGAAAAATTTGATTTGATTCAAACTACTTGAAACAAGATATTTTGGTCTTGAATTCCCATAAAAGTGCACATGAACAAAACTAATATTTTCCTGAAACTGTATTTTTTATGTTGGAATCAATTCTGTAGTTGCAGCAAAATTAAATAACACAGTCTTGGTACAGGATTGCTTTTCTCCTTGCCATCTCCTCCTGTGTGTTAGTTCTCCAGGTGTTTTAGTCTGACATCCAAATGTTTAAAGATAATTTAATTAGCAGCAAGGGCTTCTGTCTAGGAAAATCCCATGCAATTTTATTAAGGGGAAAAATGGAAAGGGATAAAGATCAGGACTATCGTTTTTGATTCAGTATCACTCTCTCCAGTGTCTCATTATCCTCCCTGTAAAAGATTCACGGCCAATAATTGTCTGTGAAGAACAAATGACTCCCCTATTCCCAAATCTCCCACAGTTATCCTTGAGCTACCTGTATTTTGGATTAAGACTTTCCCCTACAAAGTCTGCACAAACGTCTCTTTCCCCTTGACTGTTACCAGGCACAAAAGGAAGTCTGGCTTGGAAATGGTTAGCAGGCTGGCGCTGGGGATGGCTGTACTCTCCTGGCTCTGTCAGCAGGTTGCTCTGTAGTCCTGGGTAACTTCTCTTGTACCTCAGACCTCATCAGCAAGGTGTCATGTGGGAGCTTGTTCCCCAGAAAATGCCCTGCCTGGAATTGTCTCGTGATGGGGTTGCAAGTTGGGAAGGTTGCCCTTGCTCCAGGAACAGTATTTGTGAGGTGAAGCAGCTGAGTGTGTTACCTCTGCTCCTCTCCTCAACCTGGTGTTTGTCAGGGTTTGTGCTCAGCAAGTCCTTGAGAAGCCGCAAAGATTAACCTGGGAGCAGATGCCAAAGCACAGTGACCATCATGGCTATTTGTCTTCTGCTTTCACACCCATGAAAATCAAACCACAGTGTGAGCTCTTAAACGCAGCCAGGAAAGAGAAGCTGTGCTTGACACTTCTCTCCCATGCAGGGATGCTGGGGAAAATCCCTCACTGTGCACTTGGCATCTTGAAAAAGGCTTTTTTTGGAAGTGTAAAGGATCCTTCCTCTGCCTTCTGATCAGTCCTGGCTTGTCTGGTCCTGTCTTGGACCATGGATGCCTGAAATAAATCCTGCTACTTAATACTTAAATTCAGACATTGTGGGCCAATTCGCTGTGCCCTGGCTGAGCGAGAATTGATGAATGTGTGTAGTGCAAGAACAGATGTGAACCCTTCCCTAAATCCAACTACAAGACTTTTAATGAAGAGCCTCCTACAGTCTGTGCCAGGGCTATTTGTGTCCCACTTGTTACAAATCACTACAGGCACGAGCTGCTGCTCATAGCTCACCTGACACAGCTTTTCTGGCGGGTGAATGCTTGAATGAGGATGATGTGGGTATGTCTCCAGTTGCTTCAGCAAGACACAGTAGGTAATCCGGTGGTGCGAGGAGCTGTCTACTCTTCAAATAGCACTGTAAAGTGTTAGGTTGGAAGAAGGGAGCTCTAGCCACCCTACAGCGCGACTCTGCTACCTTAAGGCTCAGCCAGTGCTTTCTGGTCCCCTCATGTGCTTCTGCTCTCTGTGATGAGTTTGCATAATAAATTGCACATCATAAGTATTTGTCCCAGTTTACCATCTCACTGAAAACTGTTTCTTGCATGTTCTCTTTCCTACATGGATACCAGTTCCTCCTCATCCTAACACTCATTACATGCAACTTTTAGTTTCTTCTCATGAGAAACTGTTTCCTTTCATGTTCAGGGACCCTGATTTTTACCCTACAGTTTTATCCCATATATATTTTATATTATAGATGTATTATATTATATATATACGTGTTTCTTTGGAATCACGCTTTTCTCTGCTTCGGGCATGATGGTCTAAAACAGTGACCAGGGATGCTGCTGAGCTCAGAGTGGTCTTGTATGACCCTGCGAGAGAAAGGAGTGCTGTGTTGGATGCCGTTCTTTTGCCTTTCGAGTGCCGTGGCTGCAGTGCAGCTTTGGATGCTCTGCTCTTTCCATGTATGGATGCTGAAATGCATTATTCGTGATGCGTGAAGGTAGGCCTTCAGAGCACTTATTGACAGACTTCTTTGTTCCTGTGCAAATTTGAGGTTACAATTGAAGACCAAGGTAGGAGAAGTGGTAATTATATTCTCTAGAGGTGGAAGAATCTAAGGTGTCCATAAAAAACTTTAAGAACTCCTGCAGGCCTCCTAGAATAGGCAGGCAAATTACTGCCTCAGACAAACGTCTAGGCTGCTAGATAACTCTTCGTTGAACAGGCAAGTCTAAGTGAACTGATACTGTCTTGGATATATGGTGGGGATTTTCCCTCTTAAAACATTGCCATTCTATTAAACTGTTCAGTCTACTTCCTCCTTTTGCTCAAGAGCATGTGGTATTCTTTCTTTAATGGAAGTTGAAATGAACTTATATGAAGTATGTTTCCTTACAGCTAGGAAACACACTCAAATTATCTTAAATTTTGTGATACCATGTGTCATTTCTCTCAGCTATATTTGTGGCATGTTATCATGCTGTCTTCCTTAGTCTGCTTTTGCAGCCCTGGCAGTAGGTCTGTGTATGTTGACTTTGAGCGCTGCCTTGTCCCACAGCAAGGTAGGATGTAGAGAGATGCTTGCCAAGTTCTTCAGCCATCTCTCAATTATAGAGCTGTGCTCTACCATAGGGCTGTGTTGTAACCCAGCCACTTTGAGGTCTGCTGTTGTGAATGAAGTTTGGCAGCGGTTGCACTGCTGCCTTTTTAAATCTTTGGCAAAGCCAATAGCCTTCATTTTGTGATGGCTGTGATATAAACATCACCTCTTTGCTTGTTAGAGGAAAAGAGGGGGATGTATACAGGCTCTGTGTTCAGAGGTAGACTAGGAATGGGTTTGACTTCATCTCTGTAACAACTCGCAAATTAACACTATGGAATTGGTAACAATCCCCAAAATCACACTTAAGATAATGTTCCTGTGTACTGATTACAGAGGTTCTCAAGAAAGGTGTGTGTGCATCAAGAAAGTCTCGACTGAAAGCTTTAGTCTGCAAGTAAGAAACCCTTTTCAAATCAAACCTATCTTTCCAAATGGATATATGGTTGCTGCAGTGCGTGGGCTTCAGTCTTTTGTATTTAGTATAAGCCAGTCACCCGTACAGAGTTATCTCCCTCTCTCAGGACAGTAAATTAAAAAGTTTCAATTACAACTCCAGTTCTTTCCAATAGGAACAGTAAATGTATTTTAAGTTGGTCTATGGTATTCATGCTTAGCTCACTGAATTTCTCAATGGCTTAATTTGTTTTACTTGGAGACCCTTGAAGAATTATTTCAATGGCCTTGGGGAAATACATTCACTTGGAAGCTTTATGTGATAAAATAAGGAATAAAGTTGTAGCAGAGAAATTTGCATACTTCAGGTGCATCTGCAAATAAACAAGTGTTATCCATGAGTATACGTTTGACTCTGTGGAACCAGGAAACTGCTGTGATAGGGAAGCTGCTTTGGTGTCTCAACAGTCTGTCAGACACCAAAACAGATAGGTTCAGGATGACCCATGCATTGTCTTGGCTGTTGCTAATCCTCTGGTTGTGGTGAGTCTCTGCCTGGATCCCATACTGCCTCTGGACAGTATTGCCTGTTGACTAAAACCTCATCAGTACACTTCACTTAGCTCTGTTAACATGCCACTCAAAACATGCAGTGAAGATGAGGTCCAGGAGCAGAATGACCTTAATTATCAGATGAAAGGTGTAGCAGTGCTAAGGCCTTCCTGGCTTTCGACTGAAATAATCTTAAAGGCAAAAATTTGCATCCTATAATTACTGACCCAAAATGTAATTTCCATAATTGGTGATGCTCTTCAAGATGATTTCTGCCAACTGCATCTCTCTGGGCACTCATCCATGTCACCTCCCACCCTCCGACACCAGCTTTGGTACACCAGGAGCTCCTGCAGCATCTCCCTGCAGCTGCAGGACCCTCATTTCAAACATAGCTCAGAAAAAAAAAGTGTGGCAGTAGCCTTGGGCTTTGCACTCACTGACACACCTTTTATTCCTGCCATTTACCCAGTGTGTAGTTTCTAATTTCAAATGTCTTAGATGCAAAATTAAGCAGGAACCTTNGTTTCTAATTTCAAATGTCTTAGATGCAAAATTAAGCAGGAACCTTCATTTTTAAAAAGAAATGCTAACTTTATTGGACAACAATGAAAAGCTGTTGCCAACTGATTTATTAGAGAGCATTAAAAATACTGGAAATCATTTTTATATGTCAATAATATTTCTATATAATCAGATTGTGATTATAGAGCGATCACATTTGTTAAATGTGGTGAGTTTTAATTGTGCCTCACAAAGTATTATTTTATTTTATTCTAAGAGTTGGCCTGAAAATACAAGTTGTAATCTGTAGATGTTTGGAGCTAGGTATTGCATTCATAGCAACATCCTAACGATGAATGTTTTATGTGTAAGTGTACACAACCTAAAAACCATATGCATTAATAGAATCACCTTTGATGTTGTGAAGTCAAGCACCAAAAAATCTGAAAAATGCTGCAGCCAAACCATTTGTGTAAATTACATTTTCCCTTTTTTTAGGCAGATGGGAGCAAGCAGGTAAATAGGAGGAAACTACCTGAGACAGTTTTTAAGGTTGTAGTGGCTTCCACATTTGTCAGAGAATCTGTGATTTGTTTGGTGTATAGTGCACTGACCAGTTAACAGAGGAAGGAAGAATGTGTGTTCAGTAAGGCTGTAATTTAATTTTGAAGTAAGGTGTTTGTGATGTTTATTGCAGAAAGGAAGGGCGGACACTGAGCGAGAAGATGCAGGAAGAGGTGTGTGTGTGAGTGCATAGCCAGCTGGATGCTGCACAATGAAATGTCCTCCTGGCTGGCCTTTGCTGCTGAGTTCCTCAACAACGGTTAGTTTAGTTGCTTAACCCAGCTTTCTCATAAGCCTCTTGCTAAACCACTCTCACTTTCTGGACATTTGTAGTTGTAGCATAGATCAGGGCCATGTTTGCTTTAAAAATATAAAGGTTTTAATGATGGGTGCTCTGGGGAGAGATAGCGCAAGTGATCGTAGGTGTCCCAGATTATCCCCATTCTTGAGACTGCTGCTGCAAAGGTAGAATAAATTTGAGGAGCAGTTGGAACAGAAAGCTTGAGTGCAATTGGCATGGAATATGTTTGTACAGTTTAGGAACAGCTGCAGTACTTAAGATACTGCCTTCCTTTCCCTCATTTCCTTATCAGCTTCTTATTTTCCATATGCTGAAAGCTGTGTCGTCTCATCCTAGTGGAATGGATCACGCAGTGATCTCTTCTGCTTCATTGCAAAGTCAGCTAGGTCAAATTAAACAGCCTTGAGGTTAAACAGCCATGGATTAAACCAGATGACTTTGTATTGAAGCTAGTGAAGAGTAGTTGCATTAAGGAGTACTTTCTGCAAAAATTATGTTGGATGATTATCTTAAGTCCTACCGTGAAAAGTACCCAGAAGAAACTAAGACTTCTAGAGCAGGATTTCAATTGTACAGAATTAATAAACAAAGTAAAACAGAAAATTGACTAGGTGCTCATTAGTTGAATCTGGTTTAACCTATGTAAAGGATGAAGCAGATTTTCACAAAAATCACGATGGCACAACTATGTCTGTCAAGACCGTATCATAAATCACCTGTGCTAGAGGACGAAACTACTGTTATGCGTGTAAGCTTGATCCTGGTCATTCGTAAAGTGTTTTGCTTTGCACCTTTACGTTCTTTTAAAACAGCTGATATGCTGCATCAAAAAGTTGCTAGTTTTTATGAAAGTGGCATTAAAATTTCAGGCTTTCAGTCTTAAACAAATCTAATCTATAACTGGTGTGGAGAGCAGGGTGTCCCTCATCTCCTATTACTAATACAGTCTCTGAATGCATCTGGTACAAAGTATTGCCAGGGACATGATTTTAGGCTTCGGTATAGCCAAGGCTGGAAAATTGTTAAAGCCCTGTTTCTTGTGGGGCTATGAGGTAAAGACTGTTCTTTTCCAGTGAAAACACTGTGGTGCCTTGGCATCACCTTTCTTGTTGCTGAAATTGGACAAACCATTCACAAATGTGAAAGGTAGCAAATGTGGCTGGAAGGAGGATCTGGGAAACTACAGGCCTGTCAGTCTGACCTTGGTGCAAGGGAAGGTTACAGAGCAGATCATCTTGAGTGCCATCATGCAGCCC
>RSEF01000006.1:9562465-9601416 GCA_003993805.1 Himantopus leucocephalus
TGCACTTGGGTGACAACAACCCCATGCAGTGCTACAGGCTTGGTGAAGAGTGGCTGGTAAGCTGCCCAGCAGAAAAGGACCTGGAGGTATTAGTCGACATGCAGCTGAATATGAGCCAGCAGCGTGCCCAGGTGGCCAAGAAGGCCAATACCATCCTGGCTTATATCAGGAATAGTGTGGCCAGCAGGACTGGGGAAGTAACTGTCCCGCTGTACTTGGCACTGGTGAGGTTGCACCTCAAGTACTGTGTTCAGTTTTGGGACTCTCACTTTAAGAAAGGCATCAAGGTGCTGGAGTGTGTCCGGAGAAGGGCAACGAAGCTGGTGAGGGGTCTGGAGCAAAAGTCTTGTGAGGAGCAGCTGAGGGAACTGGGGTTGTTCAGCCTGGAGAAAAGGAGGCTGAGGGGAGACCTTGTTGCTCTCTACAGCTACCTGAAAAGAGGTTGTAGTCAGGTGGGGGTCGGTCTCTGCTCCTAAATAATAAGCGATAGGACAAGGGAAAATAGCCTCAAGTTGCGCCAGGTGAGGTTTAGATGGGATATTAGGAAAAATTTCTTCACTGAAAGGTTTGTCAAGCATTGGAACAGGCTGCCCAGGGAAGTGGTTGAGTAATACCTCCCTGGAGGTATTCAAAAGACGTGTAGGTGTGGTGCTGAGGAACATGGTTTAGTGGTGGACTTGGCAGTGCTAGGTTAACGGTTGGACTCAATGATCTTAAAGGTCTCTTCCAATCTAAACGATTCTATGATTCTGTGATTTTATCCACAAAAGCAGTCAGGCAGTAAGCAACTCTTGTTATCAAATTCAGCAGGAGGATCAAAGCTTAAACCGGTATAAGCATTCCCTGCTTCTGCAGAGCAGTGGTGTCTAGACTGAGCCTGAGCTGTGCTGGAAGCTTGCAAAACTGCTGGAAACCCTGTACATAAGGGGAGATTTTAATTCTGCTATTCTCTGTTTCGAACAGCTGTTTCTTATGTTGCACCACAGGAAAGACACCTCTGTGCAAGAATCATTTGAATGCATTGGAAAACTGATCAAAGCACATTTCTGTTGCAAAGAAAAATGAAAACATGAATTTTATAAGCCTTTTTTGTTGGATAGCACTGTCCATGATGCCCCAGTACAAAGTTAGAGGGACAATTCCGTGTACAGCAAGGGACTTGTGGGTGTTGCAACCAGAGACACTTCAATGGCAAGTTTTTCATCATGTCCTGGAGCATGAAGCTCATTTCTTTTCATTGTCCTCCTCTTTCTCCCCTTCCTGCTCCTTGCCACCACCGCCTGCTGCCAATTTTTGTTGTTATTTTTAAATTTAAATCTCAGCTTTCCTGTGGGTGTTAGTAAGGTTCAAATAAATCACGTTCATGTTTTTAGCAAGTATGACCCCCCCCAAACTCAGCTAAATTTAAGCCAAGTTCTAGTCCAAATAGGCATAACGCACAGATTTCAGTGATCTTGCAGTGGGTGCATAAAGGCATGGCACAAATGTTGGTAATTTATGGACGATGTTCAAGAACTCTCTTGGAGCACGGCAGCCCTACCAGGTCTCCTAGGGGCTGGCAGCTTAGCTCATTTTTACTTGCTGTCACACAGGGCATTAGAATAGTCACTCGGTAAAGTGCATTTGTTCCCTCATTAAACAGTAGTAATGTACTCAGGTATGAAAATAACTTTTAAGCCAGTAACAAGAAAACCCTTTTAGCATTTCTGATGCATTTGCATTTGAAAAATAGTTATTCTGATAAAGCAATGTGAAACTGAGTTTTGGACAGTTTTTTATAACCTTTCCAAATGGGTATACATCGAATACATCAAAATGAAAAAAAGGAATGTAAGATTTCTTGTCTGTTACAATTTTCAGTCATTTATCTTTCTCTCATTACTAGGATGTTGCATGTGAAGTATTTGGCCATTTTATGTTTTGGGTTTGGAAAGGTTTTATTGTGGAGATGAGATTTCCTGCTGTAGTTACTGCTATATGCACAAAGACATGTGAATTTATACTTGGCTCCATTCCTGTGGCTACAATAAATCGAAATGGGAGGGAGAACTCTCACTGTGCCAGTCAAGCAATAGAAAGATGTGAGGAGGGAAAATGAAGTTTAAGCAAGTTGGAGAGCCCAAGGTGAAAGAAGTTCCCTCTGCTTTTTGCAGGGGAGAAGGAGCTTTCCTTGGATCTCTGCTTAACTGCGGTGGTGTTGTGCAATAGTGCTGTGCTTATCCTAATCAAATGGCATTCACAGACAACCCCCCTCTGTCACTATGCATTTTTAAAAACTGTCTAATCAAAGCAACTTTTGTGAATAAGTTACCTTTCTTAGAAATTTGTTTACATCTTCTTGGTTCAGTTGAGTTCGGTGTGCTGGAAAAAATAAAAACCTACTTTATATTTTTCAGACACCGTTTTTTTTTTACTGTATTTTTTTCCACCTCAGCTGTGAGTGTTGTTTAGCTTACCGTAAGGCCTGTGTGACCTGACAGGGTTTGTGCTGAAGTAAACCTACTGAAATCAAAGCTCCCCGTAGTCAATAGGGGGTGGGTCCTATGTGGGCAATGCTGGGGGAACCTGACTCCGTGGGTTGTGAGTGTCCTGGTGTGGGGTTGTGGGGGAGGTTTGGAGAGCTTCAGTGTGAGCTGAAGTATAACAGCACAGGAGACCGTGGCTTATCCAATTGTAACAGCCCCCAGTAGAGATGCAATGTACGCTCACTCTCTCCCTTGTGATCTTTTTCTCTAGTGTCACGACAGGTAAGCTAACCAACATCAAAGACTCATTTCAGTTATGCTCTGATTTATATTTCTCATTAACCAGCTCTTAGGAATATTACACCTGCTACAAAGGCTTCTTTTATGTATGAAATAATTGGGTCAGGGGTTTTTAATGATATTTTTTTCATTCAAGATAAATAAAGGAAGTCTAGTTAATTGAACTTGAAGCTTTTCATAGCTATTCTGTTCAAAGGGAGTAACGCTAGCCAACATTGGAGTAGCCACCAATCCAGTGTGCAAAGTGACCCGTGGTAAGGTAAGACCAGCGGGTCAAAATCCTGGTGTTTATCGGAGTGCAGACTTGAACCTGCTTTCCTGTATTTCAGAAAACAGACCCAGCCTCCAGGCTATTTCTCTTTCTCAGCAGAAGATTTGCGTATAAACAAATATGTGGATGTTTATACATAATGGAATAGTTCCAGTTGGAAAGATGGATGAAGCAGAACGTCTGAATTTTTGCAAATAAATGTCCCGACAGAGATTTGTTGGAGGCAGTTAATCTGCGTCTTAAAAAACAGTCTCCTTTATGGGTACCTCCTTCTTTGAAGTTGGAAGATGGAGTGTCCTCCCCCTGCCCACTCTGATTTGGACTCAGAAAGACCTGCCCTCACACTTCATGGCTCCTGCGTCCGGGCAAAGGGCAGTTAGCTTATTTGTGGCTGGATAAGAATAATTCCCCAACATTTTGCCTTGATGCAAAATTTTTGAAATATTAAAAAAAAAGAAATTCCAAAAGACTGGATAATTGTTTTGTTCCAAGTGCCACTAGGAGGTGCAGTGTACCTGACACACTAGAAATACCTAATGGTCTTTATGCTCTAATGTTCTGTGTGCGTCACCCAAGTATCACTCCTTCCAGGAGAAGTAGTAATTTGGGGGGTGTGTGCCACTGTGACTTCGGTTGACGCCTGGGCTGTACTAGGAATGTTTCAGGGCTATGTATTTAATGAAGACTGGTGAAATGTTCACAAGTACCTCAGCTCCTAAGCTGGGGTGGTGGGGAGTGGTTTATTTTTTCAGTTGTTTGCTTCCCAGATGGATCTGAAGTAACCAAGGCAGATGCTTATGCTGATCCCAAAGACTAGCGTGAGAAGGGACGGTGGTGACAGGCCTTGGTGTGTAGGGCTGGGGGATTGTAGGTGTTCCATTTGTGAGAATTGTGACAGCAGATGTCTAGAGTGACTGTGGAAAGCTTTGCTTCTGGTGCCCAGCAGTGACCTCAGCGGGCAGCAGTTTCTGGGTTGAAGGGTTAATTCCACCTGGGCTTAGCTCCCAAGCTCTTCTGCCCTCTCCCAGGCTGGCTGCAGGTGACGGACTTTCAAACTTAATCTTTACCTCCCCTTTTCTCTTGGCTTGTTGCAAACAAAAGCTCCTCAAGCTTGGGTTCTCCTCCTAAGCCACTCTTAGGCAGCATGTTTTCTACCTTTATTAGTCTCATTTAAATTAAAAAAAGATTACTCGTGGCAGTGAGCACAGCCTACAGTAAACAGCTTTTGCTTAAATGCTTTGCTGAACAAAAAGTGACATGTTATTTGCTTATAGAGAAACATGCATGTGTGCTCTATTGAATCACTCCTTGTGCTGGTGATGGGTGCAGGTTTATGCCCTTAGTTGCTTCTGTGAATACTGATAAAATAGGAAAGTATGCACCAGAAACAAAATTCCTATGTGGGTTTTTTTTTTTATAAATTTGTTGTATGACTGGAGAAAAAAAACAGGCAAAAGGCTTTTTAAGAATTACTGCTTTGTCCTTTTTATGAAAGGATGGATTAAAGCATTCAAATTAAAAATCATTAAAGATTAATAAAGAAGAGAGGCAACAGGAATAATTTTAATTTCCTTCGTTACCATATCTAATGATAGCCTTAGGGTAGAATGAGAAAACCGTAGAATGTATGCATAGAAATGTATCCATTAGGACTATACTATTTTTGCTTCACTTGACATGAATACATAGCTAACAAAAATACTGTTACAGTACAAATGCTCACACTGTAAATAATTTAACTGTTAGCTATCATAACGTACAAACCATAACATGGCTGTTGGGGGGGTTCTCTTTCATCAATGTGCAGAAGAGTTCTAGCTACTTGAGCATCATATTCATTTTAATCTTAAGCACCTGTACCAAATCCATCCCTGTAATGATATCAGGAATCAATTTGGCTTCCTGATGCGATGCCAGCATAGCCCAGCACTTTTGTATCTGCATAAACAAAGGTGAAGCTGACCGGAGTTCAGCAGAGCATGGTTTGGGGGGCGAGAGTAAGCTCTGCAGCGGAGAAGCTCCTGTTAGAAGATCCTGTACCGGGGCAGGGTAAGAGCTTGCTTTGCAGTGCCTTTGTATGGCTGCATTTTGCTGCACAGAGAAGAGCGCAGTTAAGACCTGGCGAGGGAAGGAGAAGCAGATCCAAATGACTGCTATCTCTGTCTTTAATGAAATCCACTGGACAGGTGGAAAGTAATGCTGCGGTGGTGGTGGTGACGAATAGTTAGTACACCAAGCTCTCTCTTCCCTGGCAGCTCTCTCTGTTTTGGTAGATTAAAGTCCGTTTGGTTTTGTGCATATTTACAGTGAAAATTCAGTTTTTCTTGATGTAGGTCTTGTACTCCGTTTGCTCGAAAGGTGCTTATTTCCAGTAGGTAATTGTATGATTCAAAGTCATTAGCATTTATGATGCTGAGTAGCTGTAATGCTCTCAGGTCCATGCTCATGACTGTTTGTACATGTATTTCCTAGCCTGTGTCATAATATATCCGGGTTTATGATTGCTAATGAACGCAGAAGGCCAATTTGCAAAGCAGAGCAGATGGACACATAATCAGTCTAATGACTTAATGTCACAAATGAGATGACCTTGCAGTTACCTATTATTCATTTCTGTCAAGACTGTTTCTGAAACCTTAATACAGACTCTTAAGGCTGCTCCTTCCCTACTTACAGCAAATGCTACAGCTTTACCATCCTAGTCGCACGGCTGTGTGCCCAAGTCGCTAGTTGTACCAAGAGGATGATGGGTGTTGCCTAAGAAAGCTTCTGCTGCACTAGGCCTAGCTGCTCTTTTGTATTATCACTGTGCCACACAAATCATCGTTTCTTTTCTTGAAATTTAAAAATCTTTCCTGAACATGTTGCTGTCACGTAGTCTCTTTGACGTGCGTGCCATGTGTTCTTGCATTTGTTCTTTAGCTCAGTACCTTTACTCCTACTCCTTCTCCTCCTCTAATACGTGTCACACCTTGTTGTGTGACCTTATTCACAAAAATCATCTTTGTCTTTTCTCTTTCCCCTGTAAGATAGAAAACCATTTAGACCTGTGACTGAGTCCTCATTACATCAGTAGGACTTGGAGAGATGTTTAGTTTTTATGTTGTGGTGAAGAAATTTGAAAAGTTCGGGGCCCAGAAGCCACCATGACCTTGCTCTTTCCTTCTGAGCTACCCTATTTTTTGAATTTTTATCGTACAAAGTATCTCATTATTAAAAAAAAGGGGGGTGAGGGGGTGTCCTCCACAGTTAATTTTGTATAGCTTTTCAAAAAAAGCATACTCAGATGTACCTTATGGTTTGTGGGGAGAAGACAGGTCTCAGTTCTCGTTGTGCTTTCCAATGGACTTGTAAGCATGCACTGAAGTGCTTCTCTCCTTCTGGCCTGAGTAGTGTTTGTTGATGTTTTTAAAAATGAATAGGTTTTCCAGCTGATCATCTCAGACCTATGAGCTTGTGCCATTTCTGTACTGCAAAAACTTTTCTATTTTCCCTGTTGAAGAGAGTCAGTCATCACAAGAAGTAATTGCTCATTAGTGCAGAGGGGAGGGGGGTAATAACGTGGCATCAATTATTTAATGTGCTGCTGATCTATTAATGTTGTCCTTAGTAGGTGCATTACTGAAAGAAAAGACGCGAAGCACTTAAATTCCTTTCTAGGTCTCTATTTTATCTTTGCAGTTTTTCAGAAAGTTATAAATTAGGTTGTTAACTAACTGATTTATGGGATATGCTTATTGTGCCAGTAATTTTCTGCATCAGTTGTAAATTACCTTCTTTTATTTTGCCATCTGCATAATTATATTTTACCCTTTTGCCTGTGTGCATAATTTGTTACCCTGACAACCTTTATCGTTCCAACGTTTTTGTGGGTTTTGTCAATTTTTCTCCTGTGAATGCGATACTGAAAAAATAGATATAGACCCCAGTGATACGAAATTTTAAGTGACAGAACTATCTAAGGCTAAAATTAATTAACATGTCTGAATAAAATAAATGAAAAAATTGTTTTGTAACTGCACAAAACTACATGTAAAGTAGCCTTTTTATAAACTGGAGTTAATATGGAAAACTCAGCACTCGTTGATGTTATTTTTTTTAATAGATTTACCCAGTTGAATTGGTTGGACTTGTGGAAATGTGAAATGTGGGCAACTGTAGTCATTGTTGCATTGGGTAGTTTTCCCATTGATCATCTCTTTTGAATATAAAAACATCCATGGGAATGTCTGTGGTACAGGTTGGTTTTACAAGATATGCCATAATTAAAGTAAGGTAAAGGATATTAATTCATATTTACTTTAAGAAGTTATTTTCTGCGCAACTACTACATAGTCTACTGTAGGGATGGAAGGATAGAAATCTGTCTTTTTTGTATATCTGTAGGTCTCTCTCTCTCTTTTTAGATACATCTATACATAGTGAGATAATAAACTGAAACAAAAGCAAAATCAAAAGTGCGTCTGTTTTCCAGTATCAGAGTAGATGATACAACTTTACTGGTATTAACTTTCAATTACAGGTAAGGGGCTTTATTTGTATTTTTTACCTGATAAATGCTGTTCTACATCAGGCCTTGCCGCATAAAAACTCCATTGATATGACGTAATGAAATAGGCAACGATAATATCCGAGGATAAAAATGAAAAGATGCTATATAAAACCTGATGCATTATGTAGAATTATTTGTTTTAGCATCAAGATACACCACCTGACCCAGAGAAAGAAAGACAGCATGTATAAGGAGAGAGACCTTAAATTCTACTTAGAATTTTTATTTCTTAAATATGCTACATCTAAAGGAATTTAAAAATAACTTATTCTTGAAAATTTCATCTTCTCAGAGAGAACAATTTGATTTAGAACTCAATTCCTACATATAAATATAGTTTGTCTTTTTGTAGAGGTTGTGCTGGTATGTAGTCATAAGGTGATTGGGTTTGTGGGGTTTTCTTCATTTTTTCTGATGGATGGATATTGAGCGGCTGGCTATTGCTGATTCTTTCTCAGTCAGTTATTTTAATAGGATTTTGGCTCAAACTTTCTATAAACTGGGAGATGTAATGTCATTTCATGATCTTTCACAGAGACAAAGTTATACCAGCATCTTCAGAAGCAATCACGTTTTCAGCTTTCCGATATACTGAAGAGGCTGCAAGCTTATTAGCCTCTGAACTTTACAAAATGCTGAACTTCTGTTGGTTCCTTAATTTTGAAGCTCAGGTAGCTTTTTCCAAGCCAACATTTACTAAGGATGAGGTCACTTACTCTGGCTCAAGTCAAATTCCAGTACCTCCCGATGGGCTTTGCCATGCCAAGGGGATCGTGGCACCAAGGAACTGCCGCCAAATAGCTTTTTCCTACTTTCCTCCATCTCCCAGGGATCTGCTGGGCCTGGAGTGGCAGCCGGTGCCCATTGCCTACTCAAGAGAGCTCGGTGATGGAGCACTGGGAAGGGTGGAGACCACCAGTCCCTGCCTGTCCCCTCCTGTGGTCTGTTAGCTGAGGAAGAACTGAGTCCTTCTTGGCAGTATTAGCAGACAGAGATACGTGTTCCTGTCCTTGTATGTGCATATGAAGCAGCTGCCAGAGAAAAAGTGCCTAATCAGGTGTAGGAAGCCCTAAATATGATCTCATAAAAGAGAAGCATTAACACATGTTTTGAAGTATGGTAGGAGGCATATTTGTGTACATAACAGACAGCTCAACACTTCTGCTACGCTGGGTGGATTTACTGCATGCTATGTTTTCCTGCACTTAGAAAGAAAGGCTCACTCACCAGTTTCAGATGAGAATGTGTAAGACGTATTTCACTCGAAAGTTGTGATTTATTCACTAGGCAGTAACTAATTTTCCAAATATCTAGCTGTTGTCATGGTAAAGATTAAATTTATTGGATTTTTTTAAATTGGGATTTATAACTAAACACACTGCAGTTTCTACAGATTCATTCTTGTAAATTCAGTAGATCAGTGATTTTGTTCTGTCAATTCCAATGGTTTAATTAGTTTTGAGGGCAAACTTGTGGTTAGACCAACTTTTCGATTTCACTTAGATATTGTTTTGGTTCAGCATTTGTTTGGCTCTTCTTTGTTAAGTAGTGGTTTATGTTTAAGGGCCCATCTCTCTGTTTTGTTGCTTGTTTGGGTTTGGTTTTGTTTGTGTAGTAACTGTAATAACAGGTCACCTTATGGCAACTTGTTTCTTTTAGTCATCAGTGTGGATCCCAAATGTCTAATCTGGATGGAAACCAGCTGGTCCATCTAAAACCTTGGCCAGTTACCTGTAATTCTCTTCAAGGCAAGTTGTCCTTTATTCCTCTAAACCTTCCTTGGCCTTGGGCTTTTTATCACTTTAAAATACTAAACCTTTTGTTATTTCACTCTCTCTTTTCTCTGAATGGGTGTCATTTGAAGTTTGTAAATGTTGCAAATTGACAGCTTAACATAATTTTTAGCAATTGTCAACAATGCATTTTGGAATCAACTTAGCACATTAGCAATTTGAAAAGTACTGGGTTTGGAGATACACAGGTTGAGGGTGTGCACTTAGCTGGAAGGAAGGGCAGGATGAATTTTACCAATGTTCCATAAACTATGTAGAGCAGATCTATTTTTTTTTCCTTTGAGACCAGAACACTATGAGCCTAGAGTTTATAATCTATTAATTGGATGTAAGAAAACCAAAAAACATGGAGCCTCTTCATTTTAATCTTAGTATTGATTTAATAATGAAAGATAAACCCATACTTTAAAAAGATCGTACAGTATTAGTTTTTAGATCTTGTTTAATAAAGCTTCAGAAATTGCATAGTAAGTGAAGAAGCAAAATTCCCTGAAGAAAATAACTTTGGGAGGCAGAACCTTAGAAATCTTGTCTGCTGGTGATTTTGGCAGGTAGTTGCAGCGATGTTCCTAGGATGTGAGAATTCACTTGCCAGAGCTGCAGTTGAAATAATTACAAAGTATCAAGAAAAAAAACAGCAAACACAATTAACACAAAACAGCCTCATGCATTTCCTTCACCTCCTAAAAAGTTACCTTAAGTTGTCTTTTCTTGCTTGAGTTTTATCTGGTTGGTTTTTATTATAATAATTTCACTGATCTGTGAGCCGACTGGTTTAGTGTCTGTCTTATTTAATAAGACTATACATCTGCGTAAAATGAATAGCAAACAGCATGGTTTGAAAGCCATATAGTTTTATTTGTCTACCCAAGAAGAAGAAATAAAACTCCTTCAGTTTAGGAAGTGTTTGAATTTGTTAGGTTTACTGTTTGGGGTAAATATGATAGATTTTTGTAACATTGAGATCTATGAAGGGTTTTTCCTTGAAAGGTGGTAACTTCACTTCTGAGGAACAGCTTGGTCTTCCTTACAAGGACCATGTGATTTCAACTTTAGTTTCCTAGTTCTATAAAAGACTGCATAGTGTTTCTTATCAAGATTTTACTTATCCCACTGAATATTCTTTTTAAAGAATGCACTCTATACACGAAGTAGTGCAGCTCTCCCAAAAAATAGGTGGGGAATTTTGTATTACTGTTGTATCTGCAATTATAAAATATAATGGAATGTGGATGATCCTAAAAGCTTAGCTGTACAAAATAATTTGATTACAAAGCTATGAAAAATGCTTGTTGCTTAATGGAAAGATGATGTGTGAGTACTGGATTTTCAAAGTAACCATTAAAGTGTTGGTGGCTGGAAAAATTATGCAATGGAAAGATTTAAATGTATCTCGGCTTTAAACACTGTGGGTAATTACTACAAGAATGGATAAATGTTAAATGAGTAGATGTGGTGTGTGGTTTGAGGAGTACTTGCATTTGCAAGGTCCAAAACCAAGTGGAACTGACTGAGTTCATAACTGCATTTTGGGTAGAACCTGTAAATATAAAGTAAAGCAAATACTTCCTGAGAGAGCTGTTTATCAAGTAATCAATGTATTTTTCATCCTGGTAGTTTCATGAGCTTCCATTGAGCTGTACTGTTTAAATATAATCCTGATGTGGGTGACAGGATCCTTTCTGAGTGAAGGTTTTGTAGAGAGAGAGTTTTATAGGTTTCTTCAGAGAGTTTTTAAATGCACAGCTTACCATTTCCATTTAATGCCACGGCTTGTAGATTTTAACATCAGCAAATTATTTTAAACGAATACTTGTTGCTTCACACAGAAAATAATCACTAATGGTGATAGATAATAGATTAAAGAGTCAGACCTTCAATTAAAAAAAGTACTGATGTGCACAAACTGGAGGTAGTTTCAGAAGCTGGTAAAGTTCTGGTGCAAATGGGCACCTCTTGGACAAACGTGCTTGTTTGCTTGTGGATAACATGGAAAAGACTCCTGCACCATGTTCTTCTCCAACATTAGAGTAAAACCTTTCTTTAAATATTGGCGATTTGGATAGAGATGAACTTGCAGGTTTGTGCAAGGAAGTGGAATACTGCCTTAAGTCAAGTGTGCTGTAGCATAGGCCAAAGGAGAAGTAACAGCTACCAGAGGCTTGGCATCTGGCTAATGCAAGGCCAGTGGGCAGCTACCAAACCTAAATCATTAGAAAGAATCAATCCCTCTCTTCCTAAATGAATCTATTGAATTCCAATTAGCACATATGGTTTGATGACTACAGCATAACAATTCTTGCTTATGTTAGGCAAATTCTTTATTAGCATCTGTGTTCTTGTATGCAATAAAATAATGTAAAGCAGCTCTATTACGGCGCTAAGATGAGGTGTTCTGCCTAGCCCCAAGGGGAGAGTGTCAGATGTATTATGGTAATTTGGACCAGTGAGCATACCTACATCGCCCAGATCTTCTCTGGTGTTAAGTAGGTGTCAATGTTTTTGTAGCGCCATGCTTCCTGCCGCGCAGTTTTAGCATGTTTTCTTGCCTGCACGTTACACAGCTCCTGAGAAGTTGCTCACCTGTAAAGTGCTGACAGCATGGTCATCCCTGCTGCCAATTTTTAGGAATGGCCAAAGGGAACTTGGTGAGTGTGTTTACATGAACTTCTCAAGATCTGTCTGATTAGAGCTAAAATTGCCTCTTGATTTATTGGAGCTGATGGCCCTTAAGCAAAGACCATTAGTGTGCTGAAAGTCTCCCTTTTGACATAAGTGGGCTCTAGATCAGGCTTCATGTCATTAAACAGCTATATTTCCTGGTTCTTGGAGATGAATGCACTGGATTCTTGCAATGATATTTGAATTAAGCATTATAAGCTTGATGTAGGAAGTAATGGGTGATATTCTCTAATTTAAGTTATAAGGGAAATTGGAATAGAACACGATAATGGTTTCAGAGGGCCTCAATGGTTATTAGTCTTGTCATCCCTCTTCCCTCTGTCACCTCCAGAGTCAGAAACTGGTGTGGAGGCAGAGACCACAATCCTGGAGACAAATCTCAATAACTTTGCAACCAGTTTGGTGAGTTCAAGCCTTCTGTGGTTTCGTGAAAGGTACCTAACTGTTCCCTGTCAGCAATGTGCAGTTAGAAGTATATTTATGGGGAAAAACAACAAGAACAACAGCAACAAACTCTGAAGTCTTAAAGACTGATGTAAAAGAATTTGAAAAATGCTTAGATAAAAAAAGCCAATGTAGTATACAAAAGGATTACAAGAGCTTGCTGTAGCTATACAAATAAAAGAGTTTTCTCGTAAAACTGAGCTGGTACTGAAGAAGTCTTTATATATAAAAATTTACTTTTTCCCCAGACATCGAGGTAGATTGTGCACTCTCATGAATTTCATAGTTCTAAATACTAAATTTGAAGGAAAAAAAAAAAGAGACATTTCAGGTAACACTTGAACTGCATATAACTTCTTAGAAAGATGCCTGATTTTACTTCACTTATTTCTCAAAAAAACCCCAAACATCTGATGGCCCAAATGACTAAAGTCTATTGTTGTGCTAAGGAATACAGTGTTGGGTTTTCAGTGACTGTCTTCTGCCCAACTGAAGGTTGAAGCTGCTCTGATCACTTGTCAGATTTATGCGTGGTAGCAAAGGGAAAGTCCAGGAGATATCAACTGTCCTCAATTGCAGATGGGTGCACTATATAATTTCTCTTTAGCATTTATAAAATGAGTCGTATATATAAAATTATGTTTCCTTAACATATTTACATCTCCTTAGCATTCTCAGGAGCATTCCCACTGTTGTGTATGAGTGCTTTCCTGCAGTGCCTACCTAAGCAGTGGCACTGCTGCACCGCCCCTTTGTAGACGGCTTTCCCTGAGCAGAGAGAAGAGGTTTTGGGGGTTTTGTGGTGTTTTGTTTCTTGGAGAGAGGAGGAAGAGAATTGAGGAAAGAGTGTAGTAAATCCGTTAGCTGCCTTTTCCCTTCAATGTGGTGTCTCCTTCCATTTGTTCCTCTGCAGATTTATCCTGTGCAGTCTAGTCAATAGCAGAGAACAGGCAGAAACCGGAGGGAAATCTGACTGGCTTGCAAAACAGGAGCGCAGGCAATATATTTTTCAGATGCAAGTTATTTTTTATGTCCATCCTCATTTTTTGTGGTCTTAGCCTTAAAACAACTACATCTCAAAAAAGGTTAATCTTGTCAGTTAATTCTATGGTACAAATTCTAATCTTGCATTCTGAACATGAATAACAAAGGCTGCAGTACAGAGAAAATTAGAGGTGAATTCTTTTTTCTTTATTCTTGATTATAGAGTTCAGTGCTTGCTCTGCTCCCTTCTCTGAAAGAGCCCTGTAATCACCCTCTGCACTTCCTTTTTATGCTCTCCCACTACTCAATTAAGAACTCATTAAACTGCACACCTGCAGTGCTTTTACCCTGAACTGTAGTTTTTAACCCCCTACTTCTACATAATTATAATACAGCCTGTGGATTGCTTGACTTCAGCCAAGTAAAAACGACATTAAAACTTACTTACGAAAATAAAACTTTGGTATTGTTTAAAGCCAGTTCATAAACAAGAAGCGAAAGGTTTTTTTTGTGAGTGCTGAGGACTAGAAATTATATTTACCATGACTTTCTGGGTAGACAGGACAGGGTAGAGTGCTAACAGATGAATAACTATAGTGTGGTGATGCTCTCATTTGAATGGGGATGGTGGAGCGGAGGCTTGGGGACCTGCTGTAATATTTATGTTGGATGTTACTCGCGAGGTGGCACTGTTTCGTGAGGTTTTTTTTTTTAATGCCCCTTCTTAGCATATGAGGTTTTTTAAGTCTTGGAGGAAATGTTTTGATACTGGTTTGGTTTGGAGGATCTGTTGCAGGTAGCATGAGTTTAGGGCTTTTTCGTGGTGTTTTGGCAGAGGTTCCCTAAAGAGGGCACTGCCTGTATGCTGTTAGTGCTCAGCCGTGTTCAAAAGTAGTGTAAATATATAGGATTCACTGGGGAAACAAATGTACTTCGTATCTCTGTTTTTTTCTCCGACCATAAGGTTCCATAATTTGCTAATGATTACTGATGATTTGCTAGTATGGCAAGAGAGGCAGCAAGAATAGTGAACCTACAAATTTGAGCAATATAACCCTCAGTGCTGAGTGATGTTTGCATATAGGCTCTGGGACTTGAGGTATTTTTTTTTTACATACTTTCTTAAATTTATTTCCTTCTGAGCCTAGCATTTAACACAACTGTAGCAAGGTTTTATAACGCTTCTTTTTCTAAACTCTTTACTTACTGTCACTGTAAGATCCCCATGGTAAAGGAGCTGCAAGAAATACCTGCTTTGCTTTAATAATGTTTTAGCATCCTAAGAATGATTTTTACCCTGTGCATCTTTACAGTGTACTTTATGCACTTTTTCTGCCTACACTGAATAAATTTTATATGGCACTGCCAGAGAGTCATTTGAGTGCTACCTTCTCTAAAGTCTCAAATGACAGCAAAATGAGAGATAGCAGGAGAGCAGAAAAGAAGAGGAGGTGATTGCAGGTTCTTGTTATTTAGTAAGAGACAACAGAAACAGCACAGAAGCAGGGGAAAGAGGAGGAGTCCCAGGAGGGAAGGCACAGGTGCTTCAGGAACATGGGGAAAACAAAGGAGAAGGGAAGAGATGGTAGCAGCAGCCCAGAAGAGTAAATGGGGGAGTTCAATCCCATGTGACACAGAATATTGCCAATTTTCTCGTGGGAGGCTTAGCTACAAACAGGCTGACACCCTCATAGCAAATGAGGTGTGGAAACTTGTGAGGCCTGCCAAATGTCCACCAAATGTCCCAGTAACACTCCTCTTAATAATAATGTGCGTGCTCAAAAAAGTGCAGGGACGGTGTCTTTCCTGGCCAATTCTGGTGGGGGAGTCGCACTGCATCCGACAGGGACAGCATGTGGGAGAAGCCTTTGGGAAGTGTGCTGGAGCTGCGCCTTGTTCAGGGTTAGCCGCTGCCTCTGGGAGGGCCGCATAGCGAGACGCAGACAGCAGCCTTGTCAGTGCACATGTGCTGCCATCGCTGTTCCTGCTGCTGAAGGGCAGTGATTCCTAATTCTGTGCCTTAGGTGGTTCTCCTACAGAAGATATCTATACTGCAGATATATGCAGTGTAGAATAATAATAATCTCCTCTCCCACTACAAAACCCTATCGGGACTCTGTAAACTTCCCTGGGTGTAGCGGATAACAAGTAGATCCCCCTGAGAACTGGTATTTTCAGAAATGTATCAAACTTACTAGGAGCTCTGAAACCTGGTTATTGCATGTATTTTGTTGTGTGTGTGTGTAAGTCTTAATGTGTAACTTAAAACTATATGTAAGAAGACAGCAGGAAAAAAACCAATCAGCCTAATGTTGTGGCTAAATGAGCTTTTATCAAGGACATGAGCAAACACATAATTGTCAGTTTGATTGCAGTTCACAGCCAGAAAAAATTGTACGCTTGCTGGGCTCCGTCAGGAGCACCTGTTGGCAGGAGGGATTCCTCTCTGATGAAGCTGAAAACTCCTTCCCAAAAGGGAGATTTTTTTCAGATGCTAGTAAGTGTTTCTCCGGGCTATTCAAACTCCAAAGCACCAAAGGGCATCCTAACAAATCAGAGCAAAGACACGAAATATAGCACCTAGGCGCAGCACTGAGCAGCAAGGGAATGCAGACAGGCAGCAGGACGCCGTCCAGCCCTATACGCGAGGTGGGAGAAAGGAGATTGTGCTAAACCAAAACGGGAACAGAAATCTAGTTTTCTGCATTGTATGCCCCAGATAGTGATTTGAGGACTCAGTCACAGAGTACAAAAGGAAATATAGCTGATGTGTGTTACATATTTATAGTATGTTTACACGTATGTGATATTATTGCACACATTGCAGGGTAGGTGTTATTAGTGGCATGAATTTGGGAAGGGTCACAGGGTTTGAGGCTGTAAATGAGTTATGCACATTCTCCTAAACGAAGAGCTAAAAATCTTGTTGAATTTTCCAACCATGTAAAATTTACCAACAGTTGGTACAACTGCTTGAATTTTTTTTTTTCTGTTGTTAACAATTTATGTGAAATTGTTGTCTCTTGTCCCTTTGGCTTTTTGTTCCACTGGCTCAGTCAAATATTTGTTGAAACAAAGCTCTCCTGGGGTGGCACAGTGGCTTTGTAGCATGGACAACATGGAGCAGAATGTATGTAACTTACACAAATAACACTTGCAAAGTGCCTGTTGACTTTAACAAATAAGTGACTTGTGCAGAAATTTGCAAGGACTCTAAGAGTGGCCTAAACCATTTTTTTCTGCCTACTCAAAATGCCAAAGCTTTTAATTATGTTATTTTTGATGCTAAATATGTATTCCCAGTTTCTCTGGCTTTGTGGGGAAGTTGTTAATGTTAGCTCAGGCTCTGTGATGTAGAGTAAGAGAGAGAAGGAAGATGAAGAATTTCAAGTGGCGTGACTAAACCTTGTGGTAGCACAACAGTTAGCAGACAGAAGTTTATGGACACTTACTTATTTCTTAATACTTTTTCTTTGCAAATCTGTCACACAAAGAAATTCTGCAAACTCATGGAAGATTTTATTGAGAATGTGTCCTACCTTTTTTTCTTTCACAATCAATAGTAAAGAGACTGTCTTCTCTGGGAAACCTAGGAGTTATTGAGTAGGTTTCTATACCAATGTTAAAGATGTTTTTATTTGTAATAACGTTTGTGATACTGTAAATCTAAGTTCACTTGGAATGTTCACAGTTGCATCAGAAGCTCTAAGCCAGCTAACTAGGATGCTGGCATCCAGGAAGGATTTTTGTTGTGCAACACAAGTTAACAATTGAAATACATTTTCATAGTGATGTCTGAGTTATGACTTATCAGATCTACATCTTCATGTAAGCATTTTGGTCAAATCAAGCAATATTTATGCCATGGTATGACAGCTGTGTTCATTGGCATGCTCTGACCGTAGGCTTTGGTGACATTCTTCTTTGTTCAGCTTTCTCCTTAGTAGATGATGCTATTTATCCTCATACTAAAAATTCAAGTTGGCTTTGTATCGCTCAATGTGGTGTTTTGATATTTTGTCCTGAGTTGTGACTAACGATGAGATAATTCAGGAAAGGCAAAATCCAGGATGTTGCTTTGTAAACAGGATGTGCTTGAAAATGCGAAGAGAAGGCTGCCCATGATTTCTTATTGTGCCCCTCTGTGCGACAGAGTCCCGCATATTATTCCTGCACAACTGCTGCCCTGTTCACTGCTCATACTGAGCAGCAGTTACAGTAATTCTTCAGTATTTTTATTCAGTTGGAAAGGAGTTCTTGCCCTATTCAAATTACACCTGTGCTGAGAAATGAAGCAGGTATTGTCCTCCATAAATTATTGCTGACTTTAATTGTCTGTCTGTTTGATGACAGGCAAATTCAACAGGCACAGGTGTTTACACTGGTCTCAGCTGAACCTGTTCAGAATTGGTTCATAGCATAAATCTGTAATCAATGCAAGAAAAAGAGAAACTGTTTTATGAAGACTGAATGCATATTGAATTTATGCATAGTATACAATTATAACACGTAATTCTTACAATGTAAAAAAGAAATACCAATGTTACAGTTCTAAATTCCGTGTTGGAAGTACTTTGTCCTTGAAAAGCTTGCCAAGGGCTGTCTCCCACAGAGACTGAGTAATAACTAGCTTTAAAAAAGGATTAGCACATGTGGTGTTTCATGGAATGGGACCTAATCCTGACTATGACTTTTAGGTTCCACCAAAGTGCAAATGCTAAATAAGATGTGAAGTAAATCAGAAATCTCCTGAGGTAACATCAAAATTGTTTTAGAACAGGAATATTTTGAAAAGAAAAATAAAGCTGGCGAATACTGAAATACGCTTTTCATTGTAAGTTGACATAACTTTTTAATTGCGCTTCTAAAAGGTGCGGCGTAACAAATTAGTTATTAAGGTCCCAGAAGCAGCTGTTGTCTGTGAACAATCAGTTTCTAAGTGCTAGTTATGGTACTGTTTTTAGGACTAACTTGTGGCTTTTACAACCGTAGGCAATGTGAAACCTTTTGAGAGTCTTTGCTGAAGCTGCGTGCTCCTGTTCTTTGTTCGGTTCCTATATGTAGTGGTGCCATGTGAGATATGTGTTCTTCAGCTTACCTTAAGAGGGATCCCACAGCTTGTTAGCTCACCTCCATCAGGTGGAGCTGGACATGAAATCCTTCTGTAGAACAAGTGCCCCTGAAATGGGGACCTCTGAGGTCGATGCACCCATCGCCGATGCAGAAGCATGCTGCTGCTGAGGGCTGAGCAGTGCTTTGCAGTGGCTGCTGTTTCAAGGTCAGCAGGGAAGTTGGGGGTACCTACTGCTTGCCCTGGGGTCTCTCCCTTTTGTGAATCCCTGAAGGCCTCAGAAAAGCTTGTATTGATAGCTCTACCTTGGACTCATCAGTATCAGTTTTTTGATTTGCTGCTGACATCAGTCCAGGTGTAATTTCCCAGTGTCGTTTAAAGAGCGGTGAGCTAATGCTGCTGCCATTGTGCTGGCATGGAAAGTAGTTATTTCTACTGACCAATACTATCTGTAAGGCAAGTAAGCCAAGATATTTTCACTGTTCATCACCCCACTGTGCTTTTAGGTTGTCCAGGTGGGGAAAACACCCATATTTTTCCATATTTCCTATTTTTCTGTGAGACAGCTCCGATCAGCCACTTTGTGAGATCACTGTGGGAGTGCACTCCAGAAAGAAAACATTAATGTTAAAAGAAGTTCTATTATTCTGGATAGGGTGCCACACTCAAACATGCCTTTACAGTTGTTTAAGCTTACCTGTCACTGTTATGGTATTTTCTGAGGTTATTCCCATGTCCTTTGAGTAGCAACTGTCTGCTACTTTCTCAGAAAGGTCACAAAAATTGGCAAGGCCATCGTGTAATCCCCGCGAGTGCTGCTGGGTGAAGCATTCTTGCTGCTCTTATATGGGACTCTGGAGAAAGACAAAGCCTGGGCAAAGAAAAGCTGACTGAAGGATCCAACTTCTTTCAGAGCAAAAATTCTCCCTTCGACAACATTCTGAAAAATAACGGACCAAAAAAGCAAATTCACTACTGCACCAGGTGCAACTGCAGCAAAATGAGTAGAGGCTGTTGGGGAATTCAATTCTGTGTATTTATGCACAGAGAACATATACTTTAATGGGAAAAACATACATAATAGAGCAGGATTTATGGTTATAATTGTTTGCGCTGACACAAAGGTACAGGATCAGCGTGTACAGTCTTTGATCACCTAAGTCATTGATTTTGTTTCTCACTTTTAACTGCATTTGTGTTGAATGCAGAGTGCATCACATGACTTCCGTCATTGCTTTTAGTATTTCAAAATATGGCAGAAATCTTATCTGAAAAATGAGATCAAAGGTAAAATTCAGCCGATTTGCATCTGTGCAGTCTTCAGAAAGGCTGCACGTGTATAGTCAAGAGCCAAACTTATCCCCCTATTTTTACATTTTAATCTTATATCTATATTGAAAATATTTTTCTGTAGTGTAAGAGATTATTATTGCATTTCAACCAAAAAATTATCATAAAACTGAAAAAATGATTGACACTTTTGAGTTTCAGCCCTTGCTTATGAAAAGCTTTTGCAGCTTATTTAAGTCAAGGTTCAAATGCTACTTTGATCTGAATGCCTATTTTTGGATTTGTATAAACACAAGCAGATAGAGAACTTTTTTTGTTAGATCAAAATATGTTTTTTCATTTTACATATGAGAATATTTTTCTTTCAAGGAAGCTTTTAGAAAACTTGCATCATAATTCTTGTTTTGATTATAGGTAAAAACTTTATCTGTGACTATTACAATGGAAAAAAAATAAGTTAAATCCAGTGTCTAGTGATTATTTTTCCTTTCTTCTTGTGGATTTCCAATGATTTCCCATATGATTAATTGCTAAATCTTGAGGAAACCAGTTCCATATGCTTTTACATTCCCTAAGAAACTTATCCTGCCTCAAGCAAGAAGGAACAGCTAATCTCACAGCACAAACCTGCTTCTGGAAGGAGAGCACATCTCATTTCATCCCCAAACTTTAAGATTCTTGTGTTTGTCCTTATTCAGTTGTTTCCCAGCTTTTATTCTAAATAATGATTGCTCAGCTATACCACCTCACTGACAAGGTCTAAGTATGCCAGGCTCTTTGATGGTCTGTACTTTGCAGTCACATAATCCTCCCCTTTTTGAACACAGATTCATGCCCATATCTCTTCTGCCTACCCATAGCTACTCAGCCAAGTTATAAAATCAGTGCCTGTGAAAGGCCAGCTGCTAAGCAAGAGACCTAATGCTTGACTAGTCAGAATGTAGCTTGCCCACGAAATACCTGTTACTAAGTCTCTAAGCCTTGTGATGCTAACAGATATTTGGGGTGTAACCCAGAACCGTAAGCTGCGGTGTTTTCTTTGAAGAAGCTAAGTAGCGGACCCTGTAAAGTCATCTTGTCAGAAGTCTAAGATGACAATTGGAGAGTTGCCTATGAATGAAAATTATCAGTCTCATTTAGCATGTTGTGCTCTGCACGTACTGTAATAACTAGGTAGGATGCTGAGCAAATGTGAGGCATTGCAGGGAAGAAGGGCAGCACCATAGGAACTGAAGATGCTGATGCTGTTCAGCTGCTATCCCGCAGTCTCTTGAATGAGAAGCAGTCCAGCAGACAGGGGGTTATTGGCGTTATTGATCATGGATACCCAGCCTGGTTTGTCTCATCAGCACGTTCTGGGCAGGCCCACAGGTGCCTCTGGCATGGTTTGTATGTGCTTAGCAAGAAGTCACTCTCTCTCCTGCGTCCTGGCTGATGCAAGCCAGAGAGCTGAGTGGATGGTGGGATGGGAGGGCCGTCTCTCCTTCCAGCTGGAAGTGAGCAGCTCCTTTGTGCACGAGCTCATCTGCCCCAGCAGAGCACGTGGGACCAGGCTGGCTGATTTTTAAAAAAATTAAAATATGTAGCGCAGTGGCACAGACGATGAAGTCCCAAGTACGTCCTCCACTTCACACTGAAAATTACAAGGGCAACTAATACATAAATTTAAAATTGTATTTGTATGCTGTTGTCACAGATATGCCATATGGTATATTTCCATATGGGTGTGCTACCTGACTATGACCTAAATTGACTCTTCCACATAATTAATGAAGTTGAAATGACTTCAGTACAAAGTCAAGTCATATTACTGAAATGTTATGTGTTGTTATTAACATGTTATCTCATTTGCATAATGCGCTCAGATGGCTTTAGAATGTTTAAGCTCTTTTATTTTAGATGTAATTGTCATTGTGTCTTTCATTATTAACTAAAAAAAGTTACAAGAATAATACGTATGAACTTTTGGAATGATTGATTTGAAACTAAAAGCCAGAGCAAATTAAGTGCCTTGTACTGATGTGATCTGGCACCAGTGAAGGACAATAATGGTTTTAAGACTCATTTATTTAGCCTTAAGCTTATTTCTAGATCAGACGTTGAAGTAAGTCTAAAAGCTCAAGCTATAAGATAGACACGCCCTATGTAAAACTCGTGAAAGTTCCCTGCATAGAAATGATTGAGTCATCTTGAAAACAATGTAGAAAGCAGATAATTTTTGCTTAAACTTACCTTAACAATGCATTTGGGGTTAAGAACTGGGCTTATTCTGAAAGTTTATGCATTCAAAATGTGGCTTTTTAAGTTGAAATCAGTGAGCACTCAGCTGTTTGTGTAAATGTGATAATTAAAGAAGAAGTAGTCAACAATTATATTCAGTCTCCATGCGGGGTGCATGCATGTTTTTGCACATGTAACTCCTGTGGTCGGCTTTAGAGTGTCATCTCCTGAGTGCAGCGTCTTTCAAAATTCATTTAGTCCAAAATGGGCTGCGGCAGATCTGTGCTGCCCCCTCAATAAGTTACTAATAAGTTAGAGGCAAAATTGCCCTGCCTTTGTCTGGAGCATTTTCTAGAAAGCACTGAAAGAACACAGTTAAAAACCTACTGACCCTAGTGGAGCTGGGGAAAAAACTCATCTTACTCACCCTTTTGTAGGCTCAGCTCCTCAGGCAGCATTGGCTTAAATGAACTGCAGAGTTTATGACCGAGCTTTTTACGACACTGTGAAAACTGATTTAAGGAAACCTGGGAAACAAGGACTTCTCAGGAAAGGGTTTGAAGCAAATAGCTTTGACATGAGAGGAAAACCACACCAAAACCTATTCACAAAAATTCCTTGAAAAAGTCCAGTGAATTGGCTGTAGTTATAATTCTGCAGTGCGCGTATCTTGGATTGCTAAGGACCTGCCATAGCATGGTAACTAAATACAATAAAAAACCTAGAATAAAAAAGGATGTACAAAGTGTTGAGCTGAAGAAGGCCTGCAAGCATGCTAAAAGCTTCATAGGGTTGAGGTGGAGTCTCAGATTCAACCTCTGCAGGGAGAGAAGCAGAGGTCAAAGCCTCTCTAGTCACTCATTCTTATCTGAAGGCTGAACAGTGCTATCATAAGTAGATACTAATTAGCACCAATTTACTATTTTTCTCAGAATAAATTGACAACTTGGAAGGAAATTATTGTGTTGAGTTTGGCACCTGATTTGCCTTTAGCAGCTTATGTATCTGCATTCCTCTCATGATGAAAGTTACATTTTTTACAATGAAGCACAGAGTTTACGAGTTACAGCTGAAATAAATTGCTTGCGTATCTCTAGTATAGTTTATGGGCTGCAGAAAGCAGCAATACAAATTCAGTCAAGACCATTCTTTAAAATTAGCCTATGGAAAAAGATATTACCAAGCAATTCAAGCTGAAACATCCAAGTGTAGCTTATTTTTGATGGACAAGGCCTTACCTTTTATAAGAATTATTCAGAGCTCAGACGAGGTATTGTAATACCATTTTCAAGAGCGGATAGGTTTTAAAGTTGGAATGGTGTTTGAACAGGTATTACTATTACGAAAATAAAGAAAATATCTACAGTGTCAGACAGAAGTAACTTTTCTTCCACCCATGATTTGTATAAAATTTTGAAAAGTTGCACAAGTATTTTGAATTGTAGATCTTGCTAAACAAAAATCCCGGCTCCACAAACTCTCCATGACTTTGAAGATCAGACAGTGATCCAAAACACCGATTGTGGAAAACTGAAGATGTTGGACAACTCCTGAGCTCTCGGAGATAGTAAATCTAGAATGTAACTTCTTTGACAAACTAGTAACCCCTTGCTGAAGAGCCAGTTCTGCATTTGTTTGAGCCAGCAATGTGCCCTTGCGGCCACAAGGGCAAGTGGTATCATGGGGTGCGTTAAAAAGAGTGTGGCCAGCAGGTCAAGGGAGGTCATCCTCCCCCTCTACTCTGCCCTGGTGAGGCCACATCTGGAGTTCTGTGTCCAGTTCTGGGCTCCCCAGTTCAAGAAAGACAAGAAACTATTGGAGAGAGTCCAGCGGAGGGCTACAAACATGGTCAAGGGAATGGAGCACCTCTCTTATAAGAGAGACCTGGGTCTGTTTGGCCTGGAGAAGAGAAGACTGAGAGGAGATCTCATCAATACTTATATCTAAAGGGTAGGTGTCAAAAGGATGGGGCCAGACTCTTTTCAGTGGTGCCCAGTGACAAGACAAGGAGCAACAGGCACAAACTGGAACACAGGAAGTTCTGTCTCAAGATGAGGAAAAGCTTCTTTCCTTTGAGGATGACAGAGCACTGGCACAGGCTGCCCAGAGAGGTTGTGGAGTCTCCTTCTCTGGAGGTATTCCAAACTCACCTGAGTACATTCCTGTCCAACTGTCACAGATGGAATGATACATGTCACTGGTAGAGAGAAGCAGCAATACATTTATTGATATAAAACAGGGATTTGGTAACAGGGAGGGTTTGATGGTAAATGCAACAGTGTTTTAACAAGATTCGAGATGGCAAGGCACACTTGGTTATTTGCTGCATGGAGGACAGGGTCAGACAGAGCTGTCAGGGAGACCCTCCCATTGAGTCATGAGGTTTCAGAAAGACCCCTTTGCTTTTTAAACTCCTTCTCAGAGAGGAGTCTAGGTGTGGTGGGACCCAATTCTAGTCCCAGACTTGGTCAGTGGTTTATGTCTAAAGGATTATATATGTGCAGTCAATCCTTTATATCACTTAGCTAAGATTACAAAGTTTAGCATGCTATTATTAGTCAGTTACTGAGGAACTGTTATGGCAAGAAATCTCTAAACCTTGAGGAGTAACCTTGAGCAGTGTCCCTACTCAGGTGTAGATCCTAGCATGCTGCCTGCTGCCATACAGGGGAGCTCAAAGGGCTCTTGGGCTGTTCACTATTTATGGGGGTAAGATGATTGACCTGTCATCATATTTGCATATTGACTGCAGTACCAGCATTGAGCAGGGAGCAGACCTAGCCAAACCTCAGAGGTGTGAAAGAGAAAAACTTCATAAGGACCACAGGAAAAAAATGTGTGGTTTGCTGCAAGCCAGAAAGCTGGAGCTGATTTAACCTCTACCTGGAAGCATGAGCCCGTCCTGTGAAAAACTAAATCTCTGTTCCAATCAGGGCCCCATCACACCCGGCATAAGGTGTAGCTCTCCCTTCCCTGGTCCAGTTGTATAGTGGAGAGTCAATGTGGGCTCTGAAGGGGTGCAGCCACATTTTTTATCTGGTTTGGACTGAAAACTCAGTTTGGAGCTGAGTAATCTTTGTCAGTGAAAGTTTTTTTTCATTAAAATTGGTAACTTTTCTAAAAGGTCATGCCTCAGTAGAAAAGTGCTTAGATAAATTGGTGCATTTGCAAAGAAAAACCTTTCAAGAAAAGTTCTCATTCAGCTGTACTTCTGTTGCATATAGTGTAGGAGGATGTTTTTTTAAGATGAGGATTTTTATATTCCAAGCTGGTGAAATTAATAGTCCTTTGACTGTTGTACCTTAAGGTTTGTTCTGTTTTTACAGGTAACTATTTAAAAGCTTGGAATCCATTGAATATGGAAAGAACAGCTGCTGTAGCAAATGTACCCCTTGATGCAAGCAGCATAAAACATGAGGAGGTCTGGAAACTGAAAAGTTACTTTACTTTGAGGTGTCGCAGACCCAGTAGGAAAACCCCAAACAGGTCCCATTAACAACCTGTTCAGAAAAAAAACAGGCCGTAAAGAGAAAAGGTTCAGGCATATGTTTTCCAATAAATTAGGAGGAGAGAGTGAATGCTGCATTCACTTTTGGTGCAGGAGAGAAAGAAAAACTATTATTAGCAAAGGTCTGGGCTGGAACTGGAGCTTAATACTCTCAGATGTGTTTTCCTACTCAGCTGAGCTTTGAAAGCCAGTAGTCACACTGTGTAAAACGCAGAGTGTTAGGAACGATCACTTTCTCTGCTCAAAATCTATTACCGGAATTGAAGACAATTAAGTATAAACAATGTGCAGAAACAATTGGGACATAAATCTAATAGCTTTTGCAGCGAAGTCTGACTGAAATTCTGTTTGTTAACCACTGGCCTCAGAAAATATTGCACATCTCAACTTCACTTGTGTTTTGCTGAAAGAAAAAACATAAAAACTTGGCACTCTGCATTAACTTATATACCACAACAGCTCCTAAGCAGAATTCTTCTCTTTGACCTCAGTGGGAATCCCAGGTGGGGGCAAGGTCTATTTTCACATCTTCTGGAAGCAGTTGCACAGAACCTGATACAGTTTTTCCTTTCTATTTTAAATGAGATATTCCATTATTTTGATGCACTTCTGGCAGTTACAGCATACAGATATCTAAGCATATATGTATGTATGTATAAAGTAATTTCTAGTGCATTTTATAAAATATACTGGAAGTAATAACACGGAAAGGGAAGAAATGGGTGGAAATAACAGCATAAAGGGACCTAGCTCATCGCTTTAGTCACCTTTTTCCTCTAAAAGAATATTTTCTACAACCTGGATGTGGGTGGGCGGTCTTTAGGTGGATCACCATTAAAATTTTCAACTGTGATGCCTCAGTGTTTCTCCCTAGGTGCGAACTGGGTTGTATTAATCACTGGAGACTAATATTAGCTCTATTTAGTGTTTATTCAAAAATTTTAAATGGAACGGATGCTTCCTTCAGTACTGTTGACTGATGCTCCCATATGAAGTATTTAAATGGGGTTCAGAGAAGATTCCTTCCCCACCTTGGACTGCAGTAAGCTTGTGGTGTTGTGGAACCTGGTGGAGTGAGAGACTGACAATGGTAGTGCTGATTTAAATGAAATTTTGCAGAATCATCTAATTACTGTGAGAGAGATGGAGATTGGACCATTGTCCCAGAATCCTTGCTTTGTTTTAAAAGAAATATATATAAATACGTCTGCATGTGTTAAAAAAAACCCCACAAAGACAANACCCCCCCCCCCCCCCCCAACAAACTGCAAAAAAATCAAAATCCCTATTTCCTTATAGGATTATAAGAAAAAAAGGAAATAATAAGAGTCATGGGAAGGTTGCTGTGGAAACAAGAAGAGGAACAATGAAAAACATCTTTGATGAGATAGGTCAAGAAACTTAAGTCAAAAGTCAGATACGTTTAATAATAACCAAAGAAATCTTAGGGGAGGATTTTTATCTTCATTTTCTGTGGAAATGTTCAAAAATAAAATATCTGCTGTATTAAATGCATACTCTTTCTGTAAATCTGTAGATGAGTATATGCCAAGGAAGCAAAATTGATGAACAGAATAATTCTGTAATTGGGGAAAAATAGTGAAATGAAGTTGCAGTTGCAAGGATGTGCTGGATTGAAGAAAACGGTCTGTTTTCTTACTGCTCACAACGTGTGCTCCGTAAAGAGATATTGATTTGCATGGTCAAGTACACCAGTGAATGTGTGAGGAGTACCTCATGAAAAAATGCTTTCTGTGCCAGTAAATCTGCTCTCTGCAGTTGTTGGATGAGATGTCTAGTAGCAGAAAATGGCATTGTGGCTCGCAAAGATGAGATGCTGTATAGTGAAGTTATGCGTTAGCAAAGCTGAAATCCGTATCAGGATTTTCATCAGGATATATCACGCGCTCATTTTTTTTATACCCTGGTTGATGTGCCATAACAAGAACACCAATAAGAACGGTAGAAGAAAAAAATCAGACTATTCATAATGCCGCTGCTCAAGCAGTGCCATCTGAGAGCTACAAGCACAAGTGCTGGTGCGGTAGGATTTATGAGCTGTTATGCTCTCTGTTATTGTTTTGTGCCTTTTTTTGCAGAGCAGAGTGGCCATAAATTGGCTCAAAGCATCCAGAGCTATTGCTGAATCTACTGTCAAGTTTTAATTTTGGATCTTGGTCATGTTGTATTTTCTAGTGTTTTCAAAGACTTGTTGGAGGAGTTAGGGATGTAATAGAAACGTCCTGTTGGGAAGATGAGTCCCAGAAAAGGGCAACATGGTAGCGGAAAGGAAGGAGACCACTTTTTTTACCCACTGACCATCTTTGTTATTCTATTATATTGTTACCGTGTCGGTAGACAAAGAAGCCTGACGTATAATTAACATGTTTTCAGGTGCACTGGATTGTGAGGGGAAAAAAAAAAAGGTGGCATAGTCGAGATGGTTCTTCAAAGGAGCGATACTATTGCTACTGCTCGCACGGGCATGTTCCTAACAAACAGAATAAATGGTGGCTCCAGGCAGTCAGGTAGCATTCCTCAAATCCGATGGACAAAATACAAGTAAAACTGGGAAGAATTTATTTCACAATGTTTCACTTCCTGTTTCACGATTAGGAAGAGTTATGTTTGGAAAGAAGTGTTAAATGGCATTCAGAGTTTTGAGGTGGACTTTTTCTAGGCAGTTGTTAGAAATCTGTACACAAAATCCTCTACCAGCAGTCCTTTGCGCAAGGCTCTGTTGCAGCACAGACGTCGTTTTGGTAATGAGATGAGACTTATTACGAGACTGAAATTAATTTCTCTGTTTAATTTATCTGTGTAGAGCAGTTATAAAATTGCTTACAGCAATCAAGATCCTGGTAACTTGCCAGCTTTTTAACAGATAAGCAGTTTTGAAATAATTATTTTCCAATAGTGTCATTGAAGTTGAGAACATTTTTGTTCCTCCTACTCTTTCAGCTTTCTTTTTAATTAAGGGGGGGGCACATTTCTAGAAATGCTTAATGAACAGGCTGTGAATACCAAGTGTGAATATTGTACTTTGTTCTCCTTTGAAGTGTTCCCATGAGGCCCTGCAACACTTCAGCAGTAAAACTTCTGTACTGTTCTGTTATATTTTTAGTGATATTTAAGGTATGTTGTAACCCATAACCATAGTGCTATTAAGTAAATCTATCCATGTGTTATGTGAAAATACTTATATGCATCTTTGTATTTAGCTGGGAAAAAACATCCATGCTCTACAGTTCCGTAAAAAACTAAAATTATGGAAAACTAATTAATGGACATGTTAAAATGCATTTCACACCTCTAATCAAGGTGGTTGTACCTAAATGCAAGTTTACTGTGGAAAGAGAAGGGAATGTAAGGAACAGATTTACCTCTCCTTGGGGTTATTCTATGGTTTTTTTTTTTAAACCAACATCCTACCCCAGTGGCTGTGTGGGGCATGTGGTCACTTTGAGACGCTGAAAGGGCTGCTGGCTTGCCTCTGTTAAGAGACTAGCTTCAGGTGCTAGGGAGGAGACAGGGGACTTGATTTTCCACTGGCAGACTTTATAAAGTCCAGGAAGGCTCATACATGGTCTCCCTGCAGTTGAGATAATGATGTGGGCAGCGAAAAGAGGGAGAGGAGAGATGCTTCCCAAGGCAAAGGCTTGAGTGTTTCTCCGACAGGCAGAGCGTGGCTATGTGCGTGGCAGGAAAGAGGGCAGAGCTCTCTGCTGCTGTTGGCTAGGCAGAGTACTTGTCACTCTGTGGGGAAAGAAGGGGTAAAAGAAAAAGACTGATTAGGACATTTAAGACATTGTATGCCAGAATATCTGTGGTACATGTTGTCCAGGCCAGCAGGAGGTGTGATCGGACTGCAAATTACTTGTTTAGAATGATGGGATTGTAGTCACTGCAAATTAAAATGTTGCTCAAATCTGCAGGCTATTATTTCTTGAGTTCAGTAACACACTTACTGTATTTTTTTACTTCTTTTTTTTTGTCTGTGTGAACAAAAGAGAATTATTGATAAATTAGAAAAATTACATGTGCAGCCTGTCAGTTTCTAAACTTACTAACCTGCTAAAATATATCCCCAAAGTCATGAATAAAAGGTTTTTATGAGAGCAACAGAATTGCAGGTAATATGTAGTACTGATTGATGAAACTGGGTGGGAAACAAAGCAAATGAAATGAAGTTACTATCTTTGTTCTCTTTTGTTTACTTAAGAATGCTCTGGATTATTTGCAGTGCAGTATCTTTCAGAAGCAATGACAAAGTGTGGTAGTTAACAAGATACTGATTGAAAGAAACATAATTTAGAAATTTTATTATTGATGAGAATATATGGAAGCACCTATTCTTTGTTTTTTGCATTTCATTGACAGAGGCAGCAAGGACAGGCTTCTTTACCTAATGGCCCTAGAATTGTTTTGGGTTTGAGTCAAAAGAAGTTTTCCAGAAGAAAGATTTCTATGTGAATCATTCACTGTACAATCGAAAATCAGCCTTATTTTTCAAAGTAGATGTCTGTGAAGACATAGATGGGCCAAAAATATGAAATGGACCAGAGAAGAAGTCGGAGTGGGCACCAGCCAGCGTGACGTGGTTTTGACCACCTTAAATAGGTTGGTAAATTTCTTGATATTTTCCATTTCTGGATTAAATCCAGGAGCACCCATGGGTCCCTAAGATACATGTGTGTGCATCTTCTTCCATCTCAGTGGTCCCTTAGCTAAGGAATCAGAGCTACACTATGTCCTTCTAAAAACACCCTTGACCCAAATTAGAAATTCCAGAGTGCTGGACTAGTAACTTCAAAGTAATCCCTGATTTTTCTTCTGTATTCTGGTCTGCCTTTGGGATTTTATTGTTGTTTCCTCCTTGCATATCTGCCATTCCAAAACTGGCACATATCCCTTCTTTCCAGAGGAATTATGTGTACTAAAATGATCCTGCCAGTTCTTAATAGCTGTGTGGTCAGATGACAAAACACATCTTTCCCATTGGCACTCTTCAGCCCCTCTCTTGCTACTCTCAGCAGGTATATATTTTAGTGGAACAGCACTAAAGAATAAACTGTACACTGACTCAAAGCATTTAGTTTCTAGAGATGCATTTTTTTATTGCAGAAGCTAGCAGACGTTAAGGCCATTCGTGAGAGCTGGGTGCTGCTGCACACTGTGCTGAGTGCTCAGTAGGGCTTGGGGCTTCACGATGAAGAACGCAGCATGAAAAAGGGCAGCGCAGGAAAACAGGGCAGGCTCAGGCAGACCTGAGCAGGTAAGTTAGGCTCCAGAAACTGGCTGTTGAAAAACAAATTTCCAGGCACGTGTGAAAAGTTTTAAGGTAAAAAGTGCAGCGGAGTAGGGCTACATCTAAAAACCCCTCTTGGCTCTAGTTGTGTTTGTGAGCTAGTGATGTACAATACGAGAGAAACTGCATATGGGTCACCCTGGGGGCGTGCAAGTGCCTCCAGTCCCTGTGTGTGCTCCTGGCTGCCTTGGTTTGGGAAGTCAGTAGGAGTGCTAAGACTACAAGCTATCTTGTTTCTGGCAGGCAACGTCTCCTTGTTGGTCACTTTGTCAGCCACAGCCATAAAAACAAGCAGGGACACAGATGTAGGCAGTTAGGCTTTGGCCTGACCATAATACTTTCTCAGCTGTAAGAATAATTTCAGAAGAGCGGACTAAGGGAAATACTTTTTGCTTAATAAGTTACAGCATCTCATCAGTCACGTATCACACAACACACAATTTTATAAACTGTTGCACTTTGCCTGGATATAAATGGATTGTAACTGATAACCCATAAAAAATTAATAGATCTAAGTTTTTTAATGGAATAAAAAATATCGCAGTAATGAAAAAGCTGACATTTTAAGGACTGATAAAGCAACAGATTCATCAGAAGAATGTGTTAGCAGAACAGCTGTGTGTAGTCTTGGCTCTGTATAACAGATCTATCATCAGAAGATAGCAAGCACAGCCAAAAATTGGGGGGTGACCAAAAATCCAGGAAATTGGAATTGGGTGTATGTGAATTTGTAAGATATTGAAGGAAAAAAGTATTATCTAAGAAATGCTTGAAAGCTAGTACTTTGCCAGAGTCGCATTCCTGGATGTTGTTGATCTGGCCATTAGTTTGTATGATAGTATGCAAAACCATCTCAGCACAGGATTGCATGGTCAGAGCAAAGATCAGAGCCCGTGCTGTTTTATTGGGGTTTGCTCTTTAATGTGTGTAATTGGCCATTTTCCATTCAAGTTAGATAGGATTTTTATAAACCTCGAAGTCATTTCATTTTCATGAATTCCATTTTCCTCTGCTGTACAGGAGGGGTGTAACCATTTCCTCACGACAGAAGGAATCAAAGGGGAAGTCAAACAACACGCAGCCTAATCAATACCAGTAAGTGAATGTCATTGAGTAATTGATCTGTGTCCTCCACGGGATTTTTCGTTGTGGCCTGTTACCATAATGAGCGGTCAGCAGAGCAGAACTGGTCTAGACAGAAGATAAAGGCCTCTGGTGAAAATGAGCCTTTTTCAAATGTAAATTTAGAAAATACTGGAACAGAGGGCTATTTTTTTTTCTTTTATTAGATGCAACTTTCTTCCTAAATCGGAAGCAGTACTTCCTTAAATTAAGAAATGCAGTAAACACTGGAATTATTAATAACATTGTATAACTGTAGCATGGCTAGTTATCTCTGTCCCCCTTTCTTATTTTTAAGGACCTGTTTACTGAATTCAACAGTAAAATCCCATGAATAATTAAATGCTTAATTTTCTTTAGAGAGAAAAAAATAAGATAAACACTATTTTTTTAGGTAATTCATGGTTATGAATTGAATGACTTGCTTAAAATCAATGTTAATAAATAACGTATAGGATCCTTTTTCAGCCACCCCGTAAATACTAAGCTGATTGAAGAAAACAGAGAACATACTAATGGAAATATATCTTCGGGCAGTGATAAGATTTTTGTGTGTATGTTCCAATTTATATGAAATTGATTTCACACTTCCAGTGGTGAAGGAAGCCTTGTATCAATCAACTGAACACATGCGCTAGCATAACTTTCCTCTTGCTCAGCTGCTGCTCAAGGCCCCCATTGTAAGGGTCCGTCCAACGCTCCTTTGCCATATGTACAGTCCTGCTCGTCTTTGCAGGATTAGGACCCACATTTTGCCATTGTTACTTTGGGCGGCTCCTTCTACATTGTGTATATCCCATTGAGTACTCTTGTTGTGCTGAATCTGGTCTGCACTTTGCCTAACTGAGGCAGAAAAGGCACTAGTGAGTTACTGTTGGCAGGCAATGGCTGAGTTGGAAGCAACTTATTTTTTAAGGGCAGGAGGAAGGATGAAACTGTAACACTATTTATGGCATGGAGGTAAGCAAGGTTGCGTGTGGGTCCTGGCTGGGGAACTTCATAGTCCCTGAAGTTTGTATCATCAAGGTTATTAAGGTTAAAACTCTCAGTTGATGAAAATCAGGACAGATCAATTACAACTTAATGGTTCATAATTTTGCCCTTAGGTGACCCAAGTAACTTTTGTTTATTACACTAGACATAAAAGATGGTGTGAATCTGGTCAGGAGGTTCTTTTGTCTTCCTTCCTCTGTCTTCCCATCCCCACCCCAAAAAACCAAGCAGTAATATATAAGGAATAAACTGAATAGAAAATCGAATAAGTAGGTTTTGGTCAGCCAGATATGCACAGTTAGTTGCATCAATGTAAAACTAAATGCGAGGAGAATGATTCCTAATTGGCACTGACGAGCAGCAAGTGTAATCTGTGAAACAGCCTGTGCTGTCGAAGAAGAGGGGTCTCACATGTGACAGCCTTTGAAGCTAAGTACAGTTCATCTCCTAGAACATGCAGCAGCTTTCCTCAGAGGAAATAAAACAAGAATTTTATTTTCTTAGGTAATTTATGTTGACAGTTGAAGGTGTATGATGTTGCCAATAAAGGCAATAAGGTGAAGGGCTTTTTTCCTTTTTCTTTCAAGAAGGAATTAAAAGCTAGAAAGAAAATGTGAATCACTTGACATGGGAACCATGGTGCTCAGCACTGGGGGCCTGTTTTCAGCAGTGAAAGTAGGTGGTTGGTTAGGAGGGATCATTTCAGAAACAGTAAAGATGACTGAAGTGTGGGGTGATGCATCATGGATGAAGAGGGAGTTACTGTGTTTTGGCTGCAGTGATCCTGAAGCTCTGAGAAAGAGGTGAAGTGTTAAAATGAGGTCTGAAACCAGCAATAGTACTGAGACATGCTAAACAATGCAGTATTTAAGGCAGGCAATAAATTGTATAAGGTAATGAACAGATTTACAGACTTGGGAAATGGTGAAGAAGAAAAATGCATTTAGGTTAAAAGCAAGCAATGAGTTTCTGGACAGGTATGAACATACATCCTGAACAAGGGAGAATGAGGTTGGGAGCACTGCATGAGCACCTGCTATAAAACCAATCTCTCTGGCTTGGAAACCTTCTGGAAGTGACATCAGGCTTAATTATGTGAATACTCTGGCTGTTTTATTAAAAAGTTTCAGCACAGTTTGTGAAGCACTTACTCCAGAAATCACTTCAGACATGAAGTGCCCCAGACTCTCACCGGTCTGTGAATTTTGAATGTGCCAGGCAGTGCTGAGCACGACACTTGGGTGAGCACATGGACCTTGGCCTGCAGAGTGCGTTAACTGAAAAGAGGACTATGCAAACAAAAAAATTTGTAGAGAAAGTGCACTGAAAACCAGTGGGCTTGATAGTCTGTGCTTTCAGAATATGCTTGTAAAATGAAATAGGGTGGTTCACACCCCTAGCAGTGCTAAAGATTCCTGCACTGCTCTGACTTTTGCCTTATAGTTTTGTATTAAAAGACATCTTGAGAAAGTGGGCATATGAAGATAGACAGCCTTATGCCTTTATTAGTTGTTCAGAAGATATTCTCAGTCTTCTAAGGAGCAACAGCATATGGTATAAAACAATAAAAGAACAGTTCCAGAAAGCCTTGGGAGTCACTGAAGGTAACTAAAGTGGGCAGAGTAGAGCCACAGAGAAACTGCAGATAGGAGTCAGTGAGTAACTCAAGCTCTAAGAAGTCAGTATAATGATCAGAGAGGAGAGATTAGAGCTATGAAAAACAGACATGAAGGTCTCTGTTGGAGATTGGGTTTAGTGAGCATTCCCTTTGGTGACCCAAAGTTGTAGCAGTGCCTGGTAGCACACAGCTTAGAGTCAAACAAGTGAGTGAGGCTTTTGGGTATGAGAATTCAGAGGTGGGAAACCGAGATCGCCTGGACATAGTATCATAAGAATATGATATTATCCCATTCAAGTAACCTTGAAGTGGTAAAGAAGTTTTGTTAGAACTAACAATATATTATGTCTCATCTCCAAATGCTGTACAGATGTTTTCTTCTCAAAAGGTTGCTTCTCAGTTGATATTTGCTCATTTATTTCTTGGCCTGGAAGGTTTGCCAGTGTTACTCTTATCTTTTGCTCTAATCTTCTCAGGCAGTGGAATTACAGTTAGAACCTAGGGCATGCCTGACTCTTTCCATATGCAAAAGCAGAGCTCATTTCTGTCCCAAAGTATTGTATTCCTGATTTGAATCATTTTTACTCCAATCTCTTTCTGTTTTTTAACTGAAAGCTCTCAAGGACAAGTGGTTTTCTTAAGTACTAATTATTGGACGGTTCTTAATCATTATTACTAATTATATCCTTTTCAACCATGGAGTTATTCAGCTCCTCCATGCAGAGGTCAGTGGGAGGGTTACAGCATGATTGCTCTCTAAAGTGGAGCACTTTTGAGGTTTCAGTTTTCAAAGTGTAAATTGAAGCTAAAACAAAAGTTAGGTCTTTATTTTCCGGCATTGCACTTCCTTTCACTTCAGTGCTCATGTGACAAATATGGCCCCAAACCTTGAGGACTGGGAGCACACCTCTTGTCTTAGTGACTCAGCCTTTTATTTTATTTGTTTGCCTCTCACATCATTTTGATGACCTGCATTTCTTTCAAGGGGAAAAAAAACGTACACTGTTACCAAACACAGCAGAGACAGGAAATCACAGAGGAATGCCAAGCAAAATTTTCAGAGAAGCAGAAGGCAGGGATCCCCATCCTTTACAGCACTGAAAGATCAACTCTGTTACTTTACAAAGGGTTATATCATCAGCTGCCTCTTGATAACAAGGTTATTCCAATGAGATAATGTTATGCTATGAGTCACCCCCTCCCAAGAGGAGAAATGGGGAGGAAGGGCATTTTCACATCAGCTTTCCTCTAGGTAAAATCAGAAAATAAGCTGTCATAAAATTTGTCTCCTATAGAAACAGGAGGCAGAATACATACAGGCGTATTACATCATGCCAGTGGCTTATTGCAGAACAGTATTTTTGTGTATCGGGGTAATGCAATTCTGCAGTACTTTTTGAGTCTAGTTGACAAATCACTGAGGGTATAAATATATCTGTCCTTTAAGGATGCTGTAGAGGAAAGCCATTTTTCCAGGGAGAATGAGGCTTCAGCCTTTATTTCCTTGTGCATGCTTTTTACTAACCTGATTTTTGTTTCCCTCTGGTCTCAGACAAACAAGGCTTTATGTGCCCATGCAGGGGAACCATCAGGTGATTCCCACCAATCTCTCCTTAACCACACATACATTGTATTTTCCAAATGCTCCTCTGCAGTAGTGTGCTATCACAGCAGGCTGACAGACGGGAACGATGAGTAAGATTAATGTCACCCCTGGCAGAACCTCCTATTTTCTTTGTTAGTAAAACATAAGTAAAATCAGCAGCAATCATGGCTACCTCAGACTCCGATGTTATGGATGGCAGAGGAGTTTTTGTGGCCATTCCGGTGGCCTTGGTAGTCTGCTCTACACAGCAGCTGCTGGCTTTGTTCTGCCTCCGATCAGTTCTGCAGCATCCACTCTTACAGGAGAGACTGCAGGACCAAATGAAAAACCACGTTCTCCCCTCTCCCCAAAGCAGACCTTGATAGTTGACTGAAATCGAAGAATTCCAGGCAGATTGCCTCAAATTTTTTTCCTGCTCGGTTGTTCAAATGTCAGCTTATTTTTACTGACAGTCTCAGAATCACTGTCTTTCCCCATCCGACCAGCAAAAACAGTTAGTCTAAATGTGAATTGAGGTGGGTAACAAAGAAAGGCTTATAAATCTTTGTTTTACAAGAAGGTGGACACAAAAGGCCACAAGCATATTTTTCGCCTTGGCAAGTTACCTTTAAAGCAATTTTTTTTTTTTAATTATTTTTTGGAATCTGGGAATCCGGGAATCCGATTTACAATGTAGGATTTTTGTTTGTTTTCCAGTGGTCTGTATTCCTGAGAGGGATTTGCAATGCAGCTGCAGAAAACACCAACCACAGACTAATGGAGTGTCAGAGAACATAATTAGATATTAAGACAAATGATATAGGCATCGTGATAGGCAACTTAGAAAATTGCAAGCTTGAAAACTCCCCCTTAGTTGAGGATTAGTTGTAGTTGAATATTTCTCTTACTGAAAGACCAGGGAGGGCAGAATGTTACCTATGTCGGTGTGTATGGGGGTTTTCCTGTTGAGAGCTTCCATGAGACTATTGCTGTGATTTAACTGAGATACCTTACTGTGCTCAGCACAGAGGAACACACTTAGGAGCCTGGTCTCTTCATGGAAAAAAACAGGTGCTCTGGCATCACAGCGCCAGTGAGATGCCTGAAGTTGAAGGGAGACTATCCAGCTCCCTGAATATCACTATAGTCCTATTAGTCTTACTAGCAAAGAATATGTCTTTGTATTTTTGACAGAGGACTGTCATTTTCTTTAAAACAAGTGACAAATTTAAAAAAAAATGTTAGTTGTACAGATACCTATGAAGAAGAAAATTCTTTACGATATCTAATGTTTCATCATTTATAGGATTTTCATTTGGAATTTCAGATTAAGCTCTTCATCTTTCTAGTTTTATTTTTATAAGATGCAAGTTAACATCACTCATTTCGTATCAGACTGACTTTCAAGTGACCCATCCTCCTCCTTTGCAGATTTACTATCTTTTCTCATGTGCAGGCTTGACAAATTACAAAATCTAGAGTTTTCTGAAGCAAAGAAGAAACTGTTTACTTTTGACTGAATTTTGGTGATGTTTCAGAGTAGGTCTTGTGTATTTTTCTTTGTACGCATAAACTAGGAAGTAACACACAGGGATGTAACAGCCTGTCTGTGAAATACGGATAGATACAATGGTTTCATATAGCTAAGAAGCTGACAATAGAAGCTTTGGGCAACTGTATTCTATTTCTTATATGCTGATTCAATTTTGGATCAGCAATTAAGGGGTGACATCACTGCTATACACAATGCCAGAGCATCACTATATAAGCAGTAGGGAACTATCACACAAACTTTTGGAAATCCTGCAAAACTAGAATCACAGACTTTAGTGCACCTCTATGAGACTTACCAAAGAACAGATGTTCAAAGCAGACTGTTATTTGATCTGTGTTCTTGTGAAGTACTCCCACATCATTATACGGGCTAACGTTGCATTTGTTGAAGGCAAGGAAAGGTAAAATTAAAAATACCTTGAAATGGCACTTCTGCCAACTTAAACATTTTCTTCAGAGTGTTCAGCCTGCATTTTGCCATCCCATTTTACATCTAGAGTGAACTTAGTTGCAATGTCTTATATCACAAGCAAACCTCTTCGGAATCAAGAAAATTTATTAAATAATGTGTCAGAGAGGTGTGACTAATATATGCTATTCAAGTCTGATTTTTTGAGGCAAAAGGTTTCAGTGTGAACTGCAGAGTAAGTGCCTACATCTTAAAAGCCTGTAATAAGAAACAAAACTAAGTTCCATATTATTTGACAGTAAAGCCTTGTAAGAGCTTTTGCCTTCTGAAGACTGATCCCAAGAATAAAATTAAAATCTCACTTAAAATAGCAAACTATGCAGCAGGAAGGAATATTAATGCCAGTTTGAAAATTATTAGAAAGAATCCTGAAAGAAATGGCAGGTGTGATTTTAGGAAAAAGTCTATTAGCACACAGGGCTAACTAATGTATAAGATACGTGAGTAGCTTAATAAAACAACTATCAGGGGAAAGTAAAGTGCTACATGTACATTTGTGTGAAATCCCCATGTTGGGCACGCTTTATTAAAAGTAAATGATTGAAAACAATGAGAGTCGAGCAGTAGTTTTACCAGTTGCTGTTTAAGAAATGGCAGGAACAATGCAGTGTTCGATAACATTACCCAAACTGTTCACTCTCCAGTATGTTGTGGAACTGAAATCTTCTCATCTTCCTGTTAGAATCATAGAATTGTTAAGGTTGGAAGGGACCTCTAAGATC
>RSEF01000006.1:9601516-9649716 GCA_003993805.1 Himantopus leucocephalus
CCCTCAGTCATTCCTTGTAAGACTTGTCCCCCAGACCCCTCACTGTTTGTTTAGTACTGCTTGTTTTCTCATCATTCCATAATAAATTCAGCATTCAAAAACTTACAAAATGCCACCTAGCTGGTTAACAGCGTATTTTGCAATACTGATTTGACGGTGGAAAGCAGTAAGAGCTTAGGGTGACCTGACCAAGCTGGTCAACCCTGTAGTTGGGGGGACCAGAGTCCTCCTGAGGTCCCTTTCCAGCCCGAGTTTTCCTGTGATGCCATGGGTGCTTGCATTAACATTAGCGTAAGACAGCTATGTTCAAACACTCTGGAGATGCTGAGCAAGGAAAGCAAACTGATAACAGCCTCCTGGACAGGCATGCTGTAGATACCTTTTTTCCTCAAGGCCTTATTTCAGGCAAGTCCCAAACCATGTCGCCATTCTCAAGGAAGAAGCAACATGCCATAGTGGCACACACTGAGGCAGGCTAACTAATTTTGTGGTCTTTGTTAGGCATAAAATACAGAGTTTTAGTGTTTTGCCTGGTCATCCATATGCCAGAAGTTAAATGGCTTACGTTTTCTTTTGTCTCAGTACCTGAGTCACTGATCGTGTGTTTGTATTAATCGGCGATAAATAAAATGAAGTAAAAATTCCCCAAGTTATGATGGTTTTACTCACAACAGTGGTGTCAGTCCAAGGCTGTATATCAGGACCTGCTCTTGGAGAAATTCTCCACTGATACCTGCCTTTGGAATGCTGAATGAGCCTTCCATTTTGAGACCTAGAAAACTTACTGAATTGAAACAAAGGTGACATAAAAGGTAATGCATTAAGATAGGTTTCATTTTGTAGCATCTCCTATTAGATGACGTTAAAATCCCACAGGAAATAATCCTATCTGAAATTTTTTAGTAAAACTTATTCCTAAACTTTGGTTAATAGCACTTCTGTGTAATTGGAAAAACATCATGGGTTATTGGTATTCAAGCAAGTGCACCAAGTGTGCCATCCTTACTTTAAATTAATATCTGATAAAGTCTTGAGAAGTGGTTCTTAAATTGGACTTGCCTCATGTATTAATTAGGATTTGCTCTCAACTGTTCTCATAATGCTTGTGATGAAACAAATCATTCCTGCAGTCCAGATGGTGCCTTTTGTCAGGTTAACTAAAATACCATGCCTGCTATATAGGAACAGTTATGCAAATAATTAATTTGTCACTTCTTTGACCAAGCTAAAAAACCAAACAAAAAACAATCTACCAAAGCTCTGCCCAAAACTTTGAAAATGGTTTATGGAGCTGTTGGATTAGATTCAAATCCTTTTGCTCTTGTTGATTCGTACCTTACTGTCGAGACTGCTCTGGTTTCAGTGGCATCATTTTTGGAGGAGAATGATATTCCAAAGTGCAGGAAGAGTGAAGTACGAATATAATCAGAGGTGAAGCATTGGCATTTGCCAGCCTTACAGTAGCTAGCAGTGCTTTTAGCTTTTGTTTCTTTGCTTGGAGACCAATATAATATCAGTGTGCCTTCCTTCTCCCTTGGTTGTAGAGAACTCAGCGGTCCACAGCGTGAGAGCCTCTGACTGGAAACATTTTTAAAAGCAAATACAAGGAGATGAATTTCCTCTCCGAGAGTGATATGCACGGTGCTAGTCCAGAGCAACAGATACTTCCGCATGGTCGACTTTACCGAAGTTGATCTGATCCTGCAGAGGTATTGCCATGTCTCTATAAGATGATGCTCTAAAAAAGGCAAACGATGCATGATAATTTACTTTCCATTTCATCTTTCTGGAAGCCTTAAGTACCATAATTTATTATCAGTATTTCAAGGGGGAAGCCGGGATGCTAATGCAGAAGAATAGGATGGGAGTTTGAAATGTCTTTTGTCTCTACAAAGATTAAAAAAACCCAGACCTAACCCTGGTTTCATTAAGACAATTAGCTTGTGCTTGCTTAAGTTGTAGTTTTAACCTTTGAAATGCTGAAGGACGTTGTTCTATTAACCAAATTTTTTTCAGGGCAACTGGATATGTCTTTTGTAACTGTTCAGGAAATAGGTTAATTTTTATAATCCCAGCTTTTTATCATCATATGATGGCATTAAAAACATGAGCCAAACTTGTCTGGAAATGACTGTTCTAGCACATTTGCCTTGCGCTTATGTTCAAACCGACTCCTTCCTTTCTCTCAATTGCTGTGCGAATACTGTACTCATAGTGTGAAACGTAACCCACAGAGGAAAGGTGTTTCATTTCACTGCTGCGATCGAAAACTTTCTTAGGAGTTTGAGGTGGTGAACTTTTGAGGCGCTTAGTTTCTTCATTAAACTGCAGGTTAATCATGCATACGAGTGCTTTGTTAGAGGCATTACCTTGCTGTTTTCTGTTTCGTACACATTATTTCTAATAATCGTCTGAGTGAGGTACCTCTCTCCTAATTTCCACTCCTAAATGGTAAGAATAAGATCTTTACACACTGTGTGGATCCTTAGTACAAAGAACAAAAGCAGCGCTTTCGGGTAACACCTGCATAACAAAGTTGTGAGTTGTATTAACCCTCCCATGTTTTCAGGGTAAAATACAGCCTAGGTGTGGCATGGGAGATTGGAGGACAAGTGATCTGGGCCATTGTATGAGCAGTCCTTTTGCTTTTTGAATAAGTTTCTTTGTAGCCCCAAGATTGAGAAGAAAGTAGCATAAAACAATCAAGAATTTGCGGAAGCTTGAAATATTGCTTATGGAAGCCAGGGCTGTCATTCAAGGTGTTGGTGTGCGCTCAGGAATGACATTTGTTAACTGAAGGTCTGATACACAACCACCTATTAACGGAAAAACCTGCTTAACTGAGAGCAGTGTGATAACTCCCTGCACCAGAGACTAGCGCAAGGTGGTACGTTTCATGAGTTCCACTCCACTTTTTACACCTAATGAATAATGTAAGTGGTGTTTTTTATTGCTACTTACTGTTCAATGAATGGCAGGATGATGTGTGACCCGAATAAATATTTAAGTGTATTAGAATCTGTGAAATTTTCCCTTTGCTATAAAATGCATTTAAGAATATGTTATGCAATTCAGAAAGGTAAAAGCAGTGGACTGGAATTGTCCCAGAGTATATGACAGAAAACATATTTGTAGCCTGCTCAGCCTCTTCTTTAATGTAAAGGCTAAACAAGTTTCTGATGAATAATGATATCTTCGTATGTTTTAGATTGCAGCTGGCTTTGTTAAATGTCACCTAGGCCATATAAAACAATACTGAAGGCAGTAAAGTAACGTGTGCAATTATGTATGGTGATCTGGATGCACAAGATTAAAGCAAGCTGCAATAGATTTAACATGACAGACCATAAATTTATTCAGCCAATAGAAGGATGGGGAATGGGCACTTTCCAAAAGTAGGAAACTGGGGATAAAACTGTATCATCTCTCTCATTGTGAAAGTAAGGTAATGACAGCTATCTTACACATTCAAACCCCTAACAAGGAATTTTGTTCAAGATGGGATATTTCTGAGAGTGATTCAATCCATGGTAAGCCTAAATGTGCATTTATCTTAGACCCAGGGAGCTTTAGTGCTGGTACTTGTTTGGCTTTGACATTTACGCCGCGAGAAATGTTTGCCTCTGTGTTTTATAGATTGTGCAAGACACTTCTGATAAATTGACCTAAAGGCTGTTGCTGTGGGTCTTTTATCTCTGGAGGGCTGATGCATCATCTTCCAAAGCCCTCTTTCCCTGTGCTCATTCTTCATACAGGAAGGCAGAAAGTGAAGATGACTATACTAAACATTTTTCCTGTATTGCTTTACCTAATTATTTTTTCCAGTGCATCACATTCAGTTTGTTAAAACCTCAGATTTTCTGAACACTACTCAAAATAGCAGAAATTCTTAGCTCTAAAGGGTTTTTTTGCCTTGTGCAATTCTTAATGTTTTTACTCATTGTCTTAGTGCCCGTTTTTGTATGGATTTTATGGGTTTGAGATACACAGTGAAAGCACAGCTGCTAATTCGTTCTGGCAATTTGGCTGGAAATTACCAGGTACTGAGCACTCCCAGACGTTTTAATGGAAAGTTTCAGCTGGACTGTCTCAAGGGTGTGCTTATTTTGTTTAAACTGGTTCAGTCGTTTCTCATCATTGCAGAAGCTCTTGGCCTGTTACTTTTTCAAGTGTAGATTCAAAAACACGTCTATGTCTTGTTCGTGTTTGTATTAATAAATACTAAGTAAATTGACAGCTTCTAAAGTACAGTAAGATTATTTGCAATTCATGGTATTTTTAAGAAGCGGGAAAATCAAGTTTTGTTATTATGCTAAATTTCAGTTTGTGGTTTTGTCTCCTGGTTCATTATGGGGAAAAAAATTATTAGCTTGGTAGTAACCATAAGGAAGAGATCCAGTGAGCGGTCTTCTGCAGTTATGCTCAATTAACAGTGTTCTTGGTGCAAAAATCTGAATCGTCAGATTTCCTGTCTAGAAAACCAACAGGCAGGGTGTGAATCCCTGGCTGATCAGGGTGGCCAGAAGTCATCCCGTCGCTCGGTAGTTAGGTTGGAAGGTTGACTTGGCCCACAAAAAAACTGTATTTCAGTTTCTCTTTTGTGAAGGAGCACTTGTACTTTGAAGTGCATCAGCCAGCCTGCTTACCCTGGGCATCTGAGCCTGACCACACTGTATCGTCATGGAGGCAGGGGATAATTGGGAGTCCATATATGGATGATCATCTCTTCTAATCAAGGCTTTAGAGCGGAAAGTATCTACCAATTTAGGGATGAAGAGCAAATGTACAGGGTGCCTGATCTTCAAGAACATCCCCTGCCAGGGACCAGCTGTCACGGTCACTCCCTGTCACTGAGAACGTGTGCCCACAGAGGGCACAGTGCTTCTGACTCTAGCACGGATGCGTATGAGTGGTCGGAGCATCTTTTAAGCATTTAGCAACCAAATAAAGAGGGTTTGTCCAAAAGTTTTGCAGCTCAGAGTTTGTCACAAAGAACAACTGAATAGTTCTCAGGCTTTATAAAACATAAGGAGTTATTTTAACATTTGCAGTTTTTTCTTTATTTCATATATCTTAAAAATATATACATGAAGATATGTATGCAGAGATATGCAAATTTTGGTGCCTTTTGGGATTTACGGAAGGAGGTATTCAACTTTGGAGTGATATCCAGAATCCTGTGTATGGGTGCCATAGATTGCACAGAGGGGGGAAATCTGCAAAGGGGTTTCAGAACAAGCAACACTGAAAACAAAGTAATCTGGCGTTAGGTAGTGGGCAGACTGGACAGTGTATTAGTCTGTTTCCACATCCATGGAGGGTATCTCTGTCCCTGTGAGATGCTCAGTTCAGACCCCTGTGTGGGAAGCAGATAAAGATGGACGAGCATGGCATAAGCGCTCAGACAGCAAGGGCACCTGTCTCAGCAGAGCTCAAAGAACAACCCCTCTGCAGAGGCACTGCAGCCTCGAGTGGTTTGTGCGCTGCACCACAGTTAGAAACCTATGGTCAAAGGCAGCCAGTGTTTCATTAATCTCATTGGTTGAATTTCTTGAGTGAAATCTTGATGCCACTGAAATCAATAGCAAAACTTCCACTGACTTTTACTCGGAGCAAGATTTCATCTCTCATTTTTGGTAAGTACAGAGAAAGAGTAACTACAAAGCCCAAGGTTTTCAAAGCTACCAGAAGGATTTAAAATGCCCTGAAAATATGAATTGTGGGTGTTCCTTTCCCTTGGGCAGCTCTTGCAGTCTGAGTTCTATGTTAATGGAAAACCGTGATGAAATATTAAAGACCCTCAGAGTCAGGACATGTGAAACTCACTGTATGTGGATTGCTGAACTGGCTATTCAGCAAGGGCCAGCCCTCATCTGTCAGTGCATGAAGGTACAGTTCCAGGGCATGAGATTTGCAGCATGCCCAGGAGTGGCATTTTCCTTGCAAAAAGAAAATTTGAGTTGCAGAATTACCAGACATAGACAAAAAGTGCGAAGGAGAAATACACACAGATACCCTTGGGGTTGCTGACACTGAGTCAGGCTGCCAAAGAAGAGCTGAATAAGAGACAAATAAACTATGTAGAATAACGAAGTTCTTCTTTCACACATGAATGCATTTTGGTCTTTCCAAAAGAAAAGCAGGTAACATTGTCAGATAATGAATTATCAGACTAGAACTATGACACAACCTAATTAAACATTGGTCACATGAACGTGCCAGTAGTAACTGCTGAAAATAGATTTTTTTTTTCACCTCCCTTCACTATAATCCATGTCTTGGTCTTACAGGGCAACACTTCTTTCAAAGCAACACAAGTTTTGTTTAAGAATTTGGTGGGTATATAGGATAGGACTGTGTTCACCTGTGAAGGGTAAGAAGTGTATCTGCTTGAGATTATAAAGGACCTTAATGCTGCCTATGTTCTTTAGGTTGATAGGGCAGGGACTTAATTTCACTAGTTCACAAAAAATTACTCCCATAGTAACAGAAAGCAACAAGGGACCCGAGAGAGGAATGCGACATCTGTGCCTCTTCCCTCCTTACAAGGTTCATAAAAGTGTTCATGTCTTATCACAGCAGAGAAAAGACGATGTTGGAATGTTTTGTAAATAATCTAAATCAGTCCTTGTTCTGAGTTGCTCTCAGGGATGTAGGTGTTGTTTGGTAAGTTTTTTTTTTTTTTTCAAACAGAGATGCTTTTTATTAAGGAGAGAGGAGTAGAAGATTCCCTACAGTCCCCCAGTGAGTTAGCCTGTCTGCACAAATGTTTAGTGCTTGGGTATTAGAAACGGGTGCTATTCAAACTCTAAAATAGCTCCAGCTTGTCTTTGAGCAGCAGTGAATATCATGATCAGTATGGTCCACTGTCATTCTTTGTCCCAGTCTTGAGCAATGTCTTCCAGCTTGAGTCTGACCAGGACATCACTCTTCTGTCGTTGTCTGGTTGCCTCATCTGTCAAGGGTATGGTATTTTGTTAGCCATTCATTTGCTGAATCACGAACTGACTTCGTGTTTTTTTCTCTTCCCTCTCCACTCCCAGTTTCAAAATCTGAACAAAGCTAATCATTTCTGCTCCCAAACTTCCAAAAGAATAAAATGAAGAGAGTTCTGGACCTGGGAAAATTTACTAAAAAGCCATTTCCATTCTGTTTTCCCATTCGTGCCAGAGGATCTGTGTGATCTTTGAGTTGCAGACCCCAAGGCGTGCATTCTGAAAGACTGCCTGTCCTTTATATATTGCTCTGCAACACAGAACAGTAATGGTAAATCTATAATTTCACTTTCCTCAGCCAGTTCATTGAGATCAAGAAGTTAAGCAACATGTGTTTGTAAATCCCATCCATGTCTTTGTAGACATGAGGAGACTTTTACTATTCTCTACTTCTGTTCAAAGAAGAAAATTGAGAAATAATCCTATCTGAAGTACCTAAATGATAGAAAATTGGTTTCATTTTTTGTCTGCTTGAATTGTATTTTATGCTTTTTATATATTTATTGTGCTAACAATAAAGTTCTCTTCATTAAGTTATATTAGGTTATCAAGAAATAGAAGCTATCTTAGAGGTTACCTTGTGCCCTGACTAATTGAAGTAAATATTCCCACAGACACTAAAAAACCCTGAACATTTGTATCAAAAGTCCCCGTGTACAGCAAATCCATAGACCTAGACATAGAAAATAGGCATGAGTTAGGCCTTTAAATACTGATGGTTCTGTAGTTAGAAAATACAAGTAATAACAATCTGAACAAAGAGATCTCCTAGAAGACTTTTGGAAACTGGATGTTGCGTTAAATGGAACTAGTTGTAATTACAAAAGCTGATAAAACTGCAAAATCTGAAGTGTTGTTACTAACAGACCTTGTACTTCTTTCATGTCTTAAATGTTGCCAGCCTGGCAGAGTGTGGTAGATCAAATTTAATCTCTGGAATGGCCCACAGCTTGTATCCTTCCAATCTGTAATACAAAGAGAGAATAACTACTTTCTATGTATCTTGAAAATAGGTTTTAAAAAATATAATTAACATGGAGGCCAGCTACTGAACAAGGACATTTTATCCCTCCAAAGAGGGAGGATTAAGGGTAAGTGCACAGAAGCACTACCAATGCTTCCATTGATTTTTGGACTTGTTATTGTTTTCCTCTTTGTTTTCAGGTATGGGTAACCTAAGACCTGCAATTAAGAGAGCGAAGTGAAGGAGAGAATAAGTTAATGAGAGTGGAGGTTAAATTAACATAACCAGTGTCACTGAACAGAGCCACCTGAAAATTCACAACTGCTAGAAAACTTTCTGCCGCCAGAGGGAAACTATCATTTCAACAATCAGTTTCTGGCTGGTGTTCTCGATTTTGGGTAAGTGAATAATTTATTGAGTCGTGGTTGTGAGACTGGCTTGCTGAACTTGGTGAAAGCTGTGTGCCACGTGCGGATGGGAGAACTCAACAGAGGCAGCAAAAGGTAAATGCTCCGGTTCAATTAACAAAGGCACGATGGTTTTAAAATATGGAGGCCTGTCCCCACTTTGCAAATTCTTAAGAGTGGTGTTACTGATAATTAACTTCTTGTGGCAGCAAAATGATGATGTGATCAAGAGAAGGGGATTTCTGTCATGCAGGCTGTCCTAACAGTACTCAAAAAGAGGAGGGGGGATGTCTAGAACTTTTACTGGAGAACTAACATTGTACTTAAAGGTGTGATATCGGGTCTGTACATTGTTAATATGTCATTTATGTCAGTTTTATGTTAACTTGCTGAATTAGAGAGTTTTATGACGTGGAGAACTACACAATGCAGAATGGCACGGCACGTTTTCAGAAGATTCACAAGAGCAACAATTTGGTTTAACAGCGGTTGTGTTTCTCTACCAGAAAAACTCTGCTTTTCTTAAATATATCCAACATACTGCATGGCATTTATTTTTCTGCCAAATTAATTATGCAGCTTCCCTTTTCACCCTGCCATCACTAACATTATTTTGTCCGAGGTTGAGTCTCAAGCTGGCCCAGATGGGCTTGCTAGGCCCTGGCGAGCCATGCCAGGTCGTCGGGCTGTCCCTGTGCATCCTTCCCCAGGCCAGGGAAGTTCCTGCTCCGCACCACAGTTCCAGCTCTTCTGTTTTCTGGGTTGTGTTTCCCAGGGTGTGTGGCATCTCCATTAAACTTGCATGGCAAATCTGCTTATGTAAAGGAGACAGAACAGTCCTCTTTATAGCTTAGGGATAGAACATTTAATTTTACATGACAGAGTGCCACCGAAGCCACAGCTGTGCTTCCTTTGGTGCCTGGTGCGTACTCTGCAGAAGTACAAAGGCAGCCTTCCAAAGCCGAGGAAGGAATGCTGCACCCCAGTTACTTTCATCTTGTTGAAGTTTTTGGTAATCTGTTCTTCTTGGATCTATAAGTAGATTGTAAGCAAAATACTCTGATCTCCACGCTTGCATGGAGACCTACCTGTGATTCTGTGTGTGTAATGGGAATCACAGCTAATGTCATTTTTCTAATGTGCTTACAGAATTCCAGGGAGATTTAATTATTATTATTTTGTTCTTATGAGGGCTTTTTCTGCATAGCTTCCTGTGAAATACTGTTTAGCTTTTTGCTAGTCTGTCAAAGAGACATTCTCCAGGGAAGGTGGCATGGTTTTTTCTGAGGCCAGCTGTTTTCTAAAAAGGAAAAAAAAGGCTCTGTTTGTTTTTAAATTGATTTAAAGATGGGCTTGGGAGGAATTTGGATCTTTATTTCTTTGTAACTGTAACAAACTTCTGCTGAGTGTGTGTGCCCATGGTTTTCCTTAGCAGCATTTACTATGGTACAACAATTCAAAAGAATATAATTTAGTTAGACCTGCATGTCGCAATGTTTTGTTGACAGGTACATTGTCTCAGCAATGCCTCTGACACATTGTTCAAAGTAATCCAAGGTGGAAACTCTGCCTGTTAGTTGTCTCTTGGTGATGTTTATTATTGGATACTCGGCCTCTTAATGGAGATAGGTATTCAAGAAAAAAGTTCAGTGATGCTCCCACCAAAACCCTTTTCCTACATACTGAATTACAATAATCTGAACAGAAAAAATGGTTTTATAGTTTATTATAATGTTTTAATTACAAGTGACTCTTTAAAACATTTTAGATATTTAGAAGAAATAGTGCTTTGAAAATGATTTATAACCTTGTAGAACCAATTCAGTAGACAAGCAGATAGGTTGTTTTGTTTGACCATCCAGCAGAGGAATTGGATTACTTAATTATCATCAGTTTTAATTCAGCTGAGTTTTTCATCTGAGAGGAGAGGCCGCTGTGGACAGGGGCATTCTTCTACATAGCACACTGGAGAGTTCAATTCCTATGCACACCAACATTTTTACCTCACATGTTACTTCATGTCACCAACACTCTAGATATCAACAACACGCTGCGTATTTCTCACTGTCTTCCTCTGACACATGATAATTTTTGGGAGGCCTTATTTAATAACGAGTATGGCCCTTTGAACTGTACTGACTGGGTGGTGACCCAAGTCACATCTTCTGGTCTGTGTTTGCCAGATGTGACCCTAGATTTGGGAAAAGTCCATTTATGTATAAATAGTTACAGATTACAAACATACTCTCCCACTAAAGCCCACTATGGGCTTTGCATATCAGCATATTGCTATGATGATATATTTCTTTAAAGCTATGAAAGAAACATATTTAAGGAAATCCTGTGTCTATTTTTAGTCTCAAGATTGGCTGGAGATGGAATTGATTGGAGTCTTATTTCTGTCTTTAAGTCCAGCAGTTCTACTTTATCATTAAATACTGCCTTCCAGCAATCAATGAGTTAATTAGTTTTGTCAGTCAGCAGTCTTGAATTGCATCACTGAGTTTTTATGAAACACTTTTATTTCTCTGACTGCAATATTTGGGAAAAGACTAATGGTTTGAAGATTGTTGGAGGTGCATAGTTGGAATGAAGAATAAATAAATAAAATAGGCCAACTTTGTTCACATACACAATATCAAGGAATCAAGGCCGTGGCTATCCATCACTCTTTAGGATCTTTTTCTTCTTTTAAGATTAAATGTTCTCAAATACCTGTGCTAATAAGAGCTTTCTAGCAAGGCTGAAGTTTTGTATTAATTACATTAGTAAGTGGTATTGAGAAACATGAACTTAAATAATTTGAACACTTGTAAAACTACTTTAACATTTTTTTAAAAATTAACTTTTAAATGAATGCTGTTTCTAGATACTTATTTTACATATATAGAAGAAATAATAATAAAAAATGTATATAGGGAGAAATTCTGTATAGGAGAAACATTGTTTGATGCATGGATGTAGAATTAATGGAGAATTAAATCTGCGATTGTTTTTACAATTATATTTGAGATTTGGAGGAGGTTTCAGAAACACGTGTTTCTTCACAAACTGTTAGCCCCCCCCCTTTTTTTCTTTTGGAATGAAGAGTGTTAGGGTTTTATTCTTCATATTCTTTATTTTTTATCTTTTCCCCAGATATACTCCTATTTATTATCGCTCCATCAATCAACAAATGGGAAATTGCCATAACAAATACTGCGGTATTATGCTTTTAGATCAAAATAGAAAATAAAAAACCCTGTCGAAACAAATTAATGAAAGAAAAATCCATCAATGGCTGTTGAAGCAGAGCAACCTCCTCTCAGCAAGAAGGGCTCTGAGCTTATGAGCTTTTGAAGTCCAGCAGAGGTTTAGGGGAGGAGAGGAAGGATCGCTTCAGGCTTGTGCCAACATCTTTTACTTTTTCCTGGGTAATTGCTATTGGTCACTGCTAAAGAGAAGATGCTTGACTGAACTGGTCGACTTTGGTTTTATTTGGTGCAGGTGGCTCACATATCCATCTTAATGTGAATTGGTTCATAAGATTTCAGAGGTATCAGATCTGGATCAACACTGTTAATCTAATCAAGATATTAGACATCTTTTTTTTTACGGACAGTACTATGCTTCCTACACACCTGCTTCTCCCCTGCTCTGTCTTTCCACTGCCATCTGCGTTATTGCTCATTGCTGAATAAGGAAGTAGGAAAGTAAATATAAATTCACTTAATCAGTGTTATAATGACACTGTAATTGCTATTCTAGAGCATGTCAGAGGGTTAACAAGATCTTTTGGTTTGCAGAATTTATGCATAGGGACAACAAGAGTATAAAACTGGGAAAATTCTGTTGAACACAATCTTTTGATGAGTTTTCAGTTTCTCTGATTTTTTAATGTTTTTTTTAAAGCAGAAATGAGGAATTCCTTAATATACTGCCTATTGAGTTTGGACAGCAACTGCTGTAACAGCAGGGATATGAGCAGGCGCAGTCTACCGGAGTCTACAGGCAGCCATAGAGCAGAAAGCATTCTTTTCATTATTTCTGCTGTCTCCCTTCTCAGCTTTTTACTCGCTCTAGTTAATGGGAGATAGATCTGAAACACACAAGGGAAATAAAAAGGACAAAGATATAACAGAGAATTCTTGATAATAATGGGGCACTGAAGATAGAGCAGTGTGTTTGATTCATTGTGGTGTCTTGTAGTAAACATGGAAAGAAAATAGTGCTCTTGTTTTGTTTTGTTTTTTTTCCCCCCTATCTGTCTGAATTTAATGAGCAGCAAGAAAATTCTGCTGTCTGCAACGTTATCCCCATATTTTAACATTCTAGGTGATGTAATCAGGAACCTGATTACATTGTTCTTTGCTTGTGGTACCACTTTGGCCCTTATAAACATTTTCATTTTGTAAAGAAACTGTTCCCTGTTTTTTTTCAGGGGTAAAAGTGTTCCCTTTTTATTTTTCTTTTTCTTTTTTTTTTTTTTTAAAAAAGACTATAAAATGCTCCTAAGTGTGCTCTCCCCCTCACCACTCCCGAAATCTCTTATTAACAACTATTAATGTTTGGTATATCAAGGAATTCAGGCAGAGACCTAGTTTTCATGCCCTATGCCAGCTCATCACGTCATGTAAATGACCACACCTCATCGTCTTGCAAGTGGTTTCAGTGGCAACGAGTGGGAGTGGTTGTGTCAGCAAGATCCCAGTTACGGCTATGGTCACTGAGGCAGAAGAAGGTTGAAAGAGGCAAGAGGACCAATAGGTTATTAGTCAACAAGTAATTTACTCTCTGGTTTTATTTGCCTGTTATCCACTAATACCACCATTTATTTTTAAGCATTGCCTTATAACACAGAATTTTTCCTACCTTCAGTTTAGCACCTTGTTAAGTTTGCCTTTTGTCCGCATTACTGGTAAGCTAAAGAAACATCTTCTGTTGTGTCAACTGATGAGGTGATACACAATCAAAGCAGAATTCAGTACATTTGAACTACTTCATATTTTAAGAATTCCAATAGAGTATTGTCTGAGAAATGAAGTTCTGTTACCTCTAAACTATTTTTGTCCATCCTTGCATCTGAAATCAATGTTTACATGCACTGGCTCTCCACTGAACCACTCCATCAGTTTTCTAATTTGTTTTGAGATATATTGTACTGCTTACATCATTATTTGTTGACTTGTGACTCTTCTAAAATATAGAAGGGACTGATTTTATAAGATGCTGAGTGCCCCTGTGAACTGTCTCCAAATGGTACCATGGTACAATGACACAGATTTGGATCACTTATTTAACCTACAGCTGGGTTTTTTTCTGGGCTTCTGTCCAAAATGACATATTCTTGTGGATGGAACTGGATCAAAGCCACTTTGTGGATGCATGTCTACATTAATATGGAGTTGGTATGCTTATAATTTGTGGTTGGACGCAGTATAAGAGTGTGTTATCATTGAAAAACCAATGATCTTTTCAACCAGTATTTTCAGAGTTGATTACTATTATCTATAACTATTCAGAGCAATTAAAAAACATCTGAATGAACATAGACTGGGCACTCAAACTGCATTAACAATACCCTGCAGTGACTCCATACACTCACCATATGGCTCTAATTAAGGCATCTTAGTATTTTTGTTTGCACACTAGGGAAAAAGAAACAGATACATCTTGGATGATAATTTCATCCTCCTCTTCACTGTGCCACTTTATGCCATAATTAAGGATACATACACATCTTAACCGTGCATTTCCACTTTTAATATCTGTGGATTTCATTTCAGTATGAGCTCAAATCCAACATCTAATGTTCGAATTGGGGATAATTGCAACAGTAAGGTAAGGCACTTTACGGTGCACCAACAGTGCAATTCCAAACCAGACCCCTGTCGTCAGCCAGCTTCTGTCAGGAAACTCCCTTGATCTGGCTTTGTTTACTGTCAGATAAAAATATTTTAATGAAAATTAAGCAAGCATTAGCACATAATATTATCAAATAGTGGTTGGTTTTTTCCTTTGACTTTTCTGGTCAGATTCATCAGTGTATTCTGGCTGCTGTATTTTGGGTATAGAAGTATAAAACCTCTTGATCATACCTAAAATGGCTTTATTAGTGTCTGAAACTTAAAGACCTGCAAAAAGAACTTGAGGTTTCATCTCCATTTCCCTATTGTCTGTCTTTATGTTGGCTTGGGTTTTTTCCATCTTTCCATGTTACCCTATTCCTTCAACCTCTGTGTTTGCCTCACACTAATACAAATGATGTTCTGCATGTCTTCCCTGCAGCTCATACTCCTTTCATCCACAGCTATGCTATTTCACCGCCAGTCTCGTTTTCCCAGCCCTACTTTTTTTACCCTGTCTTCATTACTGAGATGTAAACGAACAAGTCACTTTCGAAAATAAATATTGTGGACTAATAGATATGTTCTAGTCCTTCTGTCATGACATTGCAGTGCAGTCTGTTTGCAGGGGTCAGGGTATACAGATGTCAGCTTTACAGAATTCTCTGTGTTCAAAATGGCTACCGGTTTCCATTGCATAATAACTGCCCGCACTGAACTTACCGAACTCTTCATGCTCTTTATTAACTAAATAATTGTGGCAATTAGCACACAACTCTCATTAATAACTTCATTAGTTACAACGTAAGCATTTTAATAAATATATGATTAAAGATAATGCTAGCTACTTTCAAAAGGTCTCACCTACATTAAGGCCCTTCAGATAAAGACAAGACAAGATTAAAGTCTTTGAAGAACATTAGTTTTGGTCAGTTTTAATCCCTGTATTTTTTAGGAGATACTGTTTCAAAGTTCCATTGTGTGGTATCCAAAGGTAGATCTTCAAAATGTTTTTCAGACCAAAGCTTTTGAGGAAAGTGTCCTATTTAGCATGCTTTCAATAAGGTATATACAGTCTTTCTACTTGATAAGAAAGAGACATGAGAGGCAGTTTATGTAGTAAATCAACACAGCTTTGATTTAAAAACTTTGAAGCTCGGCCTGTTTGAAACATGTATTAAGAAATGTAAATAGCTTGTTCAGGTCACTGGACCCTTTTTAGAACCAGCGTCCTTAGAACTGATGTCCTTAGCTCACTGAATCCTCATTTTTACTGATTTTGAAATATTTCTGATTAGCTATTTTCTTGACTGGCTGGTAACTCCAGCCATTGTTACATTTATGAATAAGGTGAAATAGTTTCAACTCTACTACTCAGTTAATACATGGAAAGAAACTTCTGTGAAATAGGCGCACATAATTGTGAAAGACTATACTGCTTTTAAAAGGAGGTAGTGTTTAAAAACATAATTCACAATAACTTGCTCATGATCCTTAGATTTTCTGTGTCTTATATTTTCACATGAATGGTATGTTTACTATTATACTAATGAAAATATCCTCTCTTTGTATGAAGTTCTATGTTAAAAGTTTCTTCCCTAGAGCTTCATGGACTTACCTTAATATTCAATACTCCCATTTACTAGAGATTGCTGCACACAGCTCTGACAGGAAGATGCTTCTTAAGAAAATACAGTAATTGTTAGTGATGACTTGGAAATAAGGAACTAAGGAAATTTTATCCACCTGAAACTGCTGGGGAAACTTACAAAAGAAAAACCAATTGGTAATTTGCAGTAAATACTGAAACTGAATTTTTGCTAGGACTAAAATACAAACCAGTATGCTAAAACTATAAAATGGCCCTATTTAAGTTAATCACTAAACCTTATTTTCCACAACAGTGACTCTTTCTTAAATGCTTTTGAGTAGGATAAGTTCTGAGACAACGTCCAGCTTTGTACGGGGAGGAAAGGTCGGGGTCCAAGTCCCAGGACTGAGATGTACCCCAGCGTGACTTGCAGGCATGTCTCAGGGCGGCTCAGATGCTGTTACATTATTGCTCTCAGCAACACTCAGCTGCAGGTGATGGAAATTATGCAGGACCAGTGAAATCTGCAGGGTATGTGCGGTCTTCTCCTGCAGTTTAACAAGAGCTGAGTCCAGACTTGAACTCCAGCCCTGATTCTGCCTCGTGCTTGAAGCTATGCTAGGTCAAATTTTTTGTTTTATTAAACCATCTTTTCTTGATGGTAGTATTTGAAGAAAGCAAGCTGTGCGGTACAGAAACCCACACAAGCTGGGTTCTCACTTGAACCGTGGCCTCATACATTAAATTAGAAGAGTTTGCCTTCCCCATAGCATTTTTGCTCACTCTTATTCAAATCATGGAGTTCTTCCTTCTGTACCAGTGGCAGAGGGTCTTCTCAGTCAAAATATCAATGTCCTATCCTTATAACTAAAACTAAATTAGACAAATCTTCTATTTAAGCAGGTAAACATATGACTGTAGTTTCTGCATTTTTCATTGCACAAAATGTCCCAAAATGTTAAAATGCCATTATGGAACCAGCTTTCAAAGCATTGTTACTGCTGCTACTGGTGATGAGTTACTACTACTAAGAAAATCAATATAGGCATACGATTTTCCAGCCTGCAGGTGTCTGGCTGATCCACTGCTTAAATAAAGACATAGGTCTAACTGAAAGTCAGTAATAGCAAGAAATGTCAGCTGATGTATTTCAGGGTCACAAAAGCAAATTAGATTCCTTTGAAACTTTGGAGCAACATTGCCACGTATATAACTACTTATGAGGATTCAGGGTTTTTTCTTCTTTTTCTTCCATTCCCCAAAATGCTACTGTGAGTAAATAAGTGCCTTTCTCATGACCCTTTGCCTTGAAGAACTTACCTCTTGTTTCACTCAGAAAAAATATCCCAGACCCTAACTGATAACTGAGGATCACTGAGCAAGAGAAGGAATAACGCAGTGTGGAGGTGAAGATTTTTGTTTGGTCCTGGGTCACAAGATTCTTCCAGTTGTTTACATTAGAGGGGACATCAGATAAGATATTTGGAAGAAGGACTTGGAGCTCGTTTCATCCTTTCTTTCTTCCTCTCCTGGTGCCATCTCTGCAGCAGAAGAGCTGGGCTCTGACCGGTGGCTTGGCTCCTTCCCTGGAGCCCTGTCCCTCCTTTTAAAGGCTGAAATGTGGGAGCAGATTGTGGGTTTATCCAAACTCCTTTGGTTTTAGTCCGCTTTGAGAAAGTCCACTTACATAAGTGAGTTTTGAGCAGGAAGGGTGCCAGGGGACAGGGCTGCGTCCCTTTGTCAAATGATAGGGGCCAGAGGCAGCAGGGGAAGCTGGAGAGGGAAGGGAACTGGGGGAAACGGGAACAATCTGAAACTGAACCTACCAACCGAGCAGTGGGGAGGCCGCTACTGGTGTTTTGTTAGGTAGGGACTGGTTTCTAGACTTCTGGGGTTGGTGAAGCCACCTGGGTATATTTCACAGCAGCGGGACTGCATGTGAAGGGATATTAAGCTGTTATCAGAGACCTTTTCTGTCTGCTAGCTCTTTCTGCTGCAAAAGAATTGCTATGGAGATAAGCAAGGGAGCTCCCTACAGCAACAGTGGTAGAAACTCCTCTTTCTATCAGGCTTTCTGTAGCCCAAAAAGAATAAAAAGGGCTTTATGAATGGGGAAGAGTCTGTTCAGTTAGTGTCTTCCTCTTGTGACTGGAGTTACCCAGAATGAAAATAGAAATTATCAAAGGTTTTAAACGTGGTTATAATTTCAAGGTGGTGATGCATCCTGCTCAAGGCTGTAAATAATGTCAGTAACAGGGTTTTTTTGTATCAACTGTTAGTAACGCTTTACTCTTCAACATGCTGGGTGAGAAGAGGAGAGGAGAGCACTGCAATGCAGTCTTGCATCTGATTTTTTTCCTTGGATTATTCCACGTGAAAAAGAATTATTTTTGTGAAATTATGATGATAAGAATGTTAATGAGAGGTTGATTAAGCTATGACACATGGTAGCTCCTAATTAGATAAGTCGCCTCAGCCAAAAACTGAAAACCCGTAAATTTTTACTACAGAATGAAATGCTTACCGTTCAACCAACAGTAACCAGCAAAACCTCCCAAACTGAACAAAAAAAATTACTTCGCGCTTTAAAGGATTCAGAATGCGGCAGGCAATGTAAAAAAGGTAAATACACTGTAGCAGAAATCTGAATACTTACTAAGGAAGCAATGCAATTGGGCATATTCTGCAAATACGTGTTAATGGTGCAGGCTACGTGTACAGTAAAGTGGTCTGGACCACTTATATATATAAAAAATAATTTCTAATTCAATTTATTATAATTTTGTTGACTGTGATCTAAATTTTATATCTATGAGGTTCCTGGTGACAGACCTCCTTGCTATCAGATGTCTCTTGAACAGCTGTTAAAATACCTATTTCAATATATTTGCAGAATGCAGATACAAAGTTTCCAATTATGACTGTCTCTATCACCTGGGGAATTAGAACAAGTTAGGGAAAAAAACACCCTAGAAATAGTCAGCAGAATAATTCTGAATAATGACTTAATTTGTGAAGATTTTAAAAAAATCGCAATCTGTAAATAGAACAAGGTGTGAAATTTGTCACAGAAAATGTGTTACTTCTGACCGATCAGGCCTTGGGGAGTCGACTTGGGCAGTATTCAGCCATATAATATTCTGCTGGCACATTTCCAACAGGAGAAACCAATGTTAACTGAAAAGAAAAGCCTGGAAGCTCCTGGTGGGGCCCTGATTGCACTTAATTGCCCTGATGAGCCTCAGCTGGGCCCAGCAGACCCATTTAAGCGTGGGCAGGACCTTTCCTCCTGCTTGTGCTGTGCTGGAGGAGCTCTCCCCTCCTGCTGTCCCCCAGCCCTGGCTTGCCAGTTTTGGGGGTTCAGTTAGCCCCTGTGCATCATGTTTACTGGGGTGTAAGGTAAGGGGAAGCCTTAAAAGGGAGGGATTGTTTTTTCTCTTTTTATATATATGTCTCTCTCTGTGTGTGTGTATACATATATATTTTGTCTTTTGCTGGTAGGATAGTGGTGGTGTAGCAATCAAAGGATATTTTTGTTGGGAGAGTAAAGCTGGTATGGAGATAAGGTAGAATCCTGGCTCTGTTTAGGCGAGTTGTATAAATCCTGGTGAAGGTAGCCAGGCTGCTGCTTCTGGCCTTGTGACCATTGGGTAGCATAGAGGTTTCTGTTTGCTCTGGGGTGTAGCACAGCTCCCTAGGGACCTTCTGGTTCCTTGCAACCAGTGTGTGGGGTTGGATGGGGAAACTGTTTTTCCTGGTGTGTTTGGCCCATGCACCATCCCTTTCAAGCCTAAACAGCTTTGTAGCTGTTTGTTGAGTTAACCTCTAGCTCTTTGCAGAGGTAGAAGCCTAACTGTGCTCCGAGCAGTGTTCTTTGAGGACTCTCTGCCCTCAGAGGCTGGGGGCAAGAACTCAGATTGTTCACTACCACATCACTTGGAGTCATCTGTACCAGGTTGCCACTGATATTGGGGCGGGGGGGGAGGTTTGGGTACTGCCTTGTGAGACAACAGTTCTGTAGATTCCTTCAGTCCTACTGCCTCTTAACTCGAATGACTTAGTTAAACTGGCCGAGGACTAGTAAAAGTTACACTTAAACACAGCAGTATGGAGGTCTGCAGTGGAAAGCCTCTCTTTATATGACTTTTATCTGCTCCTTTGTCCATTGGTGGCTTTCTTTTTCTTTTTTCTCCTGAGACTGTTTAAAGGATATTGAACTACTTTTTATTCTGTGACTGAGATTTTGCATGCATTTGAGCTGGTTATTTCTATGGCAATTTATCCATAAAATTACACTATGGGCATGCCTGGGTTTCTGAAATATTGTCCAAACCAGTCATTTATTTAGGATGGGGAATGTTGTCCTTGTATTTTTAAGAACTATGCTACTATAAATAATAAAGGGAAGTAAATTTGGTTGTTTTTATTGTTTTATGCAGAGCAGTGAATAAACATTAAAGGAATAAGTAGAAGCAGGATGGGAAAGAGGGAAGGACTGAATATGGAGGAGATTGCTTTAATTAAAATCTGTGAGAGCCTCTGATTTCCTTGACATTTAAAATTGCATTGAGCTGCAATGTAATTTAATTTTGAAGTCATTTAAGTAGTCCATTCTTGAGTATTGACTGATTATCTTTTGCTCCATATACAAAATTTGAATAACAATTTATCTTATTGTTGGAAAAGTGAGTACTGCAGCATGGCATTTACTTTTCAAAAATATTTTCAATCAGTAATCAAGCCAACATCAGTTACTGTGAATTAATGGAATAAAACTCTAACGGCTGCAGTAGGTTAATAGAAGTACTTTTAAACCTTGCACCAAAAATAACAGTCTTATATGAGCTGTTACAATACATCANGTCTTGTATGAGCTGTTACAATACATCAGGAAGATGTTCAACAGTCCCAAAGTAACTCTAAATTTTCTTGCTCTTGTAATTTAATTTGGATTTCTTGTGCTGCTTTGCACCTAGATAGGGATGTGCTATATTCTGAAATCCACCTCTGTTGGCATAGTTTCCAGCCTCCATTCACTGACTTCAAGGGAACTTGTCTTGCTTGATTCTTTCGAGTATCACTTCAGATGTCTCCTCCGAGCAGAAAATGCACTAATCGTACTTCTGTAAGTGTGTTGTAATAGTTTGGCCTGAGTTAGCAAATGATGTTTGGACTTCTGCTTTCATCAACCAATATTTCCATGCTCTTCTGTTAAGGGGTCCCAGGGCTGGGTGATGCCAGGTGGCTGGTGGTGACAGAGGTATCTTTTGGAAGGAAGGGGGGAGTGCCTCAGCAGGAAGGAGGGGCCCTCAGGAGTATGCTCAGGCCATCTGACTTCATCCTCTTTGCCCGTTGGGGGGGCTGGCCAAAGCTGGATGGAACCTCCTCCTCCTGTGCTGGGAGTGTCTTGGGACATGAGGCTTGTCGAATTGTTCTGGGAGAGCGTGCCACACCTCTGGGCACAGACCAGAGTATTTACATTAGGATGCAATTTTATGTATACACACATACATAAGGGAGCAAACTAGCTCAGTACAGGCATGATGGTATAGCAGGAGCTTTCAGGAAAATGCGTTATTTCAACATAGCTAATTTGCCATCTTTATAACTGAGATTTGGAGCTCTGAAACATGTATTTTTATGTAGAAAGTAATGGCCGTTCTTTCACTTCCAAGACTTATCTATCAGAATTAATAATCATCCTGGGAAATTCTCCATTTCTGGAGTAGAAAAATGTAAAAGCAAGCTAGTTTTCAGGCTGTTAATCATTCAGATCAGGTGCTGAAGCATTACAACACCTACCTGTTCTCATTATTTGTGGGCCAGCTGTGTGTTTCTGTCTGAATTAGACAGCATTACCTGCTGTGATTTCAAAGCTAAATTGTGAATTTTCCTGATTTGTACCTCTTCTAAATACCTTATTTTGTCCCCTTTCACACTAAAAGATTGTAACTTTCATTCACACTAACATTTCCTGTTATCTAAATGTTTGCTTAGCTGTATTATGGATGTTACCCCTTTATTGTGTGCATTGTAGATTATCTACCATATCTACTTTATTCAAATAAAATCATTTTACAGCTGGAGGTGTTGCTCAATAAATATGGTTAACTCATGTTTTTTCATGGAACACCAAATTAATTAGATCTGCAATCTAGCCTCTCAAATGTTTTAAATTCTTATGGTGCAATGTCTTAAGGAATTTCCTGTTTATTTGGAACTAATTAGGTCCTTGAATTAATTGCATGTTCAGAATATTTTTGTGTATTCTAGAAATGAAAATGCTAGAAAAGCACTTAGTATTTTGAACATACTCATCTTAATGGATAATTCCTGATCTATGAAAATGTAAGGAGGAAATTGTTTTAAGCCTTAAAAAAGCCATGCGGTATCTTGCTGTGGAAATAATTTCAAAAGCTTTCAACATTGATCGTTTTAGTATATGCAACAGCTTGAGCTGATGCAAAGTATGTTTAGTTTCATAAGGCTACTGTGCTTGCAAAGTATGAGCAATTTTTTATCCTGCTTGGAAGAAAAATAGATCCATTGCATACATTTTTTCCTAAGCTGTGTGTTGTTTTGTTTTTTTTGACAAGATTCAATAACAAAAAAATATTCCTGAAGGTGCTTATAGAAGAATCCGTACTGTAGCAGTTCTGTAAGATCTGAAACACTCTAATTTTTGTGTCACTTTCTTTTTGATAGAAATAGTGGCTATATATTGTGCTCTTTAAAAGGAATATCTATAGTGTTCCTCCATCAGGCATCTAATGTATTCTGACTTCTGATTCATGAGATAAATGTTGAAGTGAAATGCTCACATGGAAAAGGATCCCAGAAAGATCCCTTAATCTGTTCTGAACCTTTAAATTAATTTCTGGGTTGAAGTAGATTAAAAACAAACAAATGGCAATAGATTGCTTGGGAGTTGTGGTTCCTGCAGCTCTATCTCTTGGTGCTTCAAAGCAGGCAGGACAAGAGACTTTTACGTAAAAGGAGAGGGCCCCTGGAGGTACCTGCTGGCAGTTTCTGTAAAAAGGCAAGCAGGTCCAGTGTAAGGAGATGGCCTTTTTCAGCAGATATAGTTTATGTTGATGTAGAGCTTGTTTTCTGAAGAAACTCAGAACTGATTACTGTGCTATGTTCCTGTGAGTTAGAGTAAGGTAAGCATCATAGGAAAATAAACACATGGGCACTCTGGCCTTGGGAGGAAGTCTGTTTGGATCAGGTTTTGACATAGGCGTGTGCTGGGGAGAGAAAAGGGGCGAGTGAAAAGTCTTACACAAGGCAGAGATGACAATCTGGGCAGTGGCTGTCACATGCATGATGTAGCTCAGGAGTGGGGCACATGTGGCCCTTTGCAAGATGTAGCAGGGCTGGGCCCTCCGTGCCACGGAGGGGTACGGATATGGGCAGGCTAGTGACCGTTGTCACTTGGGCACAGGAGCTGCCCCGTCCTCGCCTTTTGGGAGCCTTAGTTTGTAGTTGAGTTTCCAGAATCACAGTGACTTATGCCACACTTCTGTCTCTTCTAGCATCTCTCACAGGTTTAGTTTTAAAAGTGATAATAGGGCTTGTTCAGGTGATACCCTGCTGTGCTGCCATCCGTCACTGCCTTAACTACCTTGTAGTCACTGATCTGTCCATCCAGACTGTGAGCTACGTGACTCCCATACTTTCTGTTTCCAGGATAAAATCTCCCATCTGGAAGAAAGAATCAGCCATTTACCCTGTATTTATGATCTTGCCACTGTTTCCCCTCAGCTGTCCCTTTACAGCTCCTCACTGTCACCAGCAGAAAGTACAGGTAGTCAGGGCTGTGTCAGTTGCCTGCATTTCCCTGCCCTGAAGCGTCACCCACCTGTCCTTTCAAGTGGTGTGCTGAGGCATCCGTCAGCTTCTTTCTGTTGGCACCTTTGTGATGCCCAATGCTTAGGGCCTCCGCTTTCCTCTTTAACAGACTCTGCAAATACTTGCCACTCTCCAGTACTGATTTTTTTTATGGTGATGTACTTGCACTTCGTGCGGCAGCATCATGGCACTGGCAGCTCTGCTTCTTCTCGGGCGTTTGAGCCATCCAGGCAGCCTCTGCCTGGGGTCCTCTCAAGCTGTGTCGCTGCACTCTGTGGTGCTCGGCCTTGCTACCTGCCTACTCCCTTGCTCTGTTCTTGAGCTTCTCCCTGTTCCCTCCGCCACTTCGGTTCCTAATAATGAGAAGTTATTATTAGAACTGTGGTGTGGTCACAGTTTCTAGCTTAAATTTTGCAGGTAGATGGAGCTATTACTTGTGTGCATCCAGAAATCATGAGTCATTTTTGCCTTCAGATCTTTCCTTATGTTTGTTGTTGTTTACTTTATTGATTCGTGCTTTTTGTTCTTTGCTCTCCCTTATTTTAACATAGAATTGAGAAAAATGTCTCTAAATAAGAAGAAATCTAATCCAATACTTACTTGATTCAAACTCAGGGATTTTTTTTTTATGTTTCTGAAAAACTTGTCCATCTTTTTTTAAAATCTCTAGTGAAATTTTTGCCTAAGGCAGAATGAGGTATTGGGAGGGTGGGAAACCTTGAAAAGGTGAGATTTTTCTGCAGTTCCAATTCCACCAGGTTAAAACGAGTTTCTATCAGCCTAAGACTTCTAGCACAGAGATGCTTTGATAAACACTGAGGCTTTAGATGCTTAAATGAGCCTTTAATTGTTTGAGGTTCATTTTTTCTTTAGTTGTAGCTGTTCTATAAGAACATATGCTTGTACTCTAGATGCTTTTAAATGCAGCAGTTTTCCTTTATCTGAACTACTTCAACTTTATTTGTGTATTTTCCTGTTTTGCTTTTATGAGTCACAGTATCCAATTCTCTAAAGCATTATCTTGGTCTTTTATCTCCCTGTAAAGTGCTAGGTGATACCTTATATGCAGGATGTTTTATTAAATTGAATTTGTTTGCTTTGTATTATATCGCAGATCCTTTAGTCTCTGTAAATCTTATCCTCAGCAGGTCGGTCTGTCTGTCCTTCCTATCCCCTTGCTCCCCTATCTTTTTAATCCAGATGTCTCTTGGCTGAGAGGCATTGCTCTTATACGGCTATTGTAAGCGGAGATCAAACATCCTTGACTTTGTGGTATTTCCCCAGTGAACACACTGGTGCCTTTTTGTAGCTTTCATCAGAGATACTTTACAGAATGAAAAATTCTTGAGCTTAGGTTAGAGATAGTGGTGGAGGCAGCAGCAGCTCAGAGCGAAGTCGTGTAAATGAAAAGAAATGAGATCTTCCCGAGAAGAATGGAGGGGCCAGAAAAGATCAGTAATTGTAAACCTCTATCCTGGAAGGGGCCTTGGAAGAAATGGCCATTGCGACGTTCCTGTGGCAGGCAGAATCTGAAGGCAGGTAGCTTATTTACCAATAAAACATTTATTTTTTTTCTTCAAAAAGTTAACCTTGCTGACTTTTTTCTTATTATTCTTCCAGAATGGAACAAGATAGGCCAAATCCTTCTTCACTCTTCCATTCTTAAGCCTTTTCATTCTCAGCAGCATTAGATGTAAAATGCCTTAAAATTTCTTCAGTATTTTTAGGAACTACTTGAGCTTGAAAATAAAAGAAACCCAGCTCGATTCTCATGCTGAGTTTGTGGGTCTAAAATGTTCTTTATTTGGGAAGAGAGCAATTGTGCTAGGGAATTTATACCAGTATAGATTGTGCAAAGGGAGATGGCCCTGCCTAGTGACAATGGCCTTCAAAGGAAACCAGGGTCTTCCATTTAATTTTGGAGTAACATTATTTCTTAATCTCATGGTTATTACAATATGTCCTACAAAGCAATTGCAAAACCACCTTATGGTCTTTATTTTGCAACTTACAACTTTCATATTTTTAGAAAGAATGTAGCTTTAGGTTAGAACATAAGAACTATCAGAGCTAAATAAAATAGCAGAAAATCAAACTCCACACACCCATTTAGAATATCCAAAGAAAGAACAGAAATGGACGTTACAGTTATCACCTGAAGAAAAATGGCTTGGGGTCTTATTCCAGTACCCTTCAAAAAAGTGCTAGTAGTTTTTATTAAAAAGAGCACTGTTTTGGTTTTTTTAATAGGCTGATTTTCTTTTTGTGGTTGGAGCTCTGATGCGCTCAGATAGCAGAGGTGTTTAAAACATCCATCTATTGTTTTCTCTTAAATCAAGTGGACAATAACACAAATGAAAAATATTTTCACATATGTAGTACTTTTGCTGTCTAAATATCAACTGCCTGATCAAATGGTTTGCATTCCCATCTTTTGTGTCCCTTTTTGAAAACAGCTCTATTTCACTTGTTAAATTTCAAAAACACTTTTGAAATGGAAATCAATCCCTAACTTAATTTAAATCTAAAATTGCCTGCATATCAGAACAGTCTGGTCTCCTTCAGGCATTTTATTATGAAGTACCAATTAGGGACATAATTTAACTTGTGAAATATACAAATCACATGGAATTCACATGTGCTATATAAAGAAAAACACGTGTGAATACTGTAAGATTTATGCATTTCAGAAGCTAAATTGCCTGTCATTGTACTCCAGGGCCCCTCTGCACTTGTCTCATTGACTTGTCAAGGATGCAAAAAAGAATTAAAAATGTAAACATCATTTGTATTAAAAAGGGGAAGTGAATCTATTGGGCATTTGTTCATCTTTTTATGCTGCGAAGATCTTTGCATAATTGTACCTAGGAGATAAAGAGGTGCAGATTTTAAAAGTAAAAAGATGGCCTTTCGGGTTCCAGGCCAAACTTAAGCTGTTAAGAGCTTATGCCCCAAATTCAAGACACAGGGAATTTTGGGTCATGGTAATTTTGTTGAGATTTCTATCCTCCCTCCCTGAAGCCACGTGTTTTGTTTATTAAACTTGTTTGTGTGTCACAGTGGGGTAAAAAGAGGCTATGGGATTTTCTCTGCCTTCATGCGATAGACATCATCTTGGGGATTTAGGGAGGGAGATGAGTGCTCAAAACTGCCCACGTTTCTTCAGTTTCAGATGAAAAGCTGACATTTCTGAATGAGTCTTGGATGAGTCTGAGAGTTGTGTTTCTGTAGAGGCTTTTGTAATATATTTAAGCATCATGTAGTACTTCAGTGGGTACTAAAATCTGAATAACAAATACCTTTTTTTGGTAACAACTAATCTCTGTCATGGTGCACTGCTCATACAAGTGAGTTGTTATTCCATCTATATAATTCCATGCAAGCTGCTACCTATTACTTCATTTCTACCCTCTAATTTATATTACCTTTAAAAACACAGATTTTAATTATAACAATTTTACTCTCAAGATTAAATATATACTTGCCCAGAGAACAAAAGATAATAGAATAAAAATCAGTTAAGCAAAATCTAAATTAAATTCAAGCTATATTGAAATGGAATGCAGTTCAAATAATGATCACAAAGAAAAGAGTGTAAGTACTTTGCTTATTGGGTTGGAGGAGAAATAAATACAATCGGTGACAGTCAAACAGCTTTTGTATGTACAGTAAGATTTTTGGCTAGATTAACATTTTAATTATTCTGTGAAGAAGAAAATATATCAGATGAAGTTGCCTGCCTGAAGCAAAACCGAGTCTCGTGCAGAAGGGAGGTTCCCACAGCCCCTTGCGGGGCACTGGCAGCTCCAGCCCCGATGTGGGGAAGTGCTGCAGGTCGGCTGCACCTGGCCTGGGGTGGGAGTGACCAGGCTTGAGCATGGCAAAATCATGAAGGTGACAGTTTTGTATTAGTGGAGTCCTGAGAACAAGGAGGAGGGAAGCAAGAGCCCAGTGAAGGCTTTGCCTGAAGGGGCAGGGGTTCACTTTAGTTTTATGACAGATCCTGCTTGTCTGCTTGAAGGAGGAAAAAAGCCCACCTTTGGTAATTTAATTAATTAAGGTTCCTCTTCACCTTCTAAACTGATGTCCCTTAAGGATTAAGGTGAAAGTTGCTACTTTATACTTACATAGGCTATCTCTCTGGCGCAGTGTTTTCCCAGAGGTGTAAAGAATAGATTCTTGGTGTCAAGATGCATTTTATTTAGCAGCGGCTGCAGCCCTCTCACGTAGTATTGTCCCCTCTGCACAATAGGAGTGTTCTTTGTCCTGCCTCCGGGCCAAGTCTGGCAGCTGGACTTGCCTGGCACCTCTGCTGCTTAGCCAGCTGAGCCCTTTGAAGCTTCTTGCGGGGTGGTCGTGGTTTGCCCTGCTAACAGCAGGACAGTGTGGAGCAGCTGCCTCTGGTGGGAGGGCAGACACGGCCACTGAGCCATCCCACCTTGTTGTGGCCCTTTCCTAGGGGAAGGCACATCCAGATCCTCACACCTTGGAGGGTAATGCAAACTGTTGTAGTGCATGTGAGGAAACCCCTTTGTGTCTCAAGGCTTTTAAGGATAAGGCAGAGGTCTTGGTACTGTAGTAGGAAAAAGGTGGTGGTGGAGGGGGGGCGAATCATGCCAGTTTTAGAGTGAAAAGGCAACACCCTAATGCAAAGGCAGAATCTTTCTGGTCTATGGATCACAAGGATAATGGGCATCAGTGCCATTGCATCAGCACTCGCTTCAGGTTTGGTTACATACTATTTGAAGAACACATGTACCAAGACTGAAGAGTGGTTCTGTCTGGCAGTGGCTGGTAGCGGGTGCCTGGGGAAACAGAGAAAATGAATACGAATGATGCTTCAGAAAACTACCAGTTTCCTGGAATGGATCAGAGATGTCTTCAGGCAGAGGTGATAGCACCTTTGTACTTAGGGCTAAATGGTTTTTTTTCTTTAAATCTGTTTATTTAACCGATTGCTTACTGACCTCATTTAAATGATAGCATCTGCAGCAGCCAGGGCAGTGACTTCCCCGGTTCAGTCACTTCTATGAAATTTTTCTCTTTCCTTGGTTTGACTCAGATACCTTCATCAGATAACTTCATTTGGTGTTGCCTATTTCTTATATATAATGTGAGACAGTTAAGTCATTCCTTATTCATCTTTCCGTGTCACTCTTAAGTTGACAGACCTGGTTACAGGGCAGCTTTGTCATGATTCTTCCAGATGACAGCCTTGATGTACCTAATTGTTCTTTGCACAGAAGTACCTCCAATCACCCACTCTACCTTTCTCTTTTCCTAAATATACAGCACACGTACTTTCAGAAAGGGAGGCCTGATCTATGCACAGTACTTGAGAGAAGGGTTGAGTGAAGGGGTGACATGCTGATTTGTTTTGTTTTCTATTCCTCTTTTAACTCACAAGCTCCACTTTTTTATTCTTATTATTTTGACCAACAGTGAGAGTTGAACCGATGTTTGCATCCTCTTGTGCATGTGCAGTAGTGACTCAGTGGATCATGTACCCAGTTAGGGCAACCTTTCTTTTTTAGTCTGAAATCAGAGCATGACAAGTGGGATAGGGTATTGCAGATCTGTGCTATGTCCGTAACAGAAATGAGGCTAATGGAATTGTTTCGTTTTGTTATAAACACCAAACTTGCTGAAGGTCACCATACCTCTCAAAATTCAGAGGGTGAGGGGTCACATCTCAGACTTCCTTTCCTTCAGGATAAGGATTCATGGGTAATGGGGGATCTTCTGGAAAGCTGATACTTCAGAAGAAGAGATTGAAAGGAATCATTCCAGAACTCTTACAGTTGCACTCCAGAGGGTGGCTGGAGTTTGATAGCTATCAAAGACTTAATTGCCAGGGCTATTAGTGATTAGGATAGAAGCTGGTCTATCCTGGAAAGTTAATGAGCTTCTTGTAAATAAACAAGCTAAAGTGGGGGCAAGGATGTTTTCCTGCAGGCAGTTGTCTTTATTAGAGGAAACCTTCCTTTACAACTCAGATTTTAGCTGTCTGTTGCATGGCTGATTGGAGATGATGAAGACAATGCAAAAAGCTGTCAGAGCCCAGGATGATTTGGGAGGAGTTTTACCAAAAGTGGAAACTACATTTCCAGGTAATTATCAATTTATGACCCTGCTAAGCCAGTCTTCATATAGACACTTTACTTCATCTTATAATGTGGTATGATACTCAAAGCAGTCTAATTCAAATCTACCAGAAGTAGTCACTGAAACCAGAGAAATTATGTGAAGATACAGGTTTTTTCTTCCCTTACATTATCATTTGATACCATCATTACCCTTTTGATATAGTCAATAGCAACAGATACAGTTTGATTTTTTTATTGTACAGCTGCCATGTGATTTTAAAAAATATCATATTTTATAATACCATATCTGGAGTGCAACAAAACTTATTTCATTTATTCCAAACAAAAAACCCCGAAAAACTTTCTGCCTTCCAATAGTGCTCTTCTGCTATTAATTTTCACACTTTGCAAAGATACCAGTGGGGAGGATTCACACAGTTAATTCAGTCCTGCCCATCTGCTGGTTGCTGTTTTGGCTAATGCATTAAAAATTTACTTGTGTATGATTCCTTTTAGGCTGCTATTTATTAATGGATTAAGAATGGTCTTTTGAAGTGAACAGCATGTAGGCAGCAAACCATTTTGTTCAATTTAAATGAAAAAGAATGAAAGAAGTGCTGTTAGCCTAGTTCTTTGAACATGTTTGGATTCAAACATTCGGTTTGAGGTATCGCTGTACTTTTTTTTAATAGCGTGCCCTAGAAACAAAACAAACAAATTTTGAGGGTTTTCGTTTACCTTTTTATATGAAGGTTCTCTTCAAAGACAAAACTAGCTGAGGGATAGCTAATGCTTCTTGTGTACAGCCTCGTGGCTCTGCTACACGAGCGCAGTCTCTGCAGCTCTGTGCTGTAGCAGCAGTACTGCTGCGGGAGGCTGTTCTGCTCCTGTGCCCAGAGTGCTCTCTGGGGTGGCGCTGGCTGTGTGCGCTCCGTGACCACCAGGATGGACATATGGATATGCAGCTAAAATAGCTGCCTCTCTGTAGTCCCTATTGGTAGGGAGGTCTCTGGGCCAGTTCTGAGACAGGTGTTCCTAGAAGGAAGCCTGGTGGTTTCCTGGTGCTGGAAATCCTCTGAAGATACTTGCCTGTAGGCCAGGTGTATCCTAGGCTCCCATCTGCCCCTGTGGGGGCAAGGGAGGATGGTGCTAGAGCTTGCCTGGAAGTGTTGGCACAGATCTGAGAGGTCTATGTCCCTGCAGCATGTGAAAGGTGGCAGCATCTGTAGCTCTTGGGTAGGTAGGTTTGTAGGTAACTGTTACTTACCTTCGACATAGCATTGGGATTTTCACTGCTCGTTTTAAGACAAGTAATTTGTCAGAGCACCAGTAGTGTCCCTTGGTTATTGGCCTGGCAGACTTTTTGTGTAAATTCAGTAGGTCCAAATAAATAATTAGAGTAGAAGTAGTAAACGCTGATGTATGCACTGAGGCCAGGAAGTACCATCTGTTTTTCTGTAAGGGTCACCGTTCCCAAATGATATTTAATACTCCTAGTTCCTCCTAGCTGATTGTGGTGACTGGAAGTATGACAAAGAAATGAGAATAGAAACAGCAACAGCATGGGGAAAACCGGTTCAGCAGAGCTTGGGTTAGCCTCAAGTTTTCTATTAACAAGCTATATTGCATACTTGGCAGAGGCACTCGTAGTGCAATGAAAAGCATCAAAAAAAACCAAGTCAGAGGAAGCAGAACAGTAAAAATAGATTTCATATGAGTGGAAGCTTCCTTTTCATGATGAAATGCCACATGAGGGACTCTTCTGCACCGGCTTGAAGAAAGCAGAAGAAACCCACGGGAAGGACTGAGGGGAGGCGGTCCTCCCCTTAGTCCTGTGTTTGCTTCAGTGCCTAATTCAATCCTTTTGGGAAGAGCAGGGCAAGGAGGGGCAACTTCTATAATGCACCCTACTTTCTGGATGTATCTCTTGGCTACATAATGTAGTGATTGTTTGAAAGCATAACTCTTGTTACAGCTATGCGTTATTCACAAAGAGAAAAAAGTGTTAATTATTTCTGCTTGGTACATTCAGTGATAACCTGCTGTTGTAATTTTTTTTTCCTGTGGATTTCTTGAAGTTTTTCATTCCTTTTTGCTGGGAAATAGATAATTTCTAGTGATGAAATTGCAGATCCGTAGTGCATTCCTTCTTAAAAAGGGCAGGTCCAAATGCTACAGCTGGTATAATTTTGTGGCAAAGAACCATTAATTTGTTTTAGCTATATAAAATTAGAGATGAAAACAGTATGTTTAGCCTGCCATGTAAATAAAGAATTGATTGATTAGATTAAATCACTAAAGAAAAAGTCAGTGCTACAAGTGCAACCCCGCCCCCTCCGCCCCAACCCTAAACAACATCATTCAGAGTGAAAATACAGAACAATTTGATTGATACCTGTTGCTGTTTTAACTGCAATGCTCCATCAATATAATTAAATTAAAAATGAAGATTTTAAGATGGAAATTTTCGCTCCTTAGAAATACAAGGCAAAGGGTGTAGAGCCCATGTCTAACAAAAATGCAGTGGAAAGAATAGAAATGACAGACTCTGGGCTGGCTACTTCACAGTTTTTATCCTGATTCCTGGTTTGCCTTACAGTACCAGAAAATATTTTGATCTACCTGGAAAACTTCATTAAAAATATTTAATTTTCTCTAGTGAAACTGCTTTCTGTATCATCTGCTCCCAAGTGGAAAATTCATTCCACGTTCATCAGAAGATGGTTATGGATGGAATGGCATTGCTGAGCATGGTTGACTTTGTGAGTGTGCAGTGTTGATGACAGTGTGAGGGATGAGCTGTGGCTCGAGGAGACCCTCTATGTTTGCATTTCCTTGTTTTCTGTGAGCAAAGAAGTCTGCGCCCATCTTTGTGCAACTTCTGCTGCTTTGTGCAAATTTGCAGTCCTGGTCACAACTGAAGCGTTCACCCAGCAAGTAAAGCTATTGCATAGGTGATAGTTTGCCATTAGCTGTCAGAACAGATATAAGAGCATTTACACCAGCACTTCAAAGCGCCGATGGAAGAGCTCTGTTTCCAATTCAGACGCAAGGCACACAGGCTTGTTATATTTGCTCAGTATTCCCAATTCACCATTAGACTGTGGCTGCTCTGTGCAATCTGTTTTGATCTGTTCCCATCTGCTCCAATCTGATGGTTTTTTTCTGAAAAATGAAGCTGGCGGTGTGTGATTGTTGCATAGGCAATCAATTACTGAAGCTGTAAGTGTTCTGCCTGGTAGAGACGGAGTGTGCTCTTACCAGACTGCTGCATTTCTTCCACTCCTTAACATCGTGCAGGTAAACTGCACCATGGGCTATTGGCATGGACTTAAACTGGCAGAAGTAGAGGCAGCTCCAGCAGATCTGCCATTGTACATAAGCATAAATCCAAGGCTCCCTGCTGCATTTCATGTTTTGTGCGGGGACTTTGTTAGTAAGAACAGCTAGTTGTGGTGTGCGAGTGGCTTGAAAACTGTATTTGGGGAATAGCTTTAAGTGGCCAACTGAAAGAGGACGGGTATATGACTGGAGTTCCTCAGCAACCTGTCCTGGGTCTGGTACTGCTCAGTTGTTTTTTTTTTTCCAAATTCCAAACGAACAGGACGAATTACAGAAAGCCTCCCCCAAAAGCATGCAATTTTACACTGGGGGGACTGCTGGGACAGCAGATTTAGCAGTTCGATTGGTAGAAGTGTAAGAACAGCATCTCCGCAGACACAGGATACAGAATAGTCCTTCAGAAGACAATACTGGGAGTTACTATGCTCTGTTCGCTTGAACCTCAATGCCAGCAATGTCAAGATTTGTGAAAAATATTGGCACCGCTGGGATATATGAGGGAGATTAATTTTTCTGCAAGAAAAGGAGGAGTTATCCCCCCACTCTGCTTGTTATGCTGCCAGGGGCTCCAGTCTTACGGCAGGTTACAAACCAGGCAAAAGTAGCCTGGAGAAAAGCAAAGCGTGATCAGAGATAGATGAAATATGATCTTGGAGGGCTTGAAAGAGCTATGTTTGCATAGGCTTACAAAGATGAAATTAAAGGGGGAAGTTTTTGGAGATGACATCAGCTCTACAGATGCAAGAAAGAGATCTGCTCCCCTCCCCTTGTCTAGGGACAAGAATTAACGCACTGACTTAGTGCAAGAAAGACTTGGGCAGACACAAGGGGAAATGTCCTAGTGAAAAGTCAGGGTGTGTGTGTTTGGTTTTTTAAAAAAAAGGCTTTTGGCTCTTGGGTCATGCTATGGACATTGGGTCAGAAATCACAGAATCATCACAGAACAGCCCAGGTTGGAAGGGACCTTGAAAGATCATCTGCTCCAGCCTTTTGTGGGAAAGGGAGCCTAGATGAGATCATTTAGCCCCTGTCCAGTCCTGTCTTGAAAACTGCCAGTGATGCTGTCGCTCACTGGAACGACTCCCTCAGGGACGTGTTAATGATTATTCTGACTGTAAAAAAAATTCTTTCTTATATCATGATGAAAATCATAATGTGGATCTATAACGTTATGGACCTATGACTCGTCTAACTCTGCCTTGGAAATAACAAAAACACGAATGTCTTCAAGTATAAAAAGAAGATAGTATTTTCTGGTTTGGGGAGGGGGGGGAAGAAATCAGATTTTCATAAAATAGGTATTGTGTTGTAGGGACTTAGAATTGTTTGCCTTTTGCTGCTGTCTTGGTGAACAAACTTTCCTACTGGCTAATATATGACAAAGCCCTTACACGGTATTAGGAGGGAAAGTGTCCACGGGTTACTGCATTAGGCTCCAGGTCTAACTTTGGTAGACCCTGAATGTTTCCATCTGCTTTAGCAGTAGTTTAGATTTTCACTGGGTATATCTGAGAATACCAATGCCTACTACCAGATGATGTAAATAAATACATACTTCTACCTTTCAAATCTGCATATTAATAAACACTGTATTCCTGTGGATTAAAATTAGACATCGTTACTCTGACATAGCAATTACAGCATGTATGATATATGTGAATCTTCATTTATTACTGTCTAACTTCAGGCTTTGTAAAAAATTAATGTTTTGGAAAGCTGCTTACATAAACCATTCTTTTAATGAAGCTGGTCCAATGAGAAGCTAGCAGTGGAAAGCAATTAAATGACACTGCTAGACGGAGATGACAAAGACGGATCAAACTGTTCTGATAAAGAATACTGATTAATCGTGCTACTTAGCTATAAAGTTGTTGAAGTTTAGGTGTTCCTTTTGTAATCTTCGTGGGGCAGGTGCCTTAACTTTCAAGGAGTGATTAAGTGCTACAGCATGCAGGCTGCTATGTGAATCATAATCTTCAGAGCTATCATGTGCCTAAATTAGTAATTTACTAAGTTATGAATATGGGAAATATTTTGTCATGATTATGAATAGTTAATGCAAAGCTGTATTGGCAACGTCCACCCAGTAATTCATCCTTATTGCTTTGTGACAGAATGTTTCAGGCTGCCCCTGGGAGGGAATTTGAAGAGTAGAGTCAGAATAACAAAACCCACAACCGTAAGGAGGTCTTTTGGATTGATGGCTTTGCAAACAAACTGTTGGTTAATTGGATAGGGCGTGCATTTGTGGGAGCTGGAGGCCTTTTTGTATAGGAAGAGATGTATGTCATGCTGAGGGCTCTGAAGGCTGCAACTTGAGCAGTTATCACTTCAAGGGAAGATGGGAAAGCGAGTGTGTCTGTGCTTTGAATGTTAAGCTGCCTAAAGGTTGATTCTAACCAGTGTGGAATATAACTGCGCATATGTATTTTCTCAGTTTTGCCTCACCTACTTCATCATCAATGTCTAATATTCAGGTTCACAACTTCCATTAACAACTTCCGAAGAATTAGGCTGTTTTTCTGTTTTTAACTGAGCGAAAGCTCAGGTACTTGCTGTATCCTTTACAGCTGTTTTGGCAGGCTGAGCCTCTGAAGGCAAAAGAGGCGAAGGGCACATTGGAGGTGGAAATGAGGGATCTGCATAAGAAGGAATTGGGACATCTCTGCATAATTTCAAGACACGTGTCTTGGGGGCTGCTCTGCTCTGGGCAGTGGAGCCAGCCAGCCAGGCTGGGAAGAGAGTGAAGGCAGTCCGCAACATCCTGCGGCAACTCTGCCTGGGGTTGGTGAGAACGCGTGTGCTGCTGCCTGGGCTGTGCCGCAGCCGGGGGCCACTTGGAGCTGCTTGGAGCCATGGGGCAGTGTGCTCCGTGCTCTCATGGAGACCTTCACTGGTTCACCTTCGCTTTTATTGCTGGGGTTTTGTTATCTTCACATGGTATAAGCCAGACTAGGCTTTTATTAAAAAGTAATGAGTTTTGGAGTATGGTGTCAGGCCTGGATCAAGCAGAGGACCGAGACCTACCTGCCCTCCCTTTGTATTTCCCTCACTTTCCAGGCACTGCACACCCAGGCCCTACCGTGTCTACACTGCACACAGGTCGCTGCTGGGCTGCTAACTACTTTCTTCTCCTTTTTGCTTTTTAGTCTCCTGTTTGTGACAAACACCTTCTTATCCTTGTGTACGGGTAGGTCACAGAGGCTTTCTTGGTGTGTTCGCATCAGCAGAGCTCCTTCACAGAGGTGCACTGGGGAGGATTTTGTGCGAGCGCCGTTCTGCACCACAGGCAGGGCTGCAATGCGCTCTCACCACCGATGTGATTAAGAATGCCAACCTGACCCCCATAAAAGCACAGAAATGAAGTAGCTCCCATTTTAGGAATCCACTCTAAGAAGTGAGGGAGGAAATATTAATGAACATTGCTGCCATTTTCCCTGACCTCGAGAATGGTACAGGTGGGGTTGTCCAGAGGAGTCCTAAACATCCCCAAATACAATATAAAATCAATTAAAAGACATACAAATCTATTTTAAAATAAAGATGCTTATCTGATTCTTAAGAAGAATTCTTAAATTGAGTTGTACTATGAGCTGACTTCATTTTCTTAGAGCAATAACTGAAGAAAAATAAGAAATTTTAAATTGTTGTTATTTTTCTTTGTGTGAAGTTCATGGAAGTAGTTAACACTTTGCTTGGATGCTTCCCAACATCCTTATGAGCAACGCTTGGAGAAATATTTTTAAAAGTTCGTAACTAGTGAAGGCTGAGTTTACAGATATGATTTGAGTCATGGTCTGTATTTTTTGAGTCTTACCCTTTTTTCTCTGACAAGACCTTACTTGCTTATTTTATTTTTAATCCCTCTCAGCTTCCAATATTTGTGTTTTGCTCATTCCTAACATATTGGGCTCCTTTTGCAACAGCTGCATTGAAGGGTTTTTTTAAGCCTTCTGCTCTATTTTTCAGAACTGCTTATCTTCTTCCGCCCCTCTTTTATGTATTGAATTATACAAACTATGAATTCCTTTTGGACTAGAAAGAAAGATCTGAGACTTAGCAGGCACCAGATGGTGGCACTGGTCTTTCACGTCTGACAAGTCTGGATCATGCAGTGAAACGTAAGAAGTTTTATGCAAGTTGTACTGCATGCCATCCTGATTTTTTTCTCTTTCAAGCTGCATAGTTGGAATGGGGAAGGTGACATATTTTTATGCTTATCTTTAGAGAGTGCCTAGAGGAGGTGAGATGTGTATCTAAGGGAGTAGAAAGGATAAGCCTCGGCAATATCTGAGCACTGGTAGTACTGTTATTTTCTGTATTTGTATCATGCCATTACATTTCAGTTGAAATGTAGTTCAGGTGCCAGCTGAGCTGTGCCAGCTTATACTAGGTGAGGCTGTAGTTGTGATTCGTAAAATCAGATGTGTACCTTATATTCTCAGTCTTTACTAAATCTTACTGCATGTGTAGTTTTTAATAGCCGCTTTTTTGCAGAATGTAGCAGATATTAGCTCTATAGTGACATTATAGTTACTTGCCTTATATTCCCAAAATCTTCGCTTTGGTATTTTCAGAGTATCCTTAACAGTATTCTACTTCTCTGCTTTATGGAGGAATGGCTGGAGAAATCTGTATTTGAAAGAGAATGAAGTCTATAACTGCATATGAAATACTTTGTTAGAGAAATACTGAAGACAGAAAACTGCACTTCTTGCCTCTGGAGATTAATCCTTGCAGTCTGTGCTGTGATTCGTCCCTGTTTGGGCACAAACTGTGCCAGGGAAGAGTTGAGCAGCGTCAGATGTGAAGGTGATGGATGCAAAATGAGAATGTAGGTAAAGGCTGATTATGAACAACAAACACAGAAACAGCTAAATTCTTTAGTAGTATTGCACTGTGTGAAAATGGGTTGATCTACCAACATCACCTGTGGCTCGCACACTGTAACGGGTGTTACATGAAAAGAGGACGACAGAAAATTTGCTGACCATCCGTGCTCCCCCATAATATGCAGAGCAAACCTTCCTGCTGGGAAACATCCCAGCACTGCCACAGAGGCAGGATGTGGGACCTGCAGCCTTGGGTGTAATCCACAAAGGGAAGTGGGCTCTGAACCCCCAAGGAGTGTATCTCAATGATGCTGGCAACACACCTAGTGTTCAGGCAACTAAAATCCTGATGACTTGAGCAAAAGTGAGGTGAATTGGAGAGGTTCAGACATCATGCCCTGCTGGAGTTCAGGAGAAGTTAACTGCCTTCCAAAGCCACCTGTGAGCATTGCTTCAGGGTTTTATGTTTTTGTTTGTTTTTTTTTTTCTTACAGCATGTCTTGAATAAAGCAATGGTGAATGTTTTAAAGTCACCATAGTTTCTACATTGTAATACATTCCTTTGTTATCGAAAGGAAAAAAAGTAGTTGAAAATGCAGTGAACTTCACATAGTGTGCAGTCTTCGCATATCTTTTTATAGGGAATTTAGGCTTCCTACCTGTGCAAGGTTTAGTCAACATCTGATCTGTTGCAGCTCTAGTGCATGGTTCAGTTTTGTAATCAGACTTTGGCTCTCACTCTGAAATCAGTTTGAGATTTCTCACTGAATTACTGGGCTGACATTTTTCCTTGTTTCTTTAGTCAAGCTGCTTTTTCTAGGTTGAAAAAGCTAGAAAACCTCCCATTTGTCCCATAAGACACAATTATTACTTATGTATTGATGACTATAAGAGAAACCAGCAAAAATAAATTGATGAAATGAGCAATGAGTGTGGTGTTCTCCTGTTGGAAAGTTTTCTGTTGAGTGTATGCTAAGAAAGATTGGTGACTTTTTTTTTACTGAAATATATTTTGAAGTCTCAGTCTGAAGAAAGTATAGACCATGGATCAAAATACAGCCTGAAAGTTGCAATGTGAAATTACAGGATGTCTCTGTAAACAGTGTGTACTTTTCAACTGACAGAATTTAATAGCAGCTATTATACATTTTTCTGCTTTCTTGGCAGCACCTGGCATTCTGTAGAGTCAGGCCTTTATCAGACACTTAAAAAATAGTTTTTCCACTTTTACCATATTCTCTCAACTTACTTTTTTTTGTTGCTTAACATGACCTCAGCTGTGAGCAGTTAGGAGAAAGAATAGTTGTTCTTTCTCCTCTTTGCACCATTATATGACCTGCTTGCAAGCTGGAGAACTAACAGATGGCACTGGTTTGCAATATAAATGGTATTAATACTGAATTGAACTGTTTGGCCTGAAGTAAGATTTAATGACTTATGGGGTTTTTTTAGTTTGGTTTTTGTTTTGTTTGTTTTTTCTCGCAGGGAAGTGCAGCCATCCTACGCTGTTCACGTGCTAGGAGCTGCCTGTCTGATTTCAGTTAAAGTACTTTTATAATCGGAAGCTTCTAAGATGTAGGGTTTTGTCAATGCACAGGTGTTGCATTGTATTGCTCTTGTGGTGAGTGGGATACCTAGGGATCAAAGTGAGTATAAACGAAACCAAGGAATTTGAGTTGTGGCTTGTACTGTTGCAATAAGATTTTTAGAGTTACTGCTTTCATTCCTCACTGTTGATTCAGAGTGTTAGCAGTTACTTTTGAGGAACAGTGGTGGTCAGGTGTGGTGCAGGGAAAAGCAAGCATAACATCATTCTTTCAAAAGGGGGAAAAAAACCTGGAATGTCACTTACCTGCTTAACCTGGAAGAATTAATCTCTTTGTCAGCACTGATAAGATGGGGAGATAAGTAGTAGCCCACACTGACACAATTTGTTATTGGTAAACTCATCTGACCTCTTTCTAAGCAGAAAGATAGGTCTTTGGTAGAGAGGAAGCAGGGGCTGTAACTTTAGTAAAGCTTTTGACATCCCTGTAAGATTATCCAAAACTAGCAGTGGTAACCTGGAAATATTCATGAAATAACTACAGCTAGATACAGCTTTAGCTGAAGACCGGTAAAAGTTTTGGTGTATGACCTGGCTGGCAAGTCTGTAGAGTGGTAGAACAGATGGGTTGAGAGTGTGAAACTGCCCAGAGAAATGAAGACAGAAGGTGGTGGAGTGGTTGGGTGTGGAGAGGATGCCCAAAAGGGATTTTTAAAAGTGCAACAGTCTCATTTCTTCCACATATCTATAGTGGTTAGAACAAAAAATAAAACCACCAGATTTCAGCAAGAAAGATGCAAGGTGTAGGGGTTGAGAACCTCCTAGCAGTAAGACAGCAGAAGGACAGAGTGCCTGGGAACGTGTGGACTCTCCACCGTCAGAAATCCTCAAGGCCGGATAAAAACCTCGTCATTAAGGACATCCCTTCCAACTCAATTTTGGTGATACGAAACAGAGACACTATGTCCTGCCTTCTAGGGAAATCACTAGTGTAGCAGAAAGCAAAGATTTAGGAGTGTCTTTCTTATTTGTGTATAGGCAAATTCTGTAGTTATTTAAATAATATGGAGTAAGATGGCTGTGAAACAGCCCACAACTTAGTCTCTATCTTGAAAAGAAAATGTTTATGAACCTGCTCTGCTTTAAACAAATCCCTGAAGCAAATGAATGTTTTGAAGTGGTCTCTACTTAAAAACAGGAGATTGGAAAATAATTCTGTCAGAATGTTCTGTCATTACTTGTCTGGTTTAGGTTTTTTCTTTTTTACAAGAACAAAGCAATTTGCAGATAAAAGGATTCCTCAGATAAGATAGTTTTCTACTTTTTATTCCTGCAAGTAAGACATTAGTTATACTCCCTGAAAGGTGCTCGTGGTTCTATTTGCTCTCTTAGCTACCCTTAATATTACCAGTATGCTGTCCCTTATTCAAAATTTAGTCTGAGGAAAGGCACGTGATACTTGAGTTTATCATGTATCCTATTTTAGAAACACTTGCATATATGGTGACTCATGCGAGTTCAAGGCATGATGAGTTTTGCATCAGGTTGTAAGTAAGTAGATAAGAAAGACAGCGTTTTTTACATAAATACTGATTTTTGGCTGCCCAGTTTATGTAGTGAGTTACTCAACTGAGACAGCAGTAGTAAAAATAGCAGTTTTAATGCCTACAGTCTGAACAACCTCAGCTCTTGCGTTTTCACTGCTGAATGCTTGTTTATCCCAGACAGGTATGCTTCAGTACTTTACGAATAGTTTAAAAATGGCAAGCAAGTCAGTGCATCATTCTGACTCAGACTGACAGAAAATGCTGGAAGGCTGATAAGGAGGGAGGGGAGAGTATTTCTGTCTCTTCTAACAGTGACAAATATAATTGTTAATACTACCACTGTGGGCCTTGTGACCTGAAACTCATCAGGAGACGATGTCGGGGGAATGGGCCACACTCTGACCTCATCCGAAACAGTCTGGGTACAATCAGTTGTTGCCTAAGCTTTTGAGCAGAGGCAGTGTGGCATTTGTTTCCTCTGGTGCTTGTGCTTTAACTGCTTTTTTTGTCTCAAATGTTAAACCTCAGCTCAGCTATTTCATGAACTGCTGCCTAAAAGCAGTTGGGGCCTGTTGTCGATACCAGGAGGCGATCAAGGTGAGGAGTTACCCCAGCAGCCTTGCCGGCACCCTGGGGATGATGGCTCCAGTCTATGGGGAGCTCTTCTCTGCAGGGCCAGGGGGTATGTTCAGTGAGTTTCAGCCTCATTTACAGTTGCAAAAAGTGTCAGCTTGGGAGAGTTGTGATTGGTGTATACTTAATTTGGAGTAAAAAGCTATTGCTCTGTCATGTAACAAGAAGGCAAGTGCATATGGGATGATGTGTTTTGGTTTCCAGGTGGGAAGCTTGAGTCTGTGTTAAGTTGAATCTATCTACCTGGTTTAACTCCCCCCATCTGTAACACTTGGCAAATGGGTTGTGCTGTCTGCCAGACATGACCACGTTAAGTCCAATTGTTTACGAATACTCAATGCAATTTTAAGATTCTAAGAAAATGTATCCAAAAGGTATCATATGAAAATCAATAGTTCTTTTCTATGTCATGTTGTTTATGAGCTAGAAGTAGAAAGAGGGTTCACTGGAGCAGGGCTGAGATCAATAGCTCTGAATTTTAATTGGACCTCCTTTTACTACTAGCTGAGTGCTCTCTGCTTTTAACCCTGTAAGAGTAAAATACAAGACCCTTTGGCAACTAGTGACTCTTCCATCCTTCAGTCCTGTGATAGTCACTTGTGGACTGTCCTAAACAGAAAGTGGAAAGAAGGGAATTGAAGAGGATCTTGATGCTTAATACTGTCATAGAACTTTTCCACCATTTTGGTTTCCTATTTAAGCTGGGTTGATATATTCTTCCTCTTTTTACTGCCATTTTACCTTCTTGCGTCATCCTTGTTTCCAGTCTAAACAAGTTTTCCTATAGTTTTTTCCCCCACCTTACACATGTATACTTGGTGTCACCTAAATTTACAATATAATTTGTATGTATGCAGCAAGCTAATAAAATTACTTTCTCTGACTCTCTATGGAATGTGGAGGTGCTCTCATAAATTTATGGCCTTATTTCCTCATAAAGAAACAATCTTCTCTTTTCTTACTTTCATTTATCCTTCTCTTACTCTACAATTGCAAACTGCAGCGGCCAAAATAAGTTAGTTTATGTTTCCTTTTCCTGCCACCCATATCAAAATGCTTTTCTGAAATGCAGTTAATAATAATCTCGTGTCCCTTTGTTTTCATCTCCTATAAATCGGCAGAGCCAGATAAGTCTCTTTCCTCCATAGTCTCACATGGGATCAAAGGGTTCAAGGCCAGGTTGGATGGGGCTTTGAGCAACCTGGTCTAGTGGAAGGTGTCCCTGCCCATGGCAGGGGGGTTGGAACTAGATGATCTTTAGGGTCCCTTCCAACTCTAACCATTCTATGATAGCTACTGTGGTTTCTCCTTCACAATATCACTGTCCCAAGTCCAATACAATTTAATTTGTACGTTGCCCTGCACTTCCCAAATCCTCTTGGTGAAACAATTCCATCTGCTGGCAGCGTGTGGCTGTTAATGGGGGACCCTTATCAGTATAGAAAACATCTCTAGGACCACTTACTCTGTTCTGCAAAAGGTCCCAACCTCCACACTTACTGTGCTTAGATTTTTATGATCTGTGAACTGATGGTAAAGGAGTATGTTTATTTTGCACACCTGAAACAGAATCTAATCTTGTGACCATTCCTAAAAGTTACTATGAGAGGAGCAATGTGGAGTTATCTGCTTGGTATCCTACAGCTTTCCACCAAAGAGGAAGTTTTACCCACTGATGTGATTTTTATGAAGAAGGCTGGTGCCAAGTTGCATTTTTACAGTGTCTGCTAAATAACACACAGATCACTGCTTCTTCAAGGACCTCTGGCTATGAAGTGGTGAATGGGGTTTATCAGGATGTGCTTTTGCACTTTGTTTTATGGGGTAGGTTGGTAGGTGGTGCTGTTCCTGCTGTTTGTGATGACTTTTAAGAAGAAATGCTAAACACTGGTGTTCTCTAATTTTTAAAATTCCACAATGCTTTACTGACTTGAGTGGTATTTTTCCCACTGTATGAGAGACTCCTCTGAAAAGGAAAGGATCTGTTCTCTACCTAATGAGGACAGGTTCTAGTCAAAGACTGTTTTATGACTACATGAAATTCCTCTCCTGTTTTCATTGAAAATCCAACTGGTGAAATTTTATGCTGTTCTTATAAAAAGCACAGTACAGAAATTGCATCCTGGGGGAGGAGGGGGGCTGTCATGGCTTCTGTCTTGTGTCCTGCTCCAGAGGGTGCTGTCAGATTTGCAGAAGCTTGATGGTAAAACAGATGTATTTGGGGACTTAAAAAACATAGCACGGCCCATTGTGGCAGCTTTGCAAGTCATTATCGAAACAATCTATAACACTATTGTTGAAACCTTTTATGGCTCAGGTTGTTTCTTTTCCTTACCCATGTCTGTCATGACATTTTCCTTTCTTTGATGGAAACTGGCTTTGCCAAATAAGTTGGAGCCTGGGCAAAGCTCTGTTTCAGGATGCTTAAATTCAGGCTACTTGGGCTTCTTTATGGGAGTGTACTTAGGAAAAAATGCAGCCGAATAAAATAGAGATATTCCTGTTCAGTACTTCTGGACTTGTAATTAAACTGTCTTGAGCAAACGGAACTGTCCTTAGGCTGTGGCAACTGCAGGAAACTATGACTCATCTTACTGTTGTGTTTTTTTCTCTCCGAGGGTTTCTATAGTGAAATATGAGCTCAGGTGCATCATCCAACTGATGTGTCTACAGGGCTCCTGGAGCAGAGCTGGCTTGGGGCTAGTACTGTGTCCAGGGCTGTATACGTGTAGCCTGTACCCAACTGTACAGACACTCTTTGAGTGTTGTCCATAAAGTGCACTTGTGACTTCAGGACTTATGTGCACGTTTTTCATGGAAAAATGAGAATTGTACAATTATAATAACTTACCTAAAGTAGTAGGATGGGGGGGCACAGACAGGAAATAGCAAGACTGCCCTGGGGAAAGGAGATGTTCTCTTGGTTTGGTAGAGCTCTCACTCAGTAATTGCTGAGCTCTGGTACATGTGTTCAGCCCTACTTTTTATTCTTAATATAACTTTAATTTTACCAAGAAACTTACAGTATATATTCTAAAAACTTTGGCGGTTCTTCAAAATACACAAGTAGAAAAGTGATTTATTTCTGATATTTATGTTTCTATCAGACATCTTTGCAAGTGTTATCTAATCTTCCATCCACTATTACTCCAAGACTACTTTTGGCATTCCTACTTTTCAATTCAAGGCATCTCATTGACTCCACACTTCAGATTATTTTTCACTGGATGTATTTATCAAGTTTCAGACCAGAGGCTCTCATAGAGTTATAAGCCTCTTAAAGGAGGGAAAGTGCTGACATAGCCTTAAATTGTAGTATGGCAAACGTTACACTATAATTACCTTTATCTATCATCAAACTCCCTTTCAGAGGCCTGGCTGTGTGCCGTGGGCCTACTGATGGAATGCTCTATTACACTGAGATTTTTCATGGGGGGAAAAAACTCTAAAGCAAAACAAGATAAAGTACTTTTATAAGAGTAGTCTCAGTGACAGGGTGGTGAGAAGAAAAGAGATGATGGCGAGTTGCAGGAGGAAATATTCTGTGGCATTAGTGGTAGATCCCTCTGAGAAAGAGTACTCTTTCTTTTTTATACCACTGTGTCTCAACCACATTAGTTCTTGTCTTCCTGATGCTTTGCCAAGTCAACATTTAGCATGAGCTGTGAAATGTAAGCAAATATGTGTATTTTTACTATGTACTGGAGTATTGGACAAAGACGTACAAGCTGGCAGACACCAGGCTAGCTGTGGAGTGGAAAGCAATATAATAATGTCAGCGTACTACTGCACTTGAGCTAAGGCACCTGGCAAAACAGGGCTTGGTAGTTTTGGCACGAGGCTCTGTTGAAGCTGCTTTGCTGATTTCATGACTCATCTGGAGTCCATGTATTGTATCATGTCCTCGGGTCTGTGCTCGTTTGATCGCCCTGTTGGCTGGCCCACGCTCTGTGAATTGTGGCTTTGGCTTGTCAGCTTTGTGTCCTTAAAACAAAAGGAAAGGCAGCACTGAATTGAAAATGACTGGGGAAGAGTGAAATTCAGACCAAGAAAAAAGGGGTAGATACTTCCATAATGCAAAGACTTTAGGTACAGGGAGAGAGGCACAGTACTAAAGCGGTTTTGTATGGCGATACAGACAATATCATCTCAATAGCTGGAATATAATAATACCCCCTCATTTGTCTGCTTTTTTTAAAATATTAATCATGAAGACCTATTAGTCATGTAAAACAGATAAAAGGAGCACTTAAACAGATTTTCAGTGTTGTCCTTAGGAGCTCTGTGTGTGTATTTTATATATATGCAGACACACTGTTTTGGATAAAGTAAAATATTTGTATTTACTTGCTTCTTGTCTTCACTGGCTTAAGTGACTCATGGATGCTGTCTGCTGTTAAACTGGTAAGGACGTGGTGTATTCGTTACTGAAATGTAGCCACAATTAATGCTTTCTAAAGTGTGTGAGAGCATTTCACGTGCAGATGCTATGTTAAATCAATGGAGAAGGGGAAGAAGAATTTGTATATAGGAGAATATTAACATTTTGGGTGCATGTGGCTACTGAGGTAAAGTAGATTCCCACAGGCAGCTAAAGGGAAATGGTTTTCTGTACTTAGGTCACTAGAGCTAGTTTAGAGTATCAGATTGTATAATTGCTATTTGAGTACCTTTACATTTCTGCTCAGTAATTTGTTTTGGTGGCTAATAAAATTCAGTCTCTTCTGTTTTCTGTTTAGGGTGTACCAAAGCAGGTACGCTTTTAAAAAAGAAAAAAGTGAACTAAGTATGTTATAATTGCATCTCTCCTGCTCTGTGTTTAGTCATTTATCTCACTACAGAGAATGCAAAATATTCTAGTCATGATGTGTTTGGTTTATTCTGCAGTAGAAATGAATGAAGACCAGTGCATTGAGAATTGAGGAAATAGTTTCTAGTGTTACAAAATAGTGTATTGTTAAAGATATACAAGATAAACTTATGTTAGGCAGGACTCAAACAAAATCAACTACTTAGTTGACTCCATTAGCTTGGAACAAAGGGGAGTAGTTGGCGTATTTGAGTGGGGGCCCTCTTTCAATGTGGAGTTACTGGGTATAAGAGAGGCTGTGCAGTCCCACAGCTTTGACTGAAATGGGCCCAGCAAAGTGTGAAGAGGTGCGTCTCGGGGGGGTGGGCTGGGGAGATTGTGCAGTTGACTTTTTTTTTTGGCAGAATGGAAAGAAATTAAAAGGGCTTAAAATACATCATGAAGTGGCTGTTCTGACTTAGGATGCTCCTTTTGTGAGTTACAACAGGGTCCCCTTGAGGAGAGGTGTTGGTAACTGAGTAGGTGCGTTTGCTTTTATGTGCCCTCTGCCTTTCTGCCACCAGAAGAAATAGGCAGTTTGTCCGCAGTAGGACACAGTGCATTAAAAAGGAAAAGACCAAACCAAACAGCCCCAAAGCTTTATTTTTAGCATATTGCATGCTGAATCTGCTGCAGCTGGAATTTGAAACAGTGGTGACATCTTGAATGGCCTTCATCCATATTGAACATAGGCACTCTGGCCTTTCTCCCGGAAAAAGGGGGAACTAAAGGATAATAGCTCATGATTTGCACATCCTTGTAGTGTGGTTGGCTTGGAAGATAAGAGCCTTATCAAATTTCTGCAGCATCCAGGTGGTGGTTATGTGCTAAAACCCGTAAATTATAATTCTATTAGTTTAACCTTCAAGCATCTATAGCAATTCTACAAGAATTTAACTATTGCACCTCAAACAAATTAAAAGTCAAGTTTAGCAATCTACAGACCTAGGCTGGAAGACATATGTTGTGAACTGTATTCTAGTTCTATGAATTTTCTTTTTTAATTAAGACTTTGTATGATTGGTGTGACGTATTTCGAACTGGTGGTCATTGTTATCTTGAAGGATCAGATTTTTCTTGGGGAGGATAGGAGTAAGTCAATTCTTCAAAAAGCATTTGTGTTCTAGGGAGGGGGGGAAAACCTCAGGCATTCTTTGTTTTGTCTTTGTTTGGTTTTGGGTTCTTTCTACAGAATGAACGGAAGCTGTCTGTCAGAAAATGTTGTTTTTTCCCATTTATTGGGAAAGTAACTGGCAAGGCACAACCCTCTTGCTCACCGCTAAGCATTTCTTGATAGTCTTGGTTGTATCACAAACCGACCTTTACTCACAAGCGTCAGTTCAGAAAAAATGTTGTGTAGCGTGGACTCTAAAACTGATCTGTAGCCCAACTTATTTTGTGCTTTAATGGAATAACCAGACCTTTTCAACAGCAAAAAACAGGATTTTGGTCTTAAAGTGGGGGCTACTATGTGGATGAAGCTGTGCTATCTTATAGCTTGTGTATCACAAGATGAATGATAAATTTTTTCAGACATCTAAGCATAAAAGTGGAGAAACAGCAAAATAAGTGGATCCAGGAGTGAGGATCTTGGATGGAAGTCCATAGGACTAATGCAGAAGTGGGCATCCCTTGGTAGTTATAACTTTTTCTGTTTGTGTCAATGAAATGTAGGAACTGCACCATATACGAGATTTCTGTTGTTGGAGAGAGATGTTAGGTGGAGCTGTTT
>RSEF01000006.1:9649816-9676879 GCA_003993805.1 Himantopus leucocephalus
ATTAAATCTGTTTATATTTCAAGCCCTGGGTTTCCTTGTTTTTCCTGATTTCCCCTTCCTGCCTGCAGAGGGGTCGTTGAGTAAGAGAATGATTGTCTAAATGACAATAAATTGTTGTGGGTTTTCTCAGGCCGTAACAGATTGAGGTTTTTATCATTCTGTTGTTTTTCTATGTGTCTTTTTTTTAGTTTGGGGGTTTCTCTCTTCCCTGTTACACTGGGGTCTGCTGGGATGGGGCAGGGGATGTGTTTTGTTTTAGCTGCTGGCAAGTGCCTGGTGTGCAGCTCCTTGTTCCTGAGGGAGACCCATATCCCTGTTAAAGTTGAAGCAGTGTCCTGCAACGGCTTTGCCTAAAGAAGTGGAGAAATAGGGTTGGGGCTTCTGCTCCCTGATCCAGCCAAGAGACTGTGTGGTGGGGACAGGCCTGGCAGATGCTGGAGTCCTGGGAGGTGGGTGACTGCAATAGCAGCGACTGTGACTAACCTGGAGGCAGTGATAACTGAGGGATCCTGGCATCTTGAGTTAACTCCTCCTGCACTGCTTCCTAGGGATATAAATAAAGCTGTAGTAGTGAAATACGTAGCAAAATTTCCCCCAAAACTTGCTCTATCTATGAACAAAACCTGGAATGGAGAAACTACAGTTTGAGGGTTGACATAAACTACTGAACAAGAATTTGGAAGGCTTTTGTGCCTAAGTAGGGTGGTTTATTTTGGAATTTGGTGTGTTTTCTTTTTTTTTTTAAAGTGTTCATTTGAATTTGCGTGTCTTGCACTAGAGCTAGAAGAAAGGCTTAGGCATATGAAGTTCCACATTCTTCTCAGAGTCTTGATGTGCTTACACTGTTTGCAGCTCAAATCCTGTCTGACAGGAGAGGTATACAGATTCAGAAAAAGAACCAATAGATGCTGAAGTCTGGTTAAAAAAAAGTGAACTTGGAACGTATTGTTGAGTATAATAAAGTTATGAGAACATTTTAAATGTGCTCTTGCAAAATCAGTCATAGATTCTAGAGTATTTGATCTCAATTATCTCAGCAGTACAACAAATGCTGAAAGAGTTTCATATTGTAGGCATAAGTAAAATGGAGATAGTCAGTGGCCTGGAGTGGTACTTGTATCCAGCAGGCAGTAAATATATTGTAGAATTGGATTTAAACAAATTGAAGCATGTTAATGCTTTTAATACATGTAAATTAAAAGTCAAACTCTTCTGCCTAAAAAAAAAAAANATACATGTAAATTAAAAGTCAAACTCTTCTGCCTAAAAAAAAACGTGGATGGGCACTATCTGTACTGCTAAATGCAGTGTTCAGATTTTTCTGGTAATGGGGGCCTTCATTTGACTTACTGCTTTAAGAAAAACACCTGTAGAATAATCCCTATGTTCTTTTAAGCTTTGTTTTCCATTTACCCTGGCTATAGTGATTTTTTTACACAAGTGTGTTGAGCAGCTGTTGTTCCAATCTTAAAGCAGCATAAATAAAATGAGTAAGAGAGGCTACCATCAGAAAAAAAAGTTATGCCCAGCTGTAAAGCTAAAACTAGCTCTCGAGGGTGCATCACCTGTAGAGCTATAAGAATGACTGTTACGTGCTAACATAAAGAAACAAAAAAGAGTGGGGGGAGAGGAAGTAACAGAAAAGGGATGGCAAGAAATAGAGGAACAATTTAGCACAGCACTGGATTTCTTCTCTTGTCAAAGAGTCACTTTGTGTGTTCCCCTAACGCCAGGTTGATAGAATAGGACGTATCTCACAGCTAGGGTAGCAACTGTACAGCTTTCCCTGTGCGTCATCTCACTTGCGCATGTATGTATTATTAAAGACGACAAATAAATTCTGGAATAGTCTTTGAACTTCTGTCAGCAAATAAGTGAGCCTAGAAGTACTGTGTGTTTGAAATTCCATGCCTTGAATTAGTTTTCTAGTTGAAGAGAGCTCTGAGGAGAGATGAAGGAAAGCAGCAGAGAACAGATGGATTACCAGAACTCAGAAAGACAGAAAGTAAAAGTGGGATCAGAGGTTTATAGGAAAGAAAAGAGCTTCAAAGATTGCAACACAGAAAAGTTAATTATGCTCTCTGGAACACCAAGGGGATGCAGCTGATAGTTTTATAGTGCAGTCTGTAACGGAGAAGCAGGGCTATGCTTAATGGGACTGACTTTCCATTCCAGTTGGGAGGAAGGATCTTTTCAGTCAGGTTTGAGACCTAAACAAAGCCATTGGGAATGAATTCTGTTGCCCTCTGACTCTAGTGTAGACTTAGCATTAGAGGTGTACTTGCTGGTTAGGGACTCTGCTACTTGGAGGAGAAGGAGGTGGAGTTCATAAAACCTTGTCTAATGCTTTGAAACATATTTGCCCATTCTTACTATCACTTAACAAAATGGTTTGTCAGCATATAAACTTTCAATTAAAAGTAGTACAAACAGGCCTGTGGATGAACATACCTGTTAAAATTTTGCTTGTTCCTGTGAACTTTAATATTGAGTAATAATTGCTATATATTGGCTTGGATTTTTTTAAGTAAACCAGCTCAACTCTAATACTAACCTGTACATTAGCTCATTCATGAAGTAATATTTAGAACATTCGTAACTCTTTTTAAAGCTCTTTAGTTCCATGGGCTAAGCTTTTTTGCTCTCCTACGCTCCCCACAACGTGGACAGCTGTCAAACGCTTGGCCAGCTGCCTCTGTCACTAGGTGCTGTTCTGCTTCTGACAGGAAAGCAATGTCAGCAGGGAGAGTTAATTACTTTTCTTATTCACTTAGCTCTAGGTTTTAGTATCCCAAGTATATTTTTAGCATTCTTCTGTCTTTTAATTCCGTTAAAATACTTGGCTGTCTTTAAATCGTATTCTATGCTTTCAATATTGTCTTCCAACAAATTTTTTTTTTCCTTGTGTACAGGCATAGAAACTTAATTTGGAGTCCAACAATTAGAAATGTATGTTGTACCCTGGGAATTCCTCTTAAGGGACATGTTTTTTTCTCACATTTTTTTAGGTGCAACTGTTTGATCAAACATTAAGCAACAAAAAACAATTAGAGTAATGAGGCTTCCATACTTTATATTTAGCAAAGTTAGAGTAAATATTTAATAAATTGCTTCAAATGGAGAAGTTTCCTGGGTTCATTGGATCTTTGTTCCTGCTTTCATTCTTGCATTGCTGTTTAGAAGAGGCTTCTAAGGCACAGAGGGCAGTTAATACTCAATTACGACACCTGATTTTTTCTTTTTAGAAGGCTGGACCAAGAGAAGTTCTTGCTTTTTTTTTTATAACTTATCTATCTACTGCAGAGTTAATGTTGAAAATAAATGTGTTTTATATTTATCTATATCTACTATTGTTAAAGGGATTTATTTAAAAGAATAAACATTCTACTGAACTGTAAAGAGGCTTACAGAAGTGGTTTTGTTTATATACAGTCTCCAGCTGGAACTGCAAACAAGCAATAGTTTAATATCTTATGGGCCATCTGGGAATGGGATTTGTTTAAGGGGAAAACATAGCATCATAGATCACACGTTATGTATTTCTCTCTATATTAAACATCTTTGCCAAATATTCTTCTGGTATCTTGGCTGTGCCTCCTGCAGAGAGAAGCAGCTGCAGTCCTAAAGTGACCATTTGCTCACGATTTTGGAGACTTGCATCTCTTCTTTCGGTCTATTTTTCTTATTTTCCTCCTGAGAAGTTGGAAGCCTAATGGAGGCTTTTAGAAAAGCTGACAGACAGCCTCTTGCAGTCCTCTCTATTGATGGTTTTGTCAGTCTTTTTTCTTTTTTTTTCTTTTTTCAGAGCAGAAAAACACCACAGTTCAGTTGTGAAGCATCATAACATTACTGGTGTAGATATTGTGTTTATTTCCATATATAGGCATAAGAATACTCAATATAATTCATTATTCTATTCCCAATCTATTAAAAAGAGTTAGAAGTATTGAGTAAATGCAGTCACTACCTCTCAAACGCTCTAATATGACTGAATTTTGCTCAGTCTTCCTGATGTGGAGCATTACAGTGAGCTGACATTTGCAAAACTGATTTAAAAATCCTTCTTCCTAGATGTTAAACCAACTGATGAAATATACTGTGAACTGGGTTAACTTGCTTTTTCAGTATATATCTGCTGGGGGGTGGGGGGAAGGTAATTTCTGTGATCTAGATCTACTTAGGAATACAAAAAAAACCCTGAACCTTTGACTTAAAGTAGTACCAAATGACTTGACTTGGACTGAACAAAGTGGACTGTGGGTGCACATGGGCGGGAAGGGGAGATGAAAAATTATACTGATGGACAAGCAGATAATTGCCTCCCACCTTCCAATGTAGTTCATACTTCCTGACAGATTGAAAAACTGAAATTAAACCTACCCGTCTGCATTCTGTTGCTTGATCTCTTCAGCAGGTACTGGACGGGGTAGTGCCCACAAGCTGACTCTTACATGAAACTTCTCAGCAAATGACCTTAAAGCATCCTGCAGAGCAGGCTGAAGCTGTTCCAGGATTTATCAATGCAATAACTGAGTCGCAGAAAGTCAGTGACATGACTGTGAATGTTTGTCAGGTTATGGCACAGGTGTGTGTATAACCCATTCTGAAACACGGGTTGCAGAACCTGAACTTCTGTGTTCTCTGTAGAAAAGCTGTGTATGCAAAAAAGCACACTCTGGTAAGAAACCTTGGGTTGGGGAGCTAAGGGAGGAGAGAGGGACGTAAAATCAAGCGCACCAGTAAATCTCATAATTACACCAGGGATTTGTGTTAAAATCCATTCTCATTTTGCTTTCTCCAAATTAAATAAAATTGTGCTAATGGATTTCATATCCTTTTTTAAAGAGCAACAGCTGCTTTACAGGTGCTGTATCTGTGAACTTTTTTTCAGTGTTTATGGTGAAATGGTGCTCTGTATTTGAAGTAATTTGCAGCCCAGAGCATCCTGCAATGTTGGTAAAATTCTGTCCCGTCTTGAGTAAAGTAAACATGGGATTTTTTTATTCTACCTTTGAAGAGAGGCCATTTCATTCTAATTGGCTCCAGACAGCTTTAGTTTATTTAAATAAACTCTAAAATCACATTTTGGTGAACTTTTTTTTCTTCAGAGAAATATCTAGTATGTACAAATAGACTACAGTACTTGCTATATCTTCTAATCCATGATGCTGTTTTGATTCAATTCACTGTTTTTCTTAAGCTTTCTTTCTAAAAATAGGATCTTGCCTCATAACTGAATCCACTTGTGATACGTAGCAATTGTTTGGTTTACATTGACAAGTACAAAAATGAAAAGGTAGGATTGCTTTATATCAGGGAAAGGTCTTTTTTTCTACCAATGGCTTGGTGACTTCTGAATAAGGACAGGTAAGAGACAGGGGATGAGTATTGTGATGAGGCAGGTGGGGGTATGCCCTCATGTGGGGTGTCATGTAGCAGTCCTGAGGAGGAAATCACAACCCCTCCACCTTCCCGTATGTCAAGAGGAGGGATGTTTTGAAAAGATATTGTTAATGTATTGATATGAAAAAGAGACAACTTTTTCCTTCTATCTTTTTCTCTTCTTTTTTTTTAGTGATGAAAGAGCTAAAGACAATATACTGAAACTGAAAGGGGGGCTACTTAATTTTATGGGAAGTTTATTTTCCCTTTTCCTTTGATATTAAGAATTGTCCTATGGAACATAGCTATGGCATGAACATGAACCCAGAATCGGAGCTAGTTAAGGAGACATCACTAGTGTTAATAACTATATAGATACACTGAGAGAATGTAACTGCAAATGACAAACATCTGTGTGTGTTTATCTCTGTTAACTTATGTAGAAAGGAATATTCCCCAAAATATATTCCTGTGGAAGAGCATTTATGCACCTCTGAAAGTGGGGTGCACTGAGCCTGCTCTGAGAATTAAGGCTTTCCTGCTTCACTGAAATCTTTTTTTGTTTATGAGTGTCTCTTTCATGACTATAGATTACTTACTCATAAGAGCAAGTTCATAAATCACTGTGTATCTCCTCTCAACATTACAGTAGATGAGTGTATTTTGGGACTCTAGTTTGTTAAACGGGAGTTAATTTAGCCAGCTACAAAGAACAAGGAACTATGCACAAGCTGATCCTTGAAGTGCATGCTCAAAATCTGTTGTTGTTTGATCTCAAAGATATGAGAATTTGTGACCCCAAAATATCCTTCACAAACAGGGTTTGGAAATGGTCGCAGACAAATGAGCAAATGCAAAATAACAGGTAAATTTAGTACAGTAAAAGTAGGATCTAGGACTGTTATGGCTTTTACATAACAGTAGGATCTAATTCATTTTCTGAAAATATGGTCATTATAATTTTTATTGTTTGCCATCTTTTAAAATAATATCGTTATGTATCACTGTGTAAAATTAACGCTTGATTAAAAAGCACTCCAAGCTGAAATCATGAGCAGTTTGTTGTAACTGGAATGATCAAATCTCTGTATCACTACTGCCTCTTTTTCATATTGTGTGGGGAGAATGCTTCTATTTTAAAATGATGGAACTGGGCAAAAGGAAATTTATGATCTGAACTTGCTGCAAATCATTTGTATTGATCTGTTTTGTTTCCATTCTGCTGAAGCTAATGGAAATCATTTGTCACCTGACTTGTCCCAGTTGATTTGGAAAACCACCATACCATTTATCAGGCCCAGTTGAAGGTCTGAGCAAGTGTGCTTATGTCTGCAATCACGAAGATATATTTAACATCCGGCAAAGTAAAAAGCATCAAGTGAGAATGTTGTTCTTATTATAGTATTAGTTTGAATATACTGTCTGTATATTCATGTGAGTATCTTACTGAAATTGAGTAATTACAAACCTGACATGAGGATCATGATGGGTCCTGTCTTGTTTGTGTTTTTCTGTTATAAGGTTGATAATAGGTCATCGGTTCCTGTAAATCAACATTTTTCTACTGACTTAAACAAGTAGGTGACCATTAGGAACAGGACTGATGCTAACCCTGTGTTAACATTTAGGTCCTGGTCTGCGTTAGGAGCAGTGAGAGCTCCTCATCCGTTCTTCAGAAGAGGAAGGGATAACTGCGGTCTCTTAATATTCCCATCACGTACATTTCCACCATGCGTCCCCTCTCTCTCCTGGCAGAGAAGTGAGTGTGGGAGAGTGCTGTGCTGCTGTGTGGTGCGGGTGCAGGCACTGGCTGTAGCTTCTCATCCACCCCAGTCTGTGCTCGCATTTATTATTCATGGGGATGTGATTGGGATGGGAAGAGGAGGCCTTAACTCCACTATAAAACTAAATTAAATCTGCTCTTTGTATCTCTAGGAGAGTATTTTTTTCTTTTTCAGCTGGGTGCTCTTTTAGCTGTAGCAATCCCTTGCTATTCCCCCACGCAGAAAACTGGTTCTGTGATTTTCATCTGAAGAGATGATTGTAAAAACTCTGCCTTTTTCAGCCCAACTTACAAACGTGGACTTTAATGACCAAACCTCTAGTGCTAATTGGTACAAATCACTGTACAACACATGCACCCGAGACCCCATTTGTGTGGCTAAGATTGAGGCCCCAGGCCCTAAAAGCTGGCTTGTTTGGGTTTTTATATCTTTCAGTGCTTTGTGGTCAATGTGACTTTGAAAATGCAAGCTGGGTTTTGCTATTTGCCACTGTAACAGTCCTAAATTCTGCTTCTGCTGTATTCCCCTTTGCAGAGGCATTAATGGTGATGTGTGGCAGCAAGAAGGAATGTTGTCTGGCTTTCTTAAAGATGTTGATTAAAACAGTCTGAACATACTATGATTAAAGAGTATTGAAATAAATTGTGAACCCTACAAAATAACTTGATTCACGTTTTATAACACAAGTTAAACCACCGTTCAGTTCATTTCAAAGCTGGGCCTAAAACATTTTGGTTTTAAATCCATCTCCTGCAATTCATTATAGGCAAAAGTCTTTAGATGTCCAGCTGTCTGGTCTTTGGGGTCAGGAACTGATAGCTGTTCACTATGTATGAAATATGACTATAAATTAAGAAGAGTCTTAAATAAAACTGTTCTGTAGGTGCCTCGTTGTTCCCTTTGAAAATAAGTGTTTGAAATGCCTGACCTTCAGTTTGAAACTCCTACGTATCTTTAAAGTTTTAAAAGGTCCTAAACTTTTATTATTTTAGAAATAATACAGCAGTTTAAAAATATAATGTTTACTAAAACCACATAAACTGACTCATCCTGAGTCTAATGAATGTTTGTAGATATGGTATGTTTTTATAAGCAACCCAGGTTTTAGATGGTCTTATTTGCTGTGCAAACATTCCAGCATAGTTTGTTTGGTGGCAAAGTGGGTAAATAGAAGGGAGAACTTTAATTCAGGTGTCCAAATGCAGAAGGTGGCTTACTAGCCAGCTCTCGTCTCTTCCTTGGGGCTTTGGTCTTGTATTCTGCTCATCTTCAGAACTCTTCAAGGAATGGGTAGTTAGGCTAGCAAAGCTGTATTAGTAGGTGTACTGCCAAAAATGAAGGATCTTGTAAATCTCAAGAAAAAGAACATAATTTTAAAGGTGATGTTTTGTTTCCTTAGTGGAAATAAAAGTGCTTCAGTGATCAGAGCTCTTTTTAGTATGTTCTATTTACAGTTTCATTGAGGGAGAGAATTTCCTTTGCAGTCTAATCTTTTGTGCCCTCTGTCTGTGCGTAGTTTCTCATTATTGTCTCCAGGATAGTTCTGAGCTACAATGTAGGCTTTTAGTATTCATTAATATGCAACACATATTGCATGAATTGTTTTTTTACTTTTTACTATTTACTTATAGCGCAGTTGGGGCTTTCTGATGAGCTGTCAGCTATGTGGAGCCAGTGTTCCTAAAGAGCAGCAAAACTGAGTAATTCTCTCTTTCACCTTCCATGTGAGATGCGCTTTTCTATCGCCAAATGCTGATCACATCCAACAATTTAAGCCTTTTTTTTTCTGCTGATGTAGTTGTTCACTTTGCTGTGACTTATCAACCAGGTCATCAGAGATGGTTTTGTACTGCTTAATTAAGGATAACTTCTGTCTATGGGATTTGACGTGCCTTCTTACTAGTATTTCAAAACAAAACAGTACAATTTTCTTATTCTTGTGCCAGAAAAGTTCTCCAAAATGCAGTGTTTGATGGGCTCAGTGTAATTCTATATTTCCTACCCAATCAGCCGTGAATCTTGCATTTTTTTTTTAAATACGGGAGAGCGTTTGACTGACAGCATAGGTCTGATGTGAGGGACATTAAGTAAATGAGCTCTGCTCCTCAACTGTCCCCTTTGTTTCAATCTAAACCAAACATTTAACAATTGAGAAGCTTCCTCCAGAATCCCTTTTAGGATAAAAATTTTTCAAACTAAATCTAGGCTCAAAAGATCTATACTTGGGTACCTGAGAAGCTGTCCAACTTTCTTGGAAGCTGCAGATCTCTGAAGTTGTTATGAGCTGTAGTTTATAGAAAACTTGAAATATTCTAGTGAGATTGAAGAGAGAACGTTTAATTAGCATTGTAATATGTATAATTTTCACAGCTGGTTTTGTCTCTCCACCACCCTTTCTAAAGCTAAATAAGGCAGTCTAGCACTCATTTGCTCTATCTATATTTACTTCAGTCTTTTACATTCTCTGCTTCACTGACTTCAAACAGTATCAGTCTGCAGGCGGTACAGGGAAAACTTGGGTATGGAAAGACTTGTTATGGAGGGCAGAAACAGAAAATACCTCTTTGAGGGATTATGTGGAGCTCCAAGCAGGGAGGTGAAGGCAAACAGATCTCTGAACTCTTACTAACATGCGCAATGGCTATGCACAGTCACAAAAGTCAGCACCCAAGCTAGTATCTTTGCATTGCACCCAGTACCTTGAGCAAATAGGGGAAATGTTTATTTGGGTGTCCTTAAGGTGGAGTGTTGCATGGCACAATGTGAGTGTGTGCAGGCCCTCACCAGACCTTGTGCTGGGTGTCCTGCAGGATTGTGCCACTCAGCAGGAAGGGAACCCTGTTCTTTTCCTTGCCCTACTGGGCCACTGGCTCTGCACTGGGGAACCTGTGTTCAGGTGGATACACATCTCCTGCGGCTCCTTTTTATCTCCCGTTTCTCTATGGTGCGTACAACAATGAAAACTTGCTCCTTAGTTAAACTTAAATGGTCATATACCCCCTTTTTGCCTTAAATTTCTATCAGAGGTAGACAACGTGCAGGACTGTGTTTTGAGATGTATAATGTGTTCATAAAGTACATTGGCCCTGGCTCTCAGATTTGCTGATAATGACAGACTGTTTCTTAGCTTTTTTTGATTTGCTCAGCCATGCTCTGCCTGTTCAGCTTGCATGGGCTGGTAGCTGTGCAAGCGGGAACAGCTATGGTTTAGATGAACGGAACTATGCAGATTCTCAACCTGATTAATGCTGGCTAAATATTTGCCCAGTAGAAAAGACAAAACTAGCTAGAAATGCAAAGACTTGCTTCCAAGAGGAGGCTGCTCTCAAAAAGCAAGGTGCGAGTTAAAATTAAGAGGATTTTTTTTTTTTAAGAGAAATCATGGAATGGGAACTGGAATTTCATATGTGCTGTGATGGGTAAGAACCTAACATACAACTGCCTCCTATTTTTTATTTTCACAGTGGATGAGTTGTACTTTTCCCTGACCTGGTCAAGTGGGTTATTCCAACATGGGCAATTGCTTCGGCTATTCCCCTGTAACACTGATTTTGAGTGAAATAATCACATTCTTTGTATTTAGTAGACAGTGTCCCTTAATGTGGTACTTAATTGTTCATATTCATGAAATACTTGGAATGTCTACAGCTACAGTATTTAACTTGCCCTCTCATCATCTTAGTGGTACATATGTCGTGAAGTAATATTTCTGGTGTCTTTAGGAAGGCCAGGCAATTCGCATCTCTCCTGCGTCAAGCTTTTTAAAAGAAAACTTAGCCAAAATTTCACTTGGCAGAAAAAGAAACTATTTGGTTACAAAAGAAAACTGTTCCATTGAAAAATGAGATTAACAGAAAGATGAGTTATTTAAAAACTTGTGTATGTTTCTGCATTCTTCGGGGTATGTTTGTCTGTGGGCAGCTTAAGGGTTTGAAAATGTCAAGACAAGTAAAGAAAAATGGCACACAGCTGAGGAATGAAGAGATTCTTGCCTTGTGAATTGGGAATGAGCTCAAGAGGGAGCAGAGGTATCCTATGGATACTGTTGCTGTTAGACATGAGAAGCTTTTACTTTTATTTTTATAAAAACTACTGTTTGTAGGGAAATGTTTGGGAATATTGTACAAAAAAGTAAAGTTGACAGCTTGGTGGGTATGTGAGTGTATTTCTAGCTTCCCTTGCTAAATTACATTTTCCCAGAACGATCTAGAAAACATTGATTAAAATACATTAATATTAAATGCTCACTGTTTGTCACATTTATCTTTCTGTTAGATGTCTGAGCTGGCTTTGGGGATGGTGCAACCAGTTCCTGCTCTCATACCCCTCCAGGTCACTATTTATAATTATCTAGCGCTCTATTGGTATTTCAGTAAACAGGAGACCTACAAGAACTGTGATAAAAGCCTATGGTCATACATTTTTGAAGAGCTTTGCTACATTTGTACCTTTATGGTAGCAAGAGTTGGTCATTCTGTTCTGTCTATGGAATGGTGTCTTCAGTTTGGTCTTTGGTTGTGGGGTGTGTTTCTGGGGTTTGGTTTGTCCACAAAATATGTGTAAATTTCACAAAGTGTAAATGTTAATGTGAGGGAGAGGAGACTGCCAGCCTGGGAAGCAAACACGGGCAGCAGGTACTTCTTTCTGCTGCTCTCCTAATGAGCCACTGCTCTCTTCAGGGTGGTTCAGCCCTAAATGTGGGAAGGGAGCAGAGGCTCCTTGATTTGAGGAGTAAGTCAAGTGGTGCTTGGAGGCCTATGTTATCAGTTTTGGGGTTTCTTTTGTGGTTATTTTTTTTATTTATTAAAAAAAAAAACAGCAAAAACCAACAACCACCAAACAAAACCCAACAAAGAAACTAACAAAATTAAGCTCCATGTGTTCCCAGTTCTCAGTAACAATTTATGTTGGATTAAAAAAATTCTTATTCACCATTAATTCAAAATAATAAATGTAGCTACATTTTAAAATAATCAAATGTACTTAAACATATGCATACACCAAAGTTTTTTTGAAACTTCTTTCTTGATACTTATGCAGTTACTGTTCTATCAAATAATTTACTCTTCACCTAGTTTATAGATGTGAGATTTTACATCTATTTGCAGGAAGATTTAACTCCAAGTACAGATTTATAATTATTTATAATTACAATCATCCCTAAATTCAAATACTCCCCTCATTGTATTTAATTAAAAGTATAGTAATCTGTAATTTCAAGGAAATACAGGATTTCAGTGAGATGAAAATACATGTATTACTATATTTTTCAGTCATAAATGGGAGTACTGCAATGCTGTGGGTTTTTTCTTGCTAATGTTTGAGCCGATAGAACAAATAGATGCTTTGACAGACTAACATTGCATGAATATTTCGGTTTTATTACCAGTTTACATTGTATGGGGTTTTTTTTGTACAATGCTGTATTTTGATGTTATTCTCTGCTTGTATTGTCTACTGTGAAATAGGAGTTCGGGGCATAGCAGTTTTTCAGTACCTTGCTAGCTATGGGCTGGAGTTGGTAGTATTTTATCTAAGGCACCATGGCTTTCCTTTTACCTCCTTGACAGAGTGACACTGTTGATCTTGTAATTCCTATTGGCATACCTGCCAGTTTCTCTAGTTCTTTCTGTCTATGGAGTATGGTATCTTTTAGGATCCTGGTAGGTGTTCCTGCCTGATTTGAAAGAGAATCAAAATTAAGGTTTGGGGTTGGCTTTCCTCCCCAACGCCCTTTTCTCCTTCCGGCTATATAACATTCCCTTGCCTCTTCTGGCGGTGTGCTGGAAGTCCTCATGCTCCCCAGTCTATGGAGCTAGAGTGCAGCAGACTGCAAAATAGTGAACTAGAAAAACATAACAGTGTAATCTTGGAGAATTCAGATCATCTGGAAGAGCAAGATGGATTAAGAAGATGTGGAAATAAATGTTTCTTATAGTGTGGTTCCTTTGCATTTTAATCCCTGGTTGCTGTATCACAGCAGGCAATGCACACATGTGTAGCCTACAATAAAAAGGTAGCTGTCTCCTTCTGTGCCCTGTGCTCCTTGCCACAGGTCCCTGCTACTTCCCTTGGCTTAGCACTTGTGTTCCTGTTCCCACGCAGTAAACTGATTTATTGAAAAACTAATCCTTTGCAGAAAAGAAAAAAAGCCACTTTCAGTGGGCTTAGCTCCTGGACAATATAGTCATGTGAAAACAAAAGGAGTCTGTAGGTATGTTAAGAAGTCTAACGTTTTCACCATCCGATTCTTGAAATCACTAGACTTCCCCATTTCCACTGCAGGTACATGTGAGAAGCTGCCTCCTTGCCCTTCCCAAACTTTGTCACCGGTCTGTGCTGTGTGATTCCTGACCAGCAGAAAGAACAGGCATTATTTTGCTTGGGCAGTCACTGGGGTCATATTTAGTGTGTAGTGGGTTTTGGGTTTGTTTTGGTGTTGGTTTCTGTTTTCTTTTAAGTCCTAAATCACTATTTTTATCATTACTGAATAAATGTATGCAGTTGGAAGTGTAGCTGGGCTAAGAAAATATTCTTTAATGTAGAAGACTCTGCTGTACATAATTTAGAGATCTGTCGTACTATACAAGTAAATCTAATACTGCAGGTTACCAGTGGACCACAGAGTAGAAAGATTGACACTTCTTACTGGTGATGTGGAGTGAATGTATGGTGTTTATGCAAATCAGACTTGCAAAGGAATAATTATAGTGATTGGACAGTAATTGAACTGCAAGCCAATATTCTATTTTAGTGTTTTGCATCCTTTATGCAGAGCAAATTGTCTTGTTGAAGACTGAGCCCGAAAAGCAATGGCTGCTGCAGTCTGAGATATGACTTGAAAGTAGGTGCAGATTATGATTCAAAAATAGTGTTCTATGAAAATGGTATTATTATTCATTGTGTTTTCTTATTTTGAACTTAATGGGAGAATGTCAAGCATCTTTGAATATAAACATGGAGAAGTTCTATAACATCTGCTACTAATTTCTGCCAGATGAAAGTGGTAATGATGATGAATATTTTTGTTGATGATGCTGATGTATTGGCCTAAATAAATTCACTTGCAGACTGTGAATATCTAATTGAAAATACATGATTGTATCACCAAATTGTTGACTTAGTGCTCACTTAAATTTTTAATTGTTTTAATTTGCTGGAGAGTTTATGGTTTACTATTTTAGAGAAAAAAAATATTGCAATGAAATCGGGCATTGTTAAGCACTAAGTGAAGAGAATGGTTAGAGATTACCTATTTGCATGGTTAGATTTTAGGATCAGGTTATATTGCTCAACTACTTTTGAGTGGCCCAATAACCTTGTTTAAAAAAATCTGTCTTTCAAACAGAACAGACTTCACTGAGGCTTTGTCCATATCTGAAGTTGCCACTGCAAATACCTACTATTCTCAGTGCTCTTCTTCCATCTTGCTGTTTCCTGCACTGGTGTGGAGTGGTTATGATATCTAAGGAAGAGCAAAGACAGGGACTGAGTGGCAGGAGGGCTTTTTAGCCATTGAATGCTGGGTGGTGGCTTTTGTCAGGCAAAGGACTTCTCTGGGGAGACCAGCAGTGTGCACACAGAGTATGTTTATTTGCTAGATTCTCGAAAATCAATCATAATTGCTATTTCATAGGATGTCTAGGATGAGAGATTAGGTGTTTAAACCTATATATGGTAAAAGGGCAGTTCATCTTAGTGTCAGAAACACATGCTTGTTCTGTCCTCATTTTCTTAGATTCAGGTGATTTTTCATAAAGTGTTTCTGGCATTGAATTCTCCTGTTTGTACCTGTTGTGGTTCCAGTGAGAATCCGGTTTTGGAAGTTGACAGTGAGATGGGCAAGACTTGGCTGGTCTTTGGTGTGCGGCTGTATTCAGAGAGGGTTAGTACCGGTTCTCTTCTGCCAGGGTACCTAACTGAAGGACCCGACAGCTGTGCAGAAACTGGCTTGCAGCAAGCTTCAGCAGCTATGTGAGGCAGCTCAGGCCCTAATAGGCTGGTTTGGGCCAAATCAAATCTGCATGCTTTGGTAGTGAGAGTTTGTGAGGCAATTGATACCGTAGGTCACTCTCAACTGCCATACTGCTAAGAGGCCAAAAAAAAATAATAGGCTTTAAGGGGGTGAATTTTCCAAACTCTTCTGGAACCAAATACAGGCGCTCAGATGGTAGCAAGAAGGAGAATAGAAATATACTGGCAGCAAGAGGTGCTCTTCAGTTTCTATGTGAACTTGGGCCAATAGCAAAGACAAGTTCCTGAACAAGAGTTCTTGATAATGTGAGAATCATTAGCCTGTTAGGATAAGCAGAGCTCTTATTCTCCCCAGACAGCATGATTTTCCAAGTGCTTGAGTACACTAATCCATTGTTGTTTGAACAGCTCAACCATCTTCCACTGTTGTGTCTTACTGTACCTGATGTTCAAGTTGAGAGTAGGAGGTTGTTGCAGTGACATTGACAGTCATACTTGCAGAAACACGGTAACATGTTCACTAGGTGTACAGCAAAGTGTTCTGCGTGCAAACTGAAGATGTCCAAAGCTCGTCTCTATCATTGCCGTGCCCAGCGTGTGAAGATATGGTGAAAATATTTTGTTTGTCACCATGGGAAGGTGCTGGTTTAGAGCAGGAACCGCAGTTATTGTCAGACAGTCCAAATCCAAGAGAGCAAGCAAGTAAATGGATGTCATGTGTTTATGTATCTCGATGTTGCTTTATTAGGTGCATGAGGAAAGGTTGGGGCTGTGTTCTCTGTTCCGTTACATACTTTTACTAATGTTTCAACACCATAAATATTTTGAACTTAGGAGTACCCAATATTTTTAGAAAAGTGCAAGTCTCTAGAAGGAAGTACATGGGTACAGTTTCACTAATGACAACTTTCAGAATTGGCCTTTTCTTTTTTTTTTTTTTAAATCATGGTGGTAACAGGGTACAGAACAGCTGCCTGTTTCATGTTTTAGCCTAGTTCTGGATCCTGGCTAATACCCCAAGTTATCTAATGCCTTCCAGCAGTAACTGTAGTGTAATACAAAGATACCCAAGTTGGAACTGGTTGAAATTTCTCTGCAGCAGCTTGAAGTACAGCATGAGCTGATGTGCCAGAAGTGTTATACACCATTAGTATCTCTTCTGGCAGAACATATCCGGATATTGATGATGCTAGGGGTGTAGAGTCATCCGCTTGAAAGAAGAGCCCTCTTTTGGTTCCACATATATGAGAGAGAGGAGCTGAGGAAGAAAAAGAGATTTCCCTGTTACGCAGCAGGCTGAAAAGACACTCCTGGTGTTGGGAGGAGCTAATGTCAGGGACTCAATGTTATGGCTTAGGGGAAACTAGGTAAGGTGAGCACTTGCCAATCATAATGTGTAGAGATTGAGCTGGTCAAAACACCTGGAAAGAAGAGACCTATTAGGTGAGATACTTTTGGAGAGAGAACTTATTTACAGACAGCCTTGTAATAATCATTAGATAAGGGACAGTGATATAAGAGTGTGTGTATTTGTTTTTGTTTTAAAAACATGAAAAAAAAACCCCAGTGTGGAAACCCAGTAGTAGTGGATCTTTAGCTTTGATATCAAAGGCAATTTTAGGTATCACAGGGATACTCACTTTTGCTTTATTAGTGTGTAAAAGAAGACATTTTAAGAAATGTCTTGTAACAGACACAGTAATCTGAGTCTCACTGCCTTTGTGTGACTGCTCATCAAACCTGGAATACCATTCCAGAACAGTAAGTGCAAATTGGCTACTGTTTTAATGGCATATCTGAGGATACTGCTATAGATTATTACGTGTGACATTATCTGGTGATATTTGTATTGGAGTGGTGTATCTGAACATGTGAATATTTTGAGGCAGATATATGAATTTGCACATTAACCTGATTAGAATATTTTTATTTAATAAAATACATTTAATTACAGAGAAATACTGCCTCTTTCTACAAGTAATTGTAACGTTAGTAACAGGTACTTCCACATAGTATTAATAAAAAAGTACATTTTCAGAAGAAAATTAATGAATTGTATCAGAAGAATATCAGTGCAACATGAAGAAATATTTTGCTATGTAGTGACCACTAGTATTAGAATTTTCATGAAGCAGCTTGTGTACAGTGAAAGACGATAGGGGCAATTTTTTTTACTTGAAGAGTTATTCACATGATATGCTTAGAGAAGGTAGGCAAGAAAAGAGAAAGAGAAACAGGCCAGGACCTTGGTATAACAGTTTGTGTAATGGCTCCCTCATATTTTTCAAATGGATATTAAGCTGGACTCAGTATAAAAGCTCCCATATGGAGCCTTCTATATGTGGAACTGATCTGGTCTAAACCAAAGACTTGCACTTTTTTTTAATACCCAAAGTAATTGGCAGTTTGAGAGGGTTTTTTTGACAGAGCTTTGAATAAAATGTCAATGCATTTTCACTTGTTTGAAATGTCATGCATTTTACTTTCCAATTTTCCAATGTTATCTAGGGGCAATTCCTTGGATGATCTTGTATCTTTATTAAAATGTATGAAATAGTTGTTTACACTGAGGACTAGAAGTGTTTTGTATCTAGTCTAGCTTGCAAATGTAAACAGAAATATTGCAGCTTGTTCTTGTCATATTTCATGTTTTCTTATTGTGATGTCTCTTATTTTGAAGATCAAGTAAAATACCTTTATGAAAATATCCATATGAGTTCCTACTGCCAGCTATAAGATGACTACTTTGAAAAGCAGCTCAGCCAGATCGAGATTTGATGGTAGTAGTATAAAAGCAAAATGATTTAACAGAAGCGATTCACTAAGGTACTTAGTTCTGAGTGGCATCTAAACCTTTATGTGTTGTAGCCTTTTCACATATTGGTTGATGTAGTCAAGAGATTTCAAAGCAGGACTGCCTTTAAAATGAATTGTTGCCATTGAGACCACTCGGTTGCCTGGACATTTGGAGAGTTAAATTCTTATTGCTTAGCAGCATTCTCGGTTACTTTGTTAACTACCTTGGAGATCCTGCTTTCTTACATTCTATGTCTTCAATGAAAATATCTGGGTTTCTTCTGTTGAGATGCAAGTGGAACCAAAACCTTGTAGCTTCCAGGATTGTGAACTGTAGTTGGAAATCTGAAGTTTAAGGGTTAAAAGAATGATAAAACACAGATGGCCATGTTTCTGTGACTGTTTTGAAATGATTTATTGCATAATGAATTGCTGTGTCAAGATGCCATGGAGCACAAGTGGTTAATTAATGATCAGTGTTGTAAGCAAAGCCACTAGACAATACATGTAATCAAAGAAGGAAAAAATAAGATAATTATGGCAAATTAACAAAGCTCAGGCAACTTTGCTGAGGAAAGTCAACTTAAAAAAATTTCAATACAGCATGTCAAGGATGTCTGGAATTTTTCAAAGCTTCTTTATTTAAAGCCAAATGCTAGGTCAGTGAATTTAGAAGTTTGCTCTTCCAAACTATTAAGATTTTGTAGCCTGGACTAGAATCTAAATTTAGCATTTGAAATGATCTTATCTTTGCTCTTCTGGACTGTAGTGGCTTGAGACAGTCAGACATCCCTCTGGTGTAGAAAGGCTGATGTTACTGTATCAACTGAGTTTCTTTGAACATCGTGAAGTATCATTAAACGTTCTTTACCCCTAGCTGTTGTGTTAAGTCTTTCAGTCTTCCCACCTGCATGAAAAATGGCCTGCACTGCCACGTAGCTCACTGTATGTGGGAGTTTGTGTGTACGTGTGGAGCTCTGCGGGGTCTGAAAGCCCAACTCACGAGCTGTGCCTTGCCTTGCACAGAGCTGGGTCTTGCTGCTGGTTGTGTTACCTGAGTACACCTGGACTTGGACCCTGCCATTAGATACTACTTCATAAGCACTGTTGAATTGTTCAGTTAAGTACTATGGTCCTTGTTTTACATGTGACAGTCTGGGAGTCATGATATTAAGGGACATACCATGGTATTAAAGCATATATCTCCTCAAAGTGGTAACAAAAAAGAGAGATTGTTTTATGCCTCTCTTAAATATTATCATAGTATTTAAGTCATTTGATTACAATATCCCTGAACAACTCTTTTGAACTTTTCACTGTTTTATATCTGGAATCTCTGATATGGTAGCCTCGATGGAGGTGAAAACTGAAAATTATCAGACAATTTAAGATATCTGAAGCTACTGCTACATGACTTTCCTGTGGTGGTGTGAGAAATAGAGGAGGTGTTATCCATCTAGCTTTAACTCTACAGCCAAAAGCACATAAACTTTCTGAAGCTCAATGCACATTCAAGTTTGGGCAAGTCACTTAAACACTCTTCTTTCATTAGCCTTATTTCGCACAGTGGGAAGTTGATGATGGTTTGATCCTCACTCTTGTGATCTCTTCCAGCCCACAGAGCAGTGTCTGAGGAGTGGTATGGAAGACAAAGTGCTCTTGGCCACTGTAGAGCCATCCCTGCTCCTGTGCAAAGTCTCTGAAGGGTACCTGTAGTTCTGCCCCCTTCAGACTTCATCGCAGAGACCTGGAGAGGGAATGATGTTCCAGGCACTCAAACAACAAATGAGTCTGGTCAGGCTGTGTCCGGCAAACAGCCCAGACAAGCTAGTGCAATTTAGACTTCCATTCCTCGTGCACTTTGTATTTGTTAGGGAGGTTTTGTGGGTGATTTATTGTCTCTTCTAGCTCCAGTCTGCAGGTCCTCTGCTGTTGCTAACCCTCAGTTTGTTGAAATAGTATAGCAGTGAAAATAGTTAAAGCTTTATGAAAGGAGAAAGGCAGACTTCCCTGTATTTCAGTGTGGTGAAAAGTGAAGTCTTTTATGTAATATAAAGGATGTTGGAATTGGGTATGAAACAAATGTTGTTTACCAGGAGAAACGTTGAAGAGTTCTGTTAGGCTGTAGGATAGGCTTCTGACAGAAGGCCCTGTAAGAACTATTTTTTTTTTGACAGTGAGAACTGACAGATGTGCAATAGGGAGTCCCCGTTCATCGTTAGGAGTAAACATAATTTAAAAATTGTTAATAAATTTCATAGTTTTGGTCTTATGGGCTGCCTTTCAAAATGCATAGCAGAGTTAATTATAAGGAAATCGCTGTCCTACAAATTATAGTTTCTGTTATTAAATACCAAAATCACTTTGGATTGCATCCAGGAGAATGAGAATCAAACATTATTATAAGATTACAAAGGAAAATATGTCAAAGGCTGACTTCGAGTACTTAGAAGTGGGTATAAGATAAAATGTCACAGCAGAAAACAACATACGAGTCTCAGTCAGTGACAATGTATACCTATCATGCTATAAGATTATCTTCAGTTTTGTCTAAAGTTCATTCTTTCTCTTCCGTTACTCCTTCAGTTGTTTGTAAGAACAGATTTTTCTTTGTCATGATAAGAAGAGTGAGCCTCTCCGCATTTGTACTATCTTCTGAGATATAAATGCGCAAGGTATCATAGCATTAGTCAGTGTAAAACTGAGCTTTAAGCATTGTCTGTGGGTTTATTGGATTCATTCTGGAATGAATTGATTAATGTTTCTGTAATAGTGGCTCTTTTGTAGTAAACCTCATGAAATATTGAGGGTAGGGGGCAAAAAGCATTTTGGCCTGATCTTCACTGTGACAAGGAGTGAATACCTGACTTGGTAAAACTCAGAGGATCTTCAGACCTTCAAATACTGCCAAGTGGAGTCATATTAAATTGCTCTTGGTAGTAAAAGTAAGGGTACGTGTCAGTTGGTTGACTGGTAGTTTTGAAAATTATAATCCAGAGTTCCCTTCTCAAAACTGACAGGCAGTTTAGAGCACGAGTTTTGTTGAAAGCAATAAAGGCATGGTTATTAAATGCTTGTCACTTTTTTTGAAACAGGAACTTTGGCACTGGAATTGCTTTTTATAACTTTTTTTTTATTCTCTCAGCCTTAAAAGGCTTTTATTCTTTCTTCAGAAACCTAATATTTTACTACTTTTGATTTTAAAGCTCTTTGTACATTATGTTCTTTAATATACTTACTTAGAAAAATAACTTGATAACAACATTCTGAGGGACTGTAAAAACTTAGATCTGTGATGGCACTTGTAGGATGGTATATGACACCAGTGAAGCATTTACAGTCACATTTTTAGTCCTTGTGATAGTGGTATATTGATTATATACAACTACAAAGCAGTAAGAAAGGATCAAGATATTGTGAAGTACTTTGTTTACACAGCCTTCATAGAATACTCCTGTTACTCAAGAGCCCTATTCAGTCAGCTGTATGGCTTTCCTGCACATGTGATTTCCATTAGGTTTTCTAAGCTGCCTTCATGCCATGCCAGCCTATTTAGGGAAAACTTGATCAGTGCTGCTGTGCTGGAGGAGGAAGGAAAACAATCCCACCTTACAGTTGGTCTGTTTATTCTTTTTCTTGTTTGCTCAGAGCTAAATAGTACGTGACTAGGCAGGCTGATGTGACTTGGACCAGAGGTCCAGGCGGTTTAGTCTGTTCTGTGTGGGGGACTTCAGCTTCGACAGTCGTGAAATGGAGAATTATGGAAAACCTTTGCAAACAAGAGCTTTCGTCCTGACTCTTGTGAAACTGAGGCTGCCTTACAACCTAGAATGTTAGAAATTTTATCTTTTCACAGGTACATGATATAAAAGTTATTTCCTGTTGTAACTTCAGATGTTTTCCTTTTCCGTATGAAAGATCTCTTCTTTTGTGGACCTTTACAAAGGTCTGATAGCTTGAGTCACCCAACTGAATTTTTGTCTGGACTTATGAGCACCTTAAAGCTAGTGTCTAAATTGAAAGGATAATAATGGGAAGCAAGGGTGGTTAAATATGCCATATTCTTCATAGGAGTAATGTCTAATGTTTCCCACTTTGTTTGTCCTAGTGAATTGTAAAAGAAAAAGACTATGTAGTAAAACATATGAGATAAAAAGTAGTAGTTATAAACTTGGAGTTTGAGAAGGCATTTAAAATAATTTTATTTTATAGAGCATAAAAAGTTTGCATTGATACCTGCCAATGAGAAGAAAAAAGATATATTTTATAGAACTGGCAACAGCAATTGCACTGCTTTAAAGAGATTCTTGGAGAACTGAGTTCCCAGCCAGGTGTAGGATATGCAAAGTTTTGGGAGACAACAGCATACATGTAAGGCATCCACCGATTTCAGAAGCTTTTAGCATTGCTAAGAAACTTACCTGATCATTTCGGCTTTCCCACAAAACCTTTGTTTCATTGGCAGACTCATGCAAAAAGATAATGTTGCCAGGAAAAAAAGGCGGTGTGCACAGGCTCATCGAGTAGAACTACCTGGTGGTTTCTAGAGAGACTCCTGACACAATTCTTCAATTTCCCTGCTGCTTCCTGAGCTCCAAGCAGGACCTGATTACTGCTGCCAATTCCATTCTGCTGCTGCTCAGAAAATCTGTAAAAGGCAGCAGAAACCTAAGCCATTATTGTTATGTTAGTATATGCTGGATGCTTGCTTTCCTCAGATTCTGTAGTGCATTTTGGGGAGATTTTAATTTTGGGAGCGGAAATGGAGAATGGCATGAGCTTAGAAAACCTTTGGAAATTGTGCGGCAGAAGTTGATGTTTTCTGCTTCCTGTCTGCTGGTGGTAAGCAGGAAGGTGGAGGATTCCCCCCCCCCAGTTTGAAAATACAAACTTGGAGTTTAGTTTAATATATTATGTTTTCAGGTAACGCATGTGCATGGTATTCCTACAATGTAATGGGATAACTGAGGTTCCTTAGTGAATCTGGAGAGATAATATTGCAATGTTAAGAGTGTTAGGATTTTGAATTAAGAAGTGCTAGATGTTTTATAGGAGGCGTTCTTGAGGATGGAGGCAGATGGGGGGATATTAGGAGCACAGAAATTTATGAAAAACTAAATGTCTGTTACTAAAAAACAGGTCAGAACAAAACTACAGTAGCAAATACACTTAAGTGTTAATTCTCCCAGGAAAACTTTTGCTTCATTCCTAATCTGTGGTATATAGAAGGTTATTTGAAACTTTCTTCACACTGATGAAGAATTGCATTGACCCCAAAATAGTTATTCATTTGTGTAGATTTATTCATGTGTTCGAGTCTTCGCAGCCAGGGGATCTTAACTAGTTTTCATTGCACTGAAACTTATAATGAACTTCAAAAGAATCATAGTGACTATTGATTTTTAGCCATTATGTTTACAGAAAACTGTAACTATGGGAATTACTATGCTTGCAAATGGGCAGAAAGAAATATTGCTCAAATGAGTAAAAGGCAAATAAAAGGGGGATAGTGATGACCTGTAACTTACTAAGGTAAAGCATAAAGGAGTTCCAGGAGATCTAATTACTAGGCAAGCTCTCAGTTTTATCTTGTGATCTTCCTAACTTTCACTATTATCCCATAAAATAAGATCAGTAGGGGAAGAGGTACAACAGAGCTCCCTGTCAATAGGGGCCTTTGAGGCAGGAGTTATTCAGATCCCACTTAAAATCAGATCCCATTGTAATAGTAGTATAAATGTAATAAGCCGTGCCTTATGTTGTATACTTGGTTTGTTACATTCATCTTTAAAATGTTCAGCTTTCACATGCTTCCAAAGATACAGGATAACAAAGTGGTATTTAACCATAGGTTTCAGATATCATTTGCCAGATGGGTGTGATTTGCTGCTCTTTGCTTTACTTCCCTCCTTTTTCACATACCAAACAAATATTTTTGCTTAGTTTCTGAAAAATCGCATATTTAGTTCTATAGGGTAGCAAAATTGGAAGAAATTTTGTTCGCAACTCTATTTACAATTGCCAGTAAGAGTGTAGTGGATATACTGCCATATGTATGTTGATTTTTCTAGCACGTGATCAACCATTTCAAATTATAAGGGCAAGAAAGTTCACCGAACAATTTTCTTGTATATTTTTTGGCTGATGTTACTGGTAATACATGCCTTATATGGGAAAATCTTCTTAAGGGAGAAAAAAAAAATCTATTTTCAAAGATTCTTGCAGTTTTGTTTCATGATGGAAATTTCTTATCGAAGAAATCAATCAATTCTTAGAAAAAAACCAACAACAAAGAAATAGAGAGAATGTATTTCAGGAGTATATCTGGTTTGTTACATTCAGCTTTTCCATGTTGATTAAAGAAAAGAGATCACGAAAGGAGTAAAAGCTGTATTTTGACTGTCCAGTAGCTCTTGCTCCAGTATTGGAAAGCTGACCTGATATAATCCTGGCAAGTGTGAAGACTTATTCTTTTGGAGGTTCTTGGGTCCTGGTCCTGCTGTAAGCAAGGGATGAGGTAAAAGTCTCATGTAGAACGTTTGATTCGGTTTAAGTCTAATGTTGTGTCCAAATTGCATTGTTATACTGAAAATCATGTTGTTGGCAAAAAGGAAACACACCTTATAAATAAAGCCAAGAATTTATTGCTAGTATAATAGAAACCTTCATAGTCTAATTGAAGAATCTTTATTAGACCACATCCATTTACTACAGGAAAAATAAAACAAAAGAAATCAATGCTGCCTACAGAAGTATATCCCAGTAATAAATAATACAGGTAAAATTGCTATACACCCACTAACTGGTTTCAATCCCTTTTCCTGGTGTTATGCTCGCCATTCCTTGCTCCTCTGAATACTGAAATCAAGAGCTTCAGTCAGGTCTCTGGGGGTAGGGGTGATGCACCTCTTTTCCCTGAACGATATAAAGTTGATGGTTTCTTTTTCCTCCCCCTCCTTTTCTTCTCCCTTTTATTTTATATGGGGCTATTTTTATGTGTTCTAGCATGCTTTTGCATGCATGTTCTCTTTCTTGATTGGTCTGCAACTCCACACTGCATCTGAATTTATAGCGTATGATGCATTTTACGTGTTAAATACTATTTCTTTGTTCTCTTTTTTGTTCCTAAAATCTGTTTTGGTCCAGCTCCAGGTCTGCATTTCTTTACCTGATCACAGGTGACTTGTTTATGGTCCTGGGGGCCTCATGTCTTATTATTCCTTGCTGTACTGTTCTGCACTGCATTCTGTGTCTACACTTCTCAAAGGCCTCTGCTATCATTCCGGGCCTCTATTTTTGCTTACTACATCATGGCATTAGCCATAAATATTTCATTCTACACAGAATAACTACTTGTTACTGCTGTCTACATAAAACTACTGTGGTACCTCACAAAAATAAACCAAGTTAGTTGGACCTACCTGGTCAGAAGAAAAATGTTGCTTTTGCACCTAAGCAAGCCAAAACATAGCTGCAGGCAGACCTGAAAAACTTCAGAGAAAGCAAGTTTGAGAAGCCTCTGAGGCCTTGCAGACTTAGTACATGCAAAGTCTATGGTCTGGTACTAGCAATGGCAGTATAATGTTATTAGGCGACAGCATGCATCGCTTGCTTCAGCTGGTTTGGGGGATGCTTGTTGCTTCTGAATCAGATGAGCAACATCTAGTTTAGTCATGAAGAATGGGAGGGCACCAGAGCAGTGCATGTATGCGAATACTTTGTTCTTTATTCTGCATGATTATTTTTCAAAGCTCCAATGGAGACAAGGCAGACCTGTGTGAGATCTTTTCCTTTGTTTTGAATATCCTTTGATAAAAAGCATTATAAAACTGCATGATAGTCCGTTCACCATTGCTTTGGGTGCAGAAACATCCATAATAGAGCTATAATGCACGCAAGTAACCTTTTTTCCTCTTTCTTGTTTCCCCTCCAAGTAGGCAAACTGCATATGGGGTACAAAGTAAGGTTTTTAAAGCAGACCTCTTTGTCCAGCTGCCACAATTTTCGCCTGCTGGATCTGTCCTCTCTTGTGCAAACGAACTTGATTTATTTTTTTTTCCCCTCCAGAGTAACCAGGAGATATTGTTTTGTTGGGGTCTTTTTCAAAGATGTTCTTGCTTGGTGGAGATTCCCTTTCTGCGTTAGGGGCAAATTTCAGTGATAAGTAGATCAGAGGTCCTCAGGAATGCAGAGATTTGTGCGTTTATAACTTTTCTTGATGCCTATGTAAGAAAACTTCAGAAAAAAGCTTAAGACTGGGTTGTATGTAATTTTTCCAGTGACATTTTCTTGTGGAACACTTCCTTTTGTTGCTTGAAAGACTGTCAGGAGAGTTAAAAGCTTTGGCTGTCACCTCTTCATGGTATCTGGAGAGTCTCTGTGGATCTTGAAGTGCTGGCAAGGCTTAGTGGCTGGCTATCTGTTTCTGCTGTTAAAAATGGAATCTTGTGAAAATATCCATGTCTGGGAGGGAGATCTCGAAGAGAAAGGAGTCTGGTGGGAAAGCAGGAGAGGCCCTGTTTAATAAAACAGGAGCCAGCAAAGGGGAAACCTGAAAAAAAGACCTGATGTTGAGAAGCAAACCGCTTGTCTTTGGTGTATTGTACTGTTTGGTATTTAATGGCTGCTTTTCCTCAGACATGTTGAGTCTTTAGGGCCAAGCCAAAACGAAGCTGTCCTCCCTGTTAAAAAAGGGGTTGTAAAGTGAGGGTTTTCCTGGTGAGCGTGTGGTGCTGATCCCAGGGTGGGTTATGGGGCTTCTGGTGGGGCACTGGAAGGGGGTTTATAGTAGTCCACCTGGACCCTGCAGGGTCTTGTCTGGTTTTGTTGTTGTCCTGTCATGTCTGTTGTGTCCCATTTCCCACCCCTCTCAGTCCCTCATTGGACTTGAAAGAAGGCTTTGCGTGAAACCTGGTTTGTTTTAAACTTTTGGCAGCTTTCTGGGATTGTGCTGTGCTCATGGGCTTCTGAGGTGGGGAGTGGAAAGGGGGGGGGAGGGGGGGGGAGAAAGGGGCAAAATACCACTTTGTGAATAAGCTAGCCCCTTCCACTTCATGTGTTTATCGCCACTTGTCCCACTTCTCCCCTCACACACCTCCTTACTTCCTTTTTTTTTTTGGGGGGGGGG
>RSEF01000006.1:9682767-9782949 GCA_003993805.1 Himantopus leucocephalus
TGGGGTCCCCCACGTCCCCAGTGGCCGATTTGGCCTATACCACTACAGCAGGGAAATTGGCCATAGAAGGGGAGTTTATGAACATGCAGCAGAGTCTATAGACTGTTGTCTTCTGAGGAAAGAAGATAGATGTCAGTGTTTTCCAGACCATCAGGCTATCCCTGCTGGCTTAAAGGCTCTTCTGCCTATGTAATTCCAAACGGGCATTTCTGGAATAAAGCCACTACCCTCTGGAAGCCAAACAGAACACCAAAATGGGATTTCTTGAGGTTGCTGCATTCTAGGGTCACTTCTTATGCTCTCTGGAGTGTCAAGTGATTGTTCTGGTTCAGTCAGGCCAAGTTATTTTAGTTACTTCTTATTCAGGATATCTAAGTTATCTCTTATTCAACATGTACTGCATCAAAATATGGTAGTTACGTGCTTTTGGAAAACCAGTACTCTTCAAGAAAATATTAATCTGCATCTGATAAGTACGAGGCTAATGCCTGGAACCTAAACAAACCCTTTCTTCTGAGTATGTCTGGTCCCTGCTCTGCAACGAGTCAAGATCTCAGCTAATTTCCTCGATCTCCCTTGGGAGACCATTCTCAGATGTCTGAGCCCCTTCCTGTTCTCCATATGCAAGTGGTAAGATTGGTAGCCGTTCGTTATTGTACCTCAGCTATTTGAGGAGATAACCCACTTTTAAACCATTCAACCAGGAAAATAAGCATGAGGTATGTGTCAAAGATTCTTAGGATACAGAAAGTGAAGGGAAATGGGGAGAGAAGCAGAAAGATCAGTTGCTTGACCAAAGCAGAAGCAGGATTTGCACTATTTGGATCCTGGTTTGTTGCATAGGCATGGCATGTGTGCCATTGGAGGCAAGGTAAACTCCAAATAATAAAAATGTGTATGTTTTAGAATATGACCTGTGATTTTCATATCTATATTTCATACCTATGTTTCCTGGCTCAGATTTATTTAAATTTAAAATATTTCTTATATTTTGTTTTAGTTGTGTAATGTAAGTAATGTAGAAGATCAGTGTGTCATGCATGAATTCATTGTGTTTAATGGACTCTGCCAGCTATATCAGACTCCTGTCTGATAGGATGGCACAGCTACTGAGGATGGCCAAGTGTGATGACTTTTTGCTTTTAAGTAGGGTCAAGCTCAACATAATGTTTGAAGTCCTCCATTAAACTTGAGCTCAATTTTATTGTGTGATTTGCTGAAGATGAGTAGATTTTTATTTATCTTTTGCAGGGCTTTGCAGAAGCATGAAAGTGAGTAGGAGTATTAACTGTGTTGTATGCTCCAACAGTTCACAGAAATTGCAGCCCAGGATTGATAGCTTTTGATTTTCAAGGCACCTGTCTAAGCTGGGGAGTTTCTGAAACTTCTCTGGCCATATCACCTGTTAAGAGGAGCAAAATTAGTCTTGTGATGGCATGTTTGAATTCTGCAGACCTACCTTTTTTCCCCTCACCCCTTCATGTGTCAGTGTTTGCTTTTGCAGTCTCTAGTTTGAACCTGATAGACTTTTTTTTTACTTTAATAATACTGGAAAATTAACAAAGTTCTTTACAATTATTAATCTACTGGAAAGGTTTTTAGTGATCTTCTTACTAGAGATCATTCAAGCAGTAATTTAGTCTTCAAATTTAATGAAGCATAAGGCAACAGGCCTCCTGATGTAAATAATGAACTCCGTATCCCACTTTTGTCAAGCTCTTCAGAAAAGAAGGATTCATCTATGCTTCACTGGGTAGGCAATGAGTGTCTTTTCTACTGAAACATTTTTTTGTAGGTTAAATAGCTGTCAAAATATCAAAATCTGTTTTTTTCTTGGAGGTTTTATGATTTTTTTTTTTACACTTCTTATGTTTGTATGTAATAGCTTCTAGCATATGTCTATTTACATTTATCAATGCAAATCCTAAATGTAGTTGTTTGACAGAAGTATAGGTAGTTTTCCCATGTTAAATTCATAGTTAACTCTGAAGGAAGACATAATCACTTAGAATATTAGCACTGCTCTAGTGGGGCATGCTGAACTGCACAAACAGTTGGTATGGAAGGAGCAAGTAATGTGTATAAAACATTAACTTACTATGCTTGACACTTTGTAACTGTATGGTCCACAGAGAACATGAAGAGTAGAAGAGTGGGCAGAGCAACATAATGAGGTATGTAAGTCTGTGTATCATTTTATTTGCCAGTGAGAAATCCATTGCGTGTGCAGAAGGCTTGTGACACTTTCACAGTATTCAGGAGTGACAGCAAAGTTGCATTCTGAGCAGAACAGATCTTACAGTTGTGCAATTGCACAACTGTTTCTAGGTTGTACTACAGAAAAGCAGGAAACTTCCTTTGTGAGGATTCAGCTGGGACAGCATAAAAGTGTCTATGTATTCACCGTGATGATACTCTCTATCCTTCCAGATAGTGAAATCAACATTGTTATCCATGAGTAGTTTATTTGGACTGTGCATTTTCCATGGTGCAGGATTCGGGTAGCTCCCAGCAGTACTAAGTTATGCGTGGTGGGTCCTGGTGACTTGGATACACTGCCATAGAGAAACAGCAGTCCTGCTCTCGGCTTGTCTCAGATGTGAAAGCAATTAACTGATCTTTGCATGGATTGTAGCCTGCTCCAGTAAGTCTGCCAGAAGTAAACAGACTTTCAGCAGAGCTAGCCAGTGTCATTACTATACTCCAGGAACTGGAATCATAAAGAACTATACCATGTTAGTTTAACACGTTTACAATATTAGCTGAAGTCCAGGTGGGCTTGTTAGGTCTAGCTTGGCAGTGGTTCCATGGGAAATTAGGCATTTGTGCAGAGCTGCCGATGCCCTAACACTAGGTCACCTTGTCCTCTGGGTTTTGGAGATGTTCTGTTGTGTGACTGTGGGGAGATGTGCAAATTTTGATGGTGAGCCTGAACAGAAACAGCCCAAAATAGGTATAGGGTTTCCAAATATTTTTGCATGAATTGTGTAAGACCTTATTGCCAAGGGCACTCCCTACCCAGACATACGGGTGCACTGTGCTCCGCAAAATGCCCTGTCATTGTTGTACCTTCTGGGTTCTGCTGTTTAGGCTGTGCCTGTCCATACCACCAGATAATGGAGCACTGATGGTATATGGGATATCTGGCATCTGTGAACAAGCAGTGCCTCTTTCCACTAAAGAGTCAGGAGTAACTAGGAGTGAGTAGGGCATAAAACAGTGAGTGAAACGCTACTTCAGAGTCCTCTCTGGAGCAGACATATGGTCTGAGAACGCACTGTATCTCATCTAGCAAGCTTTTGGTATGCGATGCTGCACACCTCCATGGGGCTCCTGAAACCTCTCTACGTTTGTGTGTTGGATGTGTTCCCACACTGTAGTCAACCATCACAGATGGTTATGCCCACTTGTTGTCTCCAAATACATCATGACATTTATCCCCAAGATACTGCCGATTGTCATATGCATAATCAATTCTGTAATTTATGTTCACCTGTTGGTATTAATCTCCATATATAGGTAGGTCTACCCATTTTAACGACATGCTAACAATGTGTTCAAACATGGGTCAAGATTAAATTAGGGCTAGCTGTAAACTTAACTGATTCCTATGATGACTTTTGAAAAGATGCGTGTTTCATTAAAGGTTGCCCACTTCACACAAACTAATTTTTGTGGGAAAGGACAGTATGCAAATAATCTACAGGATAAGCTCATGCTTCTAGGTCCATTATGCTGATATTTGTTGTGAAGTTTTGTGTGTAGTTTTTTGTTTGTGTGGTGTCTTTCTTTTAGGTTTTCTTTTGTTTTTATTGGGGTTGTTTTTTTAGGGAATTCAAAACTTGTGTGTTGAAGTAGAGAAAGAATTGGTGCTTAGGATGAGAGATGTGCATCTGGAGAGATACAGAAAAACGCAGCAGTGGGCAGGGAGGGACAGGGTAGAATTGCAGCACAAGACTGTCCCTGGCTTGCAGCTGTCATCACTGCCTCTCTGCTCCCAGCATATCAGAATTAACTGTCACAGGTAAAAAGTCTCTGTCCTCTCTGACCCTCAACTGAGAGTATTTTACTTATTTTTTATTTATAAGTCCAGCTGCATTAGCCAGCTGAAATTCAACCTTTTCTGTAGTTCAGAGTAAGAATTTTATACCATATCTGTATCTGCTTTAACTGTTGTAGGTTGATTTCAGATGATGGAACATGTTGAAGAATATTTTTTTTTTGTGTCATTAATTTTATGAATTTATCTTTATCTTTACCTGTAAGCAAAATAATCAGGAAGGTCTAAATACCACAAAGCAAGGGATATTCAAATCTGCCTGTGGGATTTAAGAGCACAGATCTTATTGAGGGATGGTCCCAAATTACATGATATTCTAAAATAATCTGCCAGAATATGCATATAATGACATGCCACATAGATATGGATTCTCCTAAAAACAGAGAGAGTCGCTCATTCTAACCCTGCCGCTGTCACCAGGCAGGTTTACAAATTCCTTGTTCCAAGTTGGAAAATTCTCAGTAATTGTGGCTGTCTTTACTCCATAAATGCGTAAATCTAAATCTGGAGATTTCATAATTTTAATACCACATAAAGAAACAGGTTAGTATTTGAAAAGCAATGGATTTAAAACAAAAACCCCACAGAAAAACAAACAACCAAACAGAATAAGTTGTTAACTTAATAGAAATCATAACAAAAAAAAAATCTTCCAACAGATTTCAATTAGTTCTTCATTTCTTTGCTCCTTATGTTATGCTTTCTCTCCTAACCTTCCTGACAGACTTCTAGCTGATCTGGAAGATAGAAGAAAAATCCCAACTTCTTCAAATTGATTAAGATGACAAAGTATTTTTTTAACCACTCTCTCATTCTCTTTGTGTAATAGTGCAGTCATTTGAACATTTGATGTTATATCCTGCGATTAGACTTCTGATTTTAGACAGTTTTAACATTTGATACAAAATTTTGAAATCTTGCTTTGAACTCTTCCCTGTCTGCAACCCCTGTTCAGGGCTGCAAATTGAGCTCTTGGTAGTGCGTTATGAGAAGGCTCAGTCCACTTGCTCCTCTGGAGCTGCCTTTTAGCACCACTCTGTGGAGGGGCAGTTGTGTTTATTTCAATGAACACGTGTTCATTTTAGGAAAAGTTGAAGAATCAGTTGATCCTTTCACTGAATAGAACTAAAGGTTACATATGGTATAAGACTTTGAATACTGGTGAGTTATCCATGAAGGTGCACTGGAAATTTCATGTCAGAGGCTGGGTTTTTTTATGGTTTAGGATGCCTCTGAGAAAAAGACTGACAACTAAAATGTAATGATTTTGAAACTTCTTGCTTGTTTGGGGATTTCACTAAAACCTAATGGAGACTTTTGATAAAGATAAATTCATTTGGCGCCTCTTTGTACAGCAGCCTTCCTTGTTTGGAAGGGAAGAACTTCAGTTCACCGATGTATTTTCAGTTAGTTGGAAACTTTTCTGCTTTTGACAGAACAGCCAGAAGGAGAGGGAGGTTTGGCTGGTGTTTGTACTGTCAGGCTGCAGTGCAGCTATGCCAGGCTTGCTGTGTCAGCCAGAGCAAATGTTATTTTGTAAATCACTTTCCCGTTGGTGTGTTCGGGTCTGTCTCCTTTACCAGCCATTCTCTGAGTAGACAAAGCTGAATGGGCTATCCCGTTGCCTTGTTTTTCCCAGAATCATTGGTGCTGGAAGGGACCTCTGGAGGTCTAGTCTAACCACCCTGCTCAAGCAGGGGCAGTTAGAGTGTGTTACTCTGGGCCGTGTCTATTCAGCTTTTGATTATCTCCAAGGACAGGGACCCCACAACCATCTCCAGGGAACCTGTTCTAGTGTTCAATCAACCTTGCAATAAAACAGCTTTTTTGTATGTTTCAGATGAAAATTTAAATGGAAACTGCCTCTTCTGTCCAGTGAGAAGAATGTATCTCTATCTTCTTTCTCCCCCCTGAGGTGGTGATAAGATCCCCCGGAGCCTTCTCTTCTCAGGACTAAACAATCCCAGCTCTCTTTGCCTGTTTTCATATGATCAGTGCTCCAAATCCTTAATTATCTTCGTGGCACTTTGCTGGCCTCTCTCCACTACACTCGTGGTTCTACACAGCTGCTTTCCAGCCATTCGGACCCAGGCCTGTACTGGTCCTTGGGGTTATTCCTCCACAGGTACAGGGAACTTCGTTGAAATTCACAATGTTCCCATCAGCCCATTTCTCCATCCTGTCAGGGTTCCTCTGAATGGCAGCACAGCCATCTGGTTCATCAGCCATTTCTCCTCCTTCTGTATCATCTGCAGGGTCGCTGAGGGTGCACTCTGTCCCATCATCCAGGGCATTAATGAAGATGTTAAGTTATATTGGTCCCAGTATCAACCCCTGGGCTACTCTGCTAATGGCTTGTCTCCAGCTGGACTTTCTGCCACTGATCACAACCCTTTGAGCCTGACACTTCAGCCAGTCCACCACACTCTCCGCTTACCTAGTCTGTACTTCATCAGTGTCAATGAGGATGTTACGGGAGGCAGTGTGGAAAGCCTTATCAGTGTCAAAATAAACAATATCTGCTGCTTTCCTGTCATCCACTGGGCACTCTTCTCATCACACAAGGCCATCAAGTTGTTCAAGCATGATTTCCCCTTTGTAAATCCATGCTAACTATTGCCAATTGCCTTCTTGTCCTTCCTATGTTTGGAAGTGGCTTCCAGGATTACTTGCTGCACCACCTTCCCTGGGAGCGAGCTGAAGCTGGCCGACCGGTAGTTCCTGCCTCTTCCTCCTTGCCCTTCTTGAAGAAAGGAGTGATGTTTATTTTCCTCCACTCCTGTCCCAGTGACCATGACCTTTCTCAAAGGTAATGGAGAGTGACTTTGCATTGGTACCAGCTAGTTCCCTCAGCGCTATTGAACGAGGAAACAGTGGTAAAGTGAACAGACTGGGTTTTCTGACAGCAAGATAGCAAATAAATGTTCTATGAGTGAATTTAGTTTTTTAAGCACAATAGCATTTTCTGCATGATGGTGTTCAGGGAAATACCTGGTGTCTAACTGGCTGGATAAGAATTCTTCCTTTTATAACTGTATGTAGGGAAAAGTTACATTAATTTTGTTTTACAAAGAGAAGGGCCGAACATATGCAAGTTCGTTGAGACAGATTATTCTCAAGGTTAAATGAGATATATCAGTTTGCACTAGCTTTATCTCGCACAGTTTTCTGCCTGATTACCAGTACAAAATGGTCAAATACACGCACCTTTATTCAGTGCAGTTACTCTAAGGTTAGAGATCCCAATAAAGATGGATTTAGGAGGCTCAGTTTAAGGCTGAGATAATTAATAAAACTGTAGAACAAGTTATTTATAGACTCATGGAAACTTAACTGGGGAGGGACATTCAGCATGACTCCCTGCAGTCCTGGTGCCTCAATTGTCCTTGGTATGCAGGCACTTCTGATGTGGCTTTCTCTGTTTGCAGAAACACGGGTTTTCTTTCAGAAGGAATCTAGAATTTAAGGGCGGGAAGTTTAAGTTTGTGATCTGAACTGTAGATTGCTCCTGTCTGTGGCATCATGGTTTAGTCTTAAGAAAATCAAGGCTTACTCTTTGTGAGATTCATTCTGGAACTTCTAGCTCTTAAAATATTAACTAGAGAAGATTACTCTGCACGTGGGAGCTCCTTTTCTGTATTTACTTGCTGCTATTTGTAAGTTACCTAATTTCAGGAATAAGGGCTTAAACTTGTTGAGGCAAGCACCTCTTTCTCAACGAAAGTGTGTATTTCCACTTGAAATCAATGGGAATGTTATGTTCGCAGCAGCTTCCAACTCAAAATCTAATATCTATCGTTGCATATTTGGTGTGGACAGGAACACTTGGAGATCATTAAAGAACAGTAATTAAGGGCCTTCTCAAAGAAGTGCACAGGAGAAGATGGGGTATTTAAGAGTATTTATCATTAATTTGAAGAACACAGTTTCAGCTGGCTGTCCATAAAGGTTTCTGTGTCTCTCTGTACTCTGGGGTTAGAATGGAAGATCCAGGATAATGAGTAGCAGGTAATGACCAGTGTAGTTCTAGTGCCAAATTATAATTTATTTAAACTTGCAAAATGATCAGAGTTGGTGTGTGTTTCTACCAATCTGTAATACAAATATTTACAAATAATTAGTATTATTAGGATCTTTATATATGACTGTGGACCAAACTTGGCATTTTAGATGTGGAAATGTGAGTGAATTATGGATTGTTGTTTGTTCAACCAGTTCTAACAGTGAAGTGGAATGATGGAAAAACACATGGTAGTCTGGCAAAGGACAGACTCCACTAGCAAATGAATGCTGAATTGAGCAATTAGGCAGGCAATCAAAATGAGGATTCACTCTAAGGCAACACATGGCACATGATACAGAGCAGGTCTAGCAACAACTGGAGAAACTGGCAGAGCATTGTCAGCACCTGGTAGTGTCATCTATAGCCAGCATCCTGCACTGGGGACTCTAGAATGGCATGAACATTTATCTTGTCTCTTTTGAAACACTTTGAGAGCACCAGCTTGCTCAGAAGTGTTTTGTTTTGTTGGGGTTGGTTTGTTTGTTTGGTTTGGGGTTTGTNCTTTTTTTTTTTTTTTTTTAAAGGAAAAAAGGTCACTGCTAACTGGAAGGAAAAGGGAGGGGTTTGGTTCTCAAGTTCAGTGTATGTAAAGGCATTCCCTTTTGTTTCAGCAAGTGTCTGTTAAGGGAAATTGTTGCTGTGTAGTGAATGAAATATCTGGAAATGAAATATTTTAATTTTAAGTACTTTTAATAAGTATTATGTGTTGCTACAGGCCAGGATAGTAAAACTTACCACTGCAATCGTAAGCCCAAATGAGTTTGTGGATTCAGCAATAATCACAATCTGGTATTTGTGACAAAATAAATCTTGTATTTGTGTGTGTTGGAAGGAAACGGAACAAATAGATGTATACAACAAATTTCCAACCATTTTTCTGCCTAACCCTGAATTTGGCTTTCTGTACAGACTCTAGGTACTGGTACTTCTATTCTGGGCTCTCTCTGCACTCTCTCATGCAGTTGATCCTTGCTTCAACGTCATGGTAGAAATTCAGTGGCGCAGAGAGCCTTGCTTCCTGCTCTTCCACACAGAGTTTCATTTCCACAGAGCAGTACTTGTAATGCCAAAGCTTAAATAGTTCCTGCTTGTACCCTGTCATTAATACACATCTGTCAGAAGCAGCAACATTCACCCAGAAAACATACTGAAACTGGGAGGAGGGAATCATTCTCCTGCCAATATAGAAGTATAAAAAATAATTTATATCTTCCTTTAAAGAGTTCTTTGTATTATTTTGCAAATATTTTCTGTATCGGGAAATCCACAGAGTAATTTCAGTCAGATTTTTACTATCTTGAAAATTACTCAGATTACTTTTCCACACCAAACAACTGAATTTTGATTTTTGTAGGGGTATTCGGGGGTATGAACACCAACGCGTGCTGTAGGGATGAGACTAAAGTGGTGTGATATTCTAGTGAGACCTGAGCGCGTGTCCCCTGCGTAACACAAGCTGGCTCTGCTCTCAGGTTGCTCCTCTTTCCGTTGTAGCCCAGACAGTTTCTGGGCAGGGAGGAGGGCAGAGACTTGGAAGGTAGACGTGTGTGGTGCGCTTCATGTGTTAATGTGAAGAGCAGAATCTTGTCCTGTAGTTGTAGTGTTCCCAGGTATTTCTAGTGATGTGCGTATCCTGAGAGAGGGTGTTAACAGCTGCTATTTTAGTGAAAAATGTAACTTTTTGCATAATATCATCAGTGTCAGAGAAAAATAAAACTTGGAGAAATCCACAGGGCTTCTTTATATCCTTTCATACCATCTGCTTTCATGCGGTTCTCCTTTTTGGGTACTTCATTGCTGGGAAAAGCAAACACCTTCACTTCAGCAGAACCTAATCGCAGGCTCATGTACGTTAACTGTAGTGAGGTCAGTATGGGCTGTGAGAGTCAAGCGTGTTTTCACATTTGGTTCAGATGTAATTTGCATAATCAAAATGAAAATTAAAAAATATTTTAATTAAAGTAATCTGACAAGGATTTGCATGGTATCTGCTACCACATTGTTTGAGTATGGGATGCTAAATCATGGCGAGCTGGGACAAATTCTCATTTGATAGTCAGGTTCAGCTGTGCTATCTGGCAAACTGCCATGTGCCTGATAACTGTTGTTCTGGCCCAGTTCTGCTGCAATAGGAAGTGATACCTAATCCACGTTACTGGAGTGTGATGGGAACCTGCACCTCAGTGAACCATTTATGTTCAGGAGAAAGACTGCTTTTCACCCGCATGTTAAACAATGTACTAGAGAGGATTACAAATGACTGAGACTGTCTAACAGATAAGTAAAAACAGATACAGTTCAGAACATCATCATTCAGTGATTATGCCAGCTAATGTTGCCTGAGTCTCCCTATTGTTGGATGTAGCCTTTTCATGGAATGTAAGTCAATAAATGGATGAAGTCAGAGGCTGCATCTCAAAATGTGTTGAAAGCATGTGCTTTGATAGCAGGGCACTTCAAGGGTAGGTTAATTAGCATTAATTTCATTTGCTCACACATATTAGGGAACTTCTCATAAAAAGAATGAAGTCCTAATTATTCAGATCAGCAAGAGTAATTAGGAAACATTACGTGCATTAATAGAATGTGGGACAGATCTTAACTACTCCAAGATCGATTCAGATGTCTAAATGGGAAGAGTTGCCCATGCATTTTCAGATTGGCCAGGGTCCCTAATTTTTAAGGGAACTGGTAAGAATCAGAGGTCTTGGCAACCCAAAATATTATTAAACCTCTTAAAGCATACTCTACACTTCAGCTTTCAACATCGCCTTCAGAAGGGAACAAACCCTTCATAAAAATATGATGATACAGTTACTTAATGCAACCTGTAGGAAAGGTTCTATCTCTCACTGTTTCCTAAATGTAGTTGAGAACACACTTTCTGTGGCCCTCCCATCTTCTGGTAGTGCTTTGCCTTTGGGTTCATTGCTTACCACCAAGGCTGCTCTGCCTTGTTATGTCAGTGCTATTGCAAGAGAATAAAGCTTACGTAGTGCTCTCTCTCTTACTTAGTCGCATGTTGCATAGCTCAGTGTAGTTTTGGAAATGTTTATGATGCAGGATCAACATTGAATTTTTTTTTATAGATGGCAAACTAAATTCCCTTAGGATACAGTTTGTGTAACACAATAATAATGACACCCTCCTAAGTAAAGGTAGAGCAACTGAAAACAGATGGAACTGCATTATTGATGGGAACTGAGGATATTCAGAGTAAGGAAACAAAAGATAGAATAATACAGAGAACATTTACTTGATTGTCTGCTAAGGCAGGAGCTATAGACACTAACCAGTGCAATCAAAAGTAAAAGTTACAGGAAGAGATTTTTAGATAAAAATAACTACAGAATACTTCTGTGTGAATGTTCGTTTATGTTGTCCTCTTGGGTGGGTTTGGGTTCGGGCTTATTAAGAGGATCAAGACCCAAGCCAAAGACTTTGTTTCCCCACAAGTGGTAGCTTTAAGTTGAAAGCTGGAAAATGTGATATCTTGGTGTATTCAGTTACTTTTTTTTTTTAATTTTTAACACCTTTGAGACTCATTTCTGCAGGTGGTAATGAAAAGTTAATAGAGTGGAATCTTCTTGGCTTTTCCTTTTTTTTTATTGGTGCCAGACTTTTTTATTATATTCTAGGCCTGATTATTCTGCTAATATTAAGAGTATTCACTTTGACTGTTCTTGACCTTCTCTCTGACATGGGTTTCGCTTTGCTATCTAATCAAAGGAACCTGAAGACCATTCAGGGAAAGATTACCTTTAAATGCCTGCTCATCTCAAGTAAGGAGATAGGTAAGGAATAAGGGTTCACTGGTTCCCAACAGATGGTAGGCTTTTCTTAGGTGTCAATACAAATTTGTTTCAGTTAAAGAGGAGAAATACCTACGAGCTATTTGTGCAGAATCCTGAATTTGGTAGCTAGACAGAAAATTACTTGAATGACGTCTCTTCAGTGGGTAGTATTTGGTTACCTGCAATCACACAAAAGGGTGGTTTCAAAGCTACAGCTGGCTAAGCCTAGTTTAGATGTTCCAGCCAAACTGTCCTGTCCTTCAGCCTTGTCTTATTTTTCAACACAAAATATACATAGTTTATGAAAAGCTTGATTTAGATTAGAATAAAAAGGAAGGCATTGCCCAATTCATCTATATACAATTGTTTCAAGGGCTGATGAAAGTCCATGAAGATTAACAAGGGTCGTTCCTTTGAGATTAGTGGAATTAGGTCAGTTTCTTATTTCGGTACATATGTTCTACAGGCATAAAAACTAGCTGTAGACTCAAACAATTTGTTTGCACACTCCTCACTTAGAGGATGGAAATTTAATTGGAAATAGAATGGATCAAAATCTTTATATTTTCGGTAGTTACAGTCCCTGCTAACCAACCAACCTGGAAGTTGTACTACCTGGATAGCTTTGAGGTAGATAAAGAAATTAATTAAAATTAAGCTGAAGATGAAAATCTTACAAACCATTCAATCTGCAAACACTGATAAGATGTATTTTGTTCCTGCTCTTCAAACAATAGGTGTAAGTCTTCCAGGGATTTTATGTTTGCCAACCAGAGCAAGCAGTAAAACTTTTCCTTCCCTGACAAAGCAGCTCAATGCCAGGAAAGCCGATGCGGCTAAGTTCCCTCACTTCCAGTGAATGGACAAATCAAAGGCAGTTCAATAACACATGGATAACGTCTGGCTGAGGGTGATAGTAGTTTTCTGAACTTATCTGTCTTGGTACATATGTGTCTGCAGAAGAACATTGTGCAAAAGTAGCTCTGCTCCATCATATCACTACAGCAATGCTTCTGGCAAGTGTGCTTTTGCCTGCTTGACCTCCTCAAGCTCAGTGTAAGTGTCAGTATCGGATTTATCATTGACTATACAATACATTTCTGCAGAAAACCTCTGCTAGCAGAATTTTTAAAAGTGCTTCTCGCTTTGAAGAAAACAACATAGGAGGGGAATCAGGTCAGTGTCCACGTCCCAGGTGGCCTTGGGGGTCACAGAAAAAGAGTTTGTCCTTCTGTTTAAAACCAGTTCAAAGAATCATTCCACCTTTCTAGAGGATACAAAAGAAAATGCAAGACTCCAACTCCAAACTACATCTTAGCTTCTTACAATAAAGTGTAAGGCCATTCATAACTGTTAGACTGTTTCTGAATAGATGATAATAAAGGACAATTCAGTGATAAAAGCCAGAGTCTGACCAAAGAGATTTCCATACTTGGCAAGGAGGGGGTATGGGAAAGAAAGGTGAGCATAGATGGATAGGGTGTACTGAGAAAGAATTAGTGAAGTTAAATTTAAAATGTCCATCTTCCTTTTGACTGGCTTTTAATTTGTCTAGGTATGAATTCAGTCCCGTGCTATGGAGAAGATCATAATCTTCTTCAAACCCTTTGCAGACTGTTTGAAATACCCCTGTGTTAGCAACTCGGGTGATACAGATGGATACAGAAAGAAGTGCCATTGAGGGAGGGAACTAGAGGGAAAGGTATTGGTGACCTCGAGGAAGGTCTTGTTTTGGATCACCTGGGTGATTTTGACAGGCAGTCAGTTTAGAGCAGTCAGTGTGACACTGATGACAGTAACCAAGACATTGGTGACCTGTAAAGCACAGGAAGAATCAAGAAACAGATAGTGGAAAGGTTAGTGGAAAAGACTTAAAAGTTCAGTTTTCCATAACTTGAATAATTTCCCATATACTTGGAGAAAAAGAGCACAAGTTGTATTTTAATGCCTCTTCCATCTTAAACACCATTTTTTCATTCTTCTGTTTGTTCAGTTTTGTCCCTATTTGCATCCAAGGAAATCTGCTGTTGCTACAGTTTGGGTTGCTTTTGCCAGAACCTAAAAGGGCTATGCACAAAGGCGGTGTTTCTTGGAAAATGTACCTAAAACTAGGGAGAAAAGATGTGTTCTGTAATCTTGATGAGACAACCTTGAAGCCAAGGTGACAACAGCCAAGCGATCCATGCTGCTTCTGCAGGACAGCTGCAGCTTAAGATGGTAAAAAAATAGCAGACGTGATGAAGAAATCAGTGCTACTTCAACTGCTGCTTTCTTGTGTAGTAGTTTTCTGCAGTCTGCTTCAATTATGGGTCCACCATCAATCCTCAGAATCACCCCACAAGCTCTGAGGATAAGCAAAGAGCTTAGTCTCAGCAGTGAGCAGCAAATAAGACTTAAACATTCATTTGCTGTTGTAACTAGGGAACAGAAACACAAGTTTTATCTGCAGCTCTAGTAGGGTGTGCTGGCTTCTAATGCCTCCTATTGAGCTGTGCAGCTCTTCCCAAGAAGGAAACGTTCTTGGGAAACATTTACTGAGTTTTGACAGTTCTACTTCAGAAATTAAGGATTCCAAGAAACAAAGAAGGAAATGCAGATAGATTGTCACTGAAATCTGACCAGACAATGCTGTTTTCTAGTAGCGCGTTGGGTCGGTATTATCAGTGAGAACATAGCCATCTCTGGGTTGTTTCTTCCAGTGTTTAACAGTAGAAGCCCAGAGAAGAGGAGGAAGTGGGCTGTTTCCCTTCATGGCACGATCATAACAACAGAAGCAATTGTGAAGTTGCTGTTAGAGTTTGGATAAAATGTTTGTTTCTCTTATTTTCTTTTTCCTTTAGATAATGAAGGTGACTAGAAATAGATCCAAGCTTGAAAATCTACAGTCAAATTCCTATTCTTCTAAAACTCTTTACTCATTAGCCTTTACCCTTCCATGGCTTGAGGAGCAACAGAAGCCTGCCTGTTTCCAGTACCATCACAAAGATGATGTAGGAATGCAGTGATTTCCTTTCAGAGTACCTCTGTAATAAAATTTTCATCACCTGGCAGCCTGGTTGCCTTCTCAGGGTTTCAGATTCACAGAGGATATGCATTACAAAAATATTATCATATTAAACTAGAACATCCCCAGAATATCAACTGCTTATCAAAACCATAGGATCCTTTGTTCAGGCTTTGCCCACAATCAAACCTGTACAAGACAGTTATCGGTCTTCTCTAAAAGCAATGCTATCCTGTCTGACAGTACTTCTGAACAGGTACTTGGGTGAAGTCACCACTTACTGCTTGAGCTAAGAATCAAAACTGGGCCTCTTGCAAAAGAGAGAATATATTAATGCTAAAAGGCTTTACTGAAGCTATTTTAGAACATATGATTAAGGCAGTTCTTGCCTACTCCGTATTAGCCAAAAGAACAGTAAAACAAACCAACAGATTTTGGAGGTGAATGAGCATTAGAAAAAAGGCTATGCCTTGATGAGATTTGATGTGGGATGAAAAGGACTGGGTCAAACAACCCACAAGCTGTCTGCCTGTCACTAAAGGCCAAGATTTCTAATGAATTATTTTTCACTTAGCATTTTGCTTATTGTTAAATATAGCATATTCACTATAGTGCAGAAAGAAGTAATTTGATTGGAAGATACTTCACATTTTAACAGCTACTTTTCTTTCATTTTGCAGAAACATTTTCATGTTAGGTATAAGTATACAGTTGTGTATTTATAGAAGACCTTTGGTGTTGCAAGACTTATTTCTCATAAACTGCATTTCTAAGAAATTTGAGAGTGAACACAATTCATTTGTTTTGACTGTGACTGGAAAATAGTTTTCTTCCCTTGGTTTTGCAGGTGAAAGAGTTAAGACTTTGCCTGCAATAGATTTATGAATGTTGCTGCAGGCAAAAATTAGCTTAGCAGTTTTTGCTAACAACTCCATCCTTTTTCTTCTGAACTCCACTTTCATCTAGCAGAACTGTAAATTGTGTCCCAATAGAGTAGGTAAACCGAAGGTCAAAGAGAAATGTAATGTGCTGAATCACATGGCTTCACTTTCATGAAGCTAGGAAGAACTCTGTAGGAGCCGATCATAAACAAGCTGAAAATTGTGGGGGTCAAAACCCTGTAGAAAAAGTAAGCAACTCTTTCCCTGCACCATTTTTATAGCAGGGTGTGTGGGGTTTTTGGGTTGGTTTTTCTGGTTGTTTGGTTTTGGGTTTTTTCTTAGAAAAGTGTGAAGCAAAAGTTATATACTTAGTTAACCTTGTGCCTTACTGCATTCAGATAACTAATTATGAAAATTATGAGTAGAGTCACCTAGTGTAGATTTCATCTGTGGTGCATAATGCTTGTGGAAAAACCCTGGATGTTTTCTTTGCCTTTGTAGATGCTGCTCTGAGGTCAGGTGGAAGAGCATTATAATTTCTGTTGCACTGCATAAAGCTGTTTGTTCTTTACATTGAGGTCTAATGCAGGAAAAAATCAGTAAGGCTTGTACTTGGAATCACAGGGTCATTTAGGTTGGAAAAGACCTTTGAGATCGAGTCCAACTGTTAACCCAACACTGCCAAGTCCACCACTGAACTGTGTCCCTCAGCACCACATCTACGTGTCTTTTAAATACCTCCAGGGATGGTGACTCCACCACTTCCCTGGGCAGCCTGTTCCAATGCTTGACAACCTTTTTGCTGAAGAAATTTTTCCTAATATCCAATCTAAACCTCCCTGTGGCATAGCTTGAGGCCATTTCCTCTTGTTAATCGCTTGTTGCTTGGGAGAAGAGACTGACACCTGCCTCACTACAACCCACTTTCAGGAGGCATTCAGTAAACTGCACCATGAATGGCATTACATTTCTACTTTTGTGGTCCACAAACATCAGGAGAAGGTTGGTGACTGCAGTGCAACATGCCCTGGTGCTGGCAAGCAATAAATAGATTTCACTTTTTAACTCTACACAAGTATACCTGCAAAGAGTTTGAATACTTGTCCTTTAGATGGATAGTTGGTATTTCAAAGCAAATGTGGAATGATTAAAGACTTTAGGGTCAGATTCATGTCTTCAGCTTTGCCGTTTGCTCTGTCAGTGACCAGGAACAAGACACTCAGTATCTCTCTCATTTGTCGCAGACTATCTTTAGTTTTGTATTCAGAGCAATTTTTGAAGTTTATTTTTTTCCAAGACTGTTCTCTCCCTTCTGACATTAAACAAAACTTATCTTTTCTGCTTTAAAAAAATTCCTTTCCTGTTTCTAGGTCTGACCTTCTGTCATTTCTTATCCAGTGTAAATATGATCCCTATTGCTTATACTGCTCACCATGACATCCTCTGTCCTCCCACTTACCACTTTTTTGAAATGTCTTTGTATTTCTTCTGGTGTAGCTAGTGTGACCAGGTAGCGTTTCAGAAAACATCACTAAAGCCTTCCCCCTATTCTTCTTCCTATTGTTTGTGACGATGTTGCTCTACCATAATGCTTACACAAAGCTTGAGGGAAGTTATTTGGCTGGTGTAATGAGTTTAGTGGTATTCAGTATGATCTATAATTTACTCCCTCATCTGTCTTTCACTTTATCGTCTTTTCAGTAATAAGGCAAAGGTGAGTACTTCTTTTTTTTCCTATTTTTATAGCAGTCACAGAGTCTAGGTAACTTCTTTGTGTAGATGCTGAATGACTTGGGCAGCTGGTGGCAGTGATAAACCTGTGATGTTCTTTGCAGGTGTTCTGTGTTCTTTTGGTTTGACAACAAGAGACTTTAATTTTGTCTCCAATACTGATATTTCTGTGTTTCTGCATTGTCAGAGGCCCACCATTTATGTGCTGGTTCTACTCTATTTTTACATCATCAACAACAGAGGTGCAATGACTAGGACTCTAATATGCTGTGAAAAAAAGCCAACCAAATAGTATCAGGAATGCCAGCTCTTAATGTGACGTCATTACTGATGGGGGTTACGTGTCTTTGCGATACATGGTTGTGTGCTATTCTTGGACGTGCAGAGCTCTGCCTTGTGCTAGACCTGTGAATGCCTCCCGATAGCTGGGAGGCAGAGGCTGTGTCAAGGCACATTGTGCATTCAGTGTTATATGAAGGTGTTTTGGGGCATCGTTGCCTGCCCGGTGAGACTGGGGCTGCCTCCAGCAGTTCTGGATGAATCACTGGTTAACACTAGTGTTTCATCACTGTGTGATTACAATAATTGTAGGATTTAAGGTAGTTTTCTACCCCAGGCTGGAACATTGTCAATCTCAACCCTATCAATTTCACTGTATTTGGGAGAAAAAGCAAAAGCCGTGTTGATTTTCACCAGCCCTGAATCAAGCCTTAACCTAGGCATGAAAAGTCTGGTTGCTTGATGGAAACCCTCTGTATGGTCCTTTACTGAAGGGAGGGGTTCTATTTTGATGTGTTGAATAAGACTGTAAATGTTGGCACTGTTTTTTGAATAACTCTTTTCTTTCAGTGCCCCAATATGTTGGATTTGGTTGAAAATTGAATTTTTAGTTATTATGTCTTTATCTCAGTTGGGCGGCTGCATCATCTGCTGCTTGCCCTGAGTGAAGTAGCATGATTGCTGACTGATTTGAGCTCTTTTGTCAGTGGGAGTCTTTCAGTTGATATTAGTGGGTTTTGAAAAAGGGTGCATTAAGCCCAACCTAAATTCTAGTGTTGGCTGCCTATGAAACAGCTGATTTATTTAAATAAGCTTATTGTCTTTTGAGGGCCTTAATTCTGTTGTCTCTATTTGTTATTTAAATCCAATGTCTTGAACTTTGTTTTGACTAGTATTTGGACTCAAATATCCAACTCTGTCAAAAGCCTATCTGTCAAAAAAAAAAGCTTTTCTCTCTGTAAAAAATGCTATTAAAAATGCCTTCTATTTGTTCTTAATCTGCATGAGTATTTTGAAAAGACTACTTACAATATACAATATATATCGAGTTTATTATTGTAAATCAGAGAAGTTTCCTCCTCTTTTTTGAAGACAAAACACTTTCCACGTTTTCTGTTTTTCTGTAATACTTGATAATATTGCTAGAACTGCCTATTTCTTGCTTGTGGTTTTCTCAACTTTTGTTTTACATTTTAAATAACACTACTGTTTTGAAACGCTCAAACTATGTTTCTGTAATATCTCTTCCTTATTTCTACCCAAATCATTTTATTGAAAGCTGAAAAAGATAATGTAATAGACACTTCATGGTAACATGAATATAAATAAACAGGAAATACAATTTATTCCTGTTAAAATTTGTGATTATTAATGGAGTTTTTATTGAAATAAGAGGAAGATCATAATTTTACATTTTCCTGAAGATGTTTTATTTGATAGCCTACAATTCTGAAGACACAAAGTACAACCCCTTATGCTTTCTGTAGGCTTCAACTAAGAAAGTTTGCTTTTGTGCATTAACTTCAATATAGCTCAAATTACTGTGAGTAATCAACTAAAACAGAATAAAAGGAAAAGTATTTAAATATAAGCTATGAATATGCACAGAAAAAAAAAATTCTTAACCACTTCTGTTTCAGTAGTCCCTGTATACTTTTAAAGCAGAGTCATTAAATGTCCACTCACACTGTTTCAAAACAGTAAGTTGAAACCTCTCCTGGGCCTATGTTTTAGTAGTCAGGTACATACACCAGTCGCTCTCCCTGGGTGCTGCTTCTCATGAAGACGTTAGAGGAGGTTTAGAGATCACAGGGGGACCTTTAGTTAGAGCTGCACATGATGATTCTCAATTAGGTCAGGTAATGGTGGGTATCAGCATTCTGCAGCAAATGGAGCTTGAAATGTTTTGGGGGATGGAAGGTGGGTTGAATTTCTCCATAAGATGCTTTTCCTGAAGTCCAGGAAGGACTAGAGAAACATTATTCCATGCTCATTTATGTAATCAGCCCCATAAAGGATACTTTTGGGGAAGAAAAAAACACACAAAAAAAAACCAACCCAAAAAAAACCTACTTTGTTTTGCATTAGAAAAATACAAATACAACCACACCACATGATGACCTCTTTTAATACTTTGATTCAGTTGAATTGAAGTTGCATGTCATGTGCAGCTGTGTAGTATAAAATATTTGGCTGCATATTTTATTAACATTTTGTTGCCTTCTAATAATTTTATGTTTTCTTAAGGATTAATCATTTCTGTGCTATTTACGCAGAGTTTAAGGATTATCATAAGTATTCCAAAACTAATTCTGTTTTCTACTCATTGACAAATGGATTAAGAATCTTAGTTATAAAAAATAGTTGTTAGAGTCCAATTATCATTTGGTTGTTAACACTCTCAAATAATAGGATGCTTTTGTGGTAAAGGAAGATGTGTTCCATCTGCAGGAGCTGCATCATTTTTCAGACTTCATAAGTGGAGGTTTAGGAGTTTTCCCATAAAAAGACTAATTTCTCATAATGGATTACATTGATGTAGTGCTTTTAATCTGAAAGCCTCATTGCTTTTATAAACATAATTATTATTCTGTATCTATCTTACGGTAACATCTAGAATCCCCTGCTGAGATCAGTTCCCTTCAGTGCTAAGTGCTGTGCAAAATACTGAGTGAAACAAGTTCTCCCCAAACATGCTAATGTCTGAGCACCCATTCTGTGTACGTTCGCTGTACCAAGGAATTACACTGAACATGAAACTCCCTCCTCCCAGCTGATGGACTCGTTGGGCTAAAGAGCTGCAGAGTCCTGTGGGAGAGGCGCTCCTCTAGGGAGCCAGAATAGAAGGAAAAAGTGTAAGTCTCAAATATAGTTGCTGTAAGGCAATGGGCTTGGGAAATACGGATTTAGAACTTTCTCTACATAATTCCAAGTGAACCACTACAGGCAGACTTACTAAAATGAATTATTCTCCTACAAAATGAGATGGTTAGAGATGGAATCTTTGTGTTAATTATTGTGCCATTAAAAGAAAAAAAAATCTGAAATTGATACTTCATGGGACTTCAATATTATATCTATACATACAGTACAACTAAGTATGTTACGTTCACTTATCCTTTACCATCACCTTTACCCTAGGATAAATATTTAATATTCTTTCAGTATAACAGAGGAGTATTTTAGTAAGCTGGTAAGCGAAGTAAGTCAATTTACAATTGCTTTTCTAGAGCCAGTATTTTCAGTAAAAACATTTTTATCAATTTAATAAGAACTAGGAAGCATGCCCCCTCAGGGTTCGTGCATTTTCATGCTTGCAGTGACTGCTTCCTGTTGTTATATAGCAGAAGCAAGCCTTGGAGTGTGTGTGTCGGCTGCTTGAATGAGCACTGAAAATTCAGTGTCCTGTTTGCAATAGTTTGCTCGGGAACCTGATGGTGATTTTTAATGGGAATGTGAGGGCATCCGTTCTCTACTTTGAAAGCCACTACAGGTTGTCATTGGGGCAAACTGAAAACTTTTTGAGGCCATTTATCTATGATGATAGAAATCAGAGGATTTTTTTTTTTAAATGAAAGCATTGTTTGGATAATTGTGGAAGTAATGAAAATGTGATTGTTGTCTCTCTAAACAGGCAGAATGGGCATAAGCAGCCCTCGGCAGAGGGGACCTGAAATAACTGTAAGGTCTCTTTGTATCTTCATGAGGTACAGCTTCTTGGTCCAGGTGAACTGGAAAGCTGGGGTGTGTCTATGGGCTTGTGGTTGCAGGGAAATTTGCATAGTGTACTGATACAATTTTCTATTTGTAACTTCCAGGAGAGCACTATAAAAGTCTCTTCTTTCCTGTTTAAGTCACTTTGAAAATAACCAAGAGGCTATTTTATTTCAGAATGAAAGCTTTCACGTAGCAAGTTCTAGTGGTGTAATTAGATGATTATAGATAAGCTGCAGGTTATGCCAGGATCTCGTCTCTGCTATGTATGGCTGCAGAGGTGCTTGGGATCTCCGCTGAGCTCTGTGCCAGTGCTGCTCTGTCCGCAGCTCAGCTCACTCTCAGGGCCTTGGCCTCGGGCTTTCCAAAAGGTTCTCTGAAGGGTCCTGGGTGAGGGCAATGGACATCCCTTCCCATAAATTTTGAGAAAGATTTTGGAATTTGACTCTCACAGCAGAAAAGGGTTTGGCTCCCACTGACCAGTATTTACTTCAGTGGGCAAGTGTTGTCACATTCTCACAGCCTTTGGGTGCACAGCTGTCTGAAGCAGACCCAAAGACCCAGGGATCTAAGAAAACTGCATATATATGTGTATAATTTATTTTTCTCTGAAATGGTATAGAGACAAATTAAAATGTTTGCCTGTCGCTAAAATTTTTGAAGAAATGCAGTGAACTTTTTTAAAATAGAAATTTTACTTCTTAGGCTTTTTACATGTGTTTGTAAACGTTTTGTCATTTTATTTTGCTAGAAGTTTATAAATGGTATTTTTAAAGTTTACCTACTGTTTGCATTCTCCAGGTCCAATTTGTAAAATTTTATCCCACTTTCCCATTGATAAGACAAAAAAAAAAGAAAGAAAATAAAGAAAATAAGCGAAATTAAAAGGGGAAAATAACTTCAGTGTTGCACCTGTATTCACTTCTGTTTGTGTGTGAGGGTAGGCATGAATGGGGGAACATCCAGCTGCTTTCATTTGGGGACGGGGTGACTTTGTAGTTCCCTGTCTTGAAGGTGGCTCCCTTATTTCTACAGTCCTACTCTAACATGAATGTTTGCTCTTACTCTGCTGGAACTGCTTTTGTGATGGTAGAGACTGTTCAGCCTGTAGTCAGTCTGTGTGAGACACGCTCTTGTCCTGCAGCCTCTGCTGCAAGTGCAGCCTCTGCTGCAAGTGCAGGTTGTGAAGGTGCATCCAACCTTGTTTTAAACAAGCCAGCTCAAGTACCACTAGCTGTGTAGCTGTGGCAACCCTTACCCTAGGGTGGCTTCCTGGTCTCAGGCTCTGTTTCTTTTTCTCTTACTTATTTTTTAATATGACTGTTTCCCTGTTGTCTTGGACAGGTTTTATGCCATATAGTTTGCTGTGTTAACAGTATCCAAGCTGATTAGTTTGAAGCTAGCTTGACTTTCCTTTCATGTGCCAAGTGGCCTATCAATACTTGGTACAGCAGTCAGAATGCTGATCTTGCTAGATATTGGTAGGGAGTGGCTGGAACATTTTAGGGTTGAAAACAATATTTGATTGTCTCACATTTCTGAAGCACATCCACTGTTCGTATATTCAAATATTTGAAGACAATGACAGGCAGAGAGCGTGCCATCTGTGTTGTTTTCCTTAAGATATTCACAGAGCTTTAAAACTATCGACTGGAATCTTAACATGATACATTCATGGTATGTTGGTTCTTTGTTGTACATTGGTAATTGCATGAAATAGTCATGACACTTGGTCAAATGTTAGCAACTGGCAGATTGGAGAGAGACCTACTCTGTCTTCAGGAACTTTATATTACTTTCTTACACATAGGGAAAATTAAAAGACAGGTAAGCCAAGCTAACACCTCACTCCTATCAAAAGGAGACTTCCCACTCCTTCTAACGCACGCACATCCCTTGGTGGTGCTGGCTGCCCATTCCTCCCTCTGTCATTTGTGCTGGCTCCAGCCCTACTTGATTCCTTCACTGAGCCGATTCAACCTGGCAAGAGAAAAAGAAACAAGTGAATAGCTTTCTGTGAACTTAACAAGCGTCATTGGCTTGGTGTGCAGGCTTTACCAAGCAGCGCTAAAGTACTAGGAAGCAGGAGGAGATGGTGTACATGGGCTCAGGGGATCTCCCTGTTGCTGACAGCTGGCCTCTAGATCACCACAAGCTGTAACAGGTAGTGTGGGTGGCCAAGCCCAGGGGCTTTGTGTATTGTCCACAGTACAAAGCAGATAAAAGGCTGAAACATGATTGTGCTGGTACTGCAGAAAACAGACAAAGCAGACCAAGGCCTGAAATGTAGATGCAAATGTTCTTCTCTTAAAATGACTTTTGTTTCTCCTTAAAACTTGTCAGTATACAGTTTTTACTCTGCTGAACAGAGAATATAACAGTGAAAAGGGGAAAACAGGACAACGTGTAACTGCAACACTACAAACTGGCTTTCAGCATTACTCTTCCTGCATATGCAGATGATTTGCCTATTAGTAGGGATAAGTGAAAAGATACCAGTTTTCTTCATTTTTCTGTCTGGTGCTTGGGTACTAAGTATCTTATTTGATGATAAATCTTAAGATCTGTTATAAGCAATTATGTCCTTGTTTTCTTATTTAGCTTTGATGCCTATACGATGATTATGGCTGGTTAGTCGTGGCACAGATCTTGAGAAAACAGTTTTACAAGGATAATTCCTTTTATGTTTCAGGTTTTTTCCTTGGGGACTTAGCTTTTCCTGGTTCTGTACCTTTACAGTGTGAACCCTGTTACATGATTCCTAAGGTTTTCCAAGTATCGCATTCTCAGTTTTTAAATATCTAGCCTTTAGGAAAAAAGCTTGCTTGATTTATGTAGAGTTTTGCTTTGCTATGTTGCTGAGGGCATGTGTCTGAGACAATTACAGAGGTTGCTAAAATAAAGAATCTCAGTTGTGGTGATCAAAGAGTAGGAGCAGCTTATGTCTGTTAAAAGATTTCCATGACTGTAGCTTAACGATCTTTGTGAACAGACCTGAAGTTAAAAAGGTTGATTGAAAATGATTGCCAGACTATGGGTTACAGATAGGAAATTTATCTGATTATTGTTTCTTCTGAGACTAATAATAAACCAATAATTTTTTGTGGTGGTATTTTATTTTCAACATAGTATTAACCAAGAAATGTTAACACTTATGGGGAAGCAACCCTTGACCCCATGAGAATTAAACTGAAATAGGTACTTAGAGAAATGAAAGGCTCCATATTTGAGGCCTTTACTTACTCAAGCTTGATTTGAATAGCAGTGATTTGGCAACATGCATATCCTAGTATGAAGTCCTAAACCTGTAGCTAGAAAACTTAACAGCAGTGACTTCTCAAACAACTAATATTTGAGGTATCGTTAATGACATAGGTCTGAGATTGGCCCATGCAGTCTAGAATAGACTACTGTCAAGAAATGTGGCTTAAGAGACACTCTTGATCTTGCCACATCTTGTGGCCGCTCAGGCAAGTGTTGAAGTTTGGCAAAGACAGGATCTGTGACTCAGTTCCTAGTGTACTAAATGGGGCTGATGCGTCGTTCTTGTGTGCTTTAAGTAAGCTGTCAGAGGCAGAGGGTGTCTTGCATCTTGTTAGATGCTTATCAAACCTAAAGCATGATGAGACCTTTTCTCAGTTGGTTCATATGGATGCTACTGTAACAATAACACTGTAATAAATAATAATAAAGTCCTGTCTCATCTTCTGAAATCTGCTTCTCATACATGCTTCTAGAAAATGAGAGCCTTAAAAATCATTCACCTAGAGAAATGAGAACACAATGCTAATCACATCAAAACAATCTGAAATCCAGTGTTGCTTTCATTATCCTAAAGTCAGCAATATGCTATCCTCATTGTTCCTTTGTATAATGGAATTTATTGAGGCTATTCATCCTTCACACACACACTGGAGAAGCGCACTTTGTAAAGCTGAGAAAGCTGTAGAGTTAACAGTGTAATAATTCAGCAAGAAAAACTGATTTGCAAGTGACCCATGTATCAATCTGTCAATGGTGCTTAAAGGTAGTTCATAAATTCTTGACAAAGGTGTGGGCTTTGGGAACCACCCTTTTTTAGGAATAAAGTGGCCTTGTAAGAGTCGGTCACGGGCGCTTAATGCAGAATGTTATTCTTCTTATTTACATACCACCAGAGGAGGAGGGATGGAAAACAGCATTTTGTGATCAAGAACTACACAAAAACACTACACCTCTAAGGACCAAGCAGTTTTACTTGAACCTAGTCTGTGTTGGAGATGCTGCAATATTCCTTCTGCCTCCTACCAGTTCCCAGGGGATCTTGAGCAATCAGTTTTTCAGGGTCATTGTTCTTTAGGTCGTACTCGGGTATATAACTGCCACCTGGATGTGACATGAGGCCATAATTTTTCTTTTTCTGTTTGCGAGGACCTTGTTAGGTCAGTAGTGTGAAGAAAAAGCGGTCTCTCTGCCTGCTAATACCATGTTCAAATAAAAAATTATCTGGAAACTAGAATTTGCCATAATGGAAATAATCTATAAATGCTTATGTTGCTGTGCAATTTCTAGGCGCTTATTCTAAAGCAGGTTATGCTTTAGCACTCAGCTTGCTGGATGAGAAAATAAGAGGACTTTATTCTTGTCAGCTGGTCTTTTGAATGGTCAATGTGATTGTTTTGCCACCTTATCTTTCTTGGGAAGGGTCTGGCAGCAACTACTGCCCTTATGTTTCCCTGATTGTGGGGGCTTTGTCCGTGAGTGTCACATGTCAGCTGAGGAGCAGTTCTTACTGTTTCTGTAGAAATTAAAGGCAGAGGTAGGTTCAAATATTTAAGGATTATTTGACAAAAACATGTTTTTATGGATCTATATCCCTCCCATGTATAGAATGGATACAGCAGCTCAATAATCGCTGAAGCTATTGATCACTATAATAGCCCATTAGTCTAGAATGTCCCATCAAGTCAATCAGAACCTCGTGTGATTTCAGACAAAAATGCTGTGTGTTAGGTTTATACACACTTCAGCAGATTTGGGATGTGTGGATGGAAGCTTTTTTATTAATTTAAAAGCTGATTTCTATATAATGAAAACATAAATCAGACGTATGCACTCAAGCAATCTATTCGTATTACTCAACTGAATTTCTTCATGGGGCACTGAATTTTTATGAATACATTTCAAAGTGCTTCCTACTATGGCTTGTTATAGAAACAGGAGCTAATGATCAAGGTATATATGCATGAATTAGAGCTCGAAGGCATCCCCAAGAAATTTATTGAAGGGCCTAGTGGAAGAAATCATAACTTGTGACACACAGAAAGTCAAATCACATCAGATGTCAGCAGCAGTCATACAGAAGTCCAAGAAATTGATTTTCTTTAAAAGGATTTTTATAATTGCCTGTTAGAAAATGAGTGTAATGATGGTGTACAGAAAATATATGTCTGTTTAAAACAAACAGAAGGCAATAGGAGAAGGGCTCTGTTTTATAATCTATTTTTATCATCTCCTTATCCTCCAAACCACTGGGAAGTTAAGATGAAAAAATAATTTCACAAGATCGTCTCTAGTTCAAAGTATGGTATTAGCCACTAAAACTTCCTTTTGGGTGCTTTCAAGGATAACAATTAAATGTTTTCCCTTACTTAAAGGATGGCATAAGGTGTTATGACAAGCAGCTGAGCTGCTGCACTCAGTAGTGGAACTGACAGTGGTTGTATGTGACTGATGTATTTGAGAAGAAACTGAAATTTGTATTACCCCCATTAGAAATGCTAAAATTCTGTTTTACCTTTGTTCCTCAGTGGCCATGCTACTGTTCCTAGGAAGAAAAGCCTGTCTTCTCACTACTGACCTTTCAAGCTTACTGGAAGTATGATTATGGAGGCAGTGAATATTAAAGTTTTTTGTATTAATAGAAAGTCAGAATCATAGGTCTTAAGCAAATTTACTTTAAAGCATGGCATATCTTTTGTCTCCATAAAAAGCTGACTAAAAATGGAATATAGATAGATTACAGAAGTTACGGAGCAAAGCAGTCATTGGTGGATTTACATTTGTACTCTAAGGTACGGATGCTGTAAGTGTTATTCTTTAGCTGTGCTCATTCAGTTCAGACCTTTGGTAAATCTAGGAGCAATTTATTAAGGTAGTAGCATCGGGGTGGCAGGGGGGAGTTTACCGTTCTTGACATTTAGAGAAGTAAAATTACAGCACATCAAGTTGTTGCTCAGCAAAATATGCCTGTAAGGGAAAAAGGAATGCGACTTCCTATGTTATGTAAAGGGCGTATTCTACAGGGTCTAGCGCTGTCACATGGGTGATCATGTTATTTCCCAATTGGATACAATCTTCTCCTTTGTGGCAGAATTGTTCTGCTGTACATGTATGCAAGAGCACACCAAACAGCTAATAGTTCTTCCATTTTTCATATTCGGTGACCTCTAGGTCTTCACTCCTTTATTATTTTCTGGAAGAGTTGTGTAGTGCTGCAGGCAATCATTATAACGAGATCGGATTTATTGATTTAACATCATGTTTAGATCAGTGGTCTCCAAACTCTTTTTGCTTGCACCCTGTCTTAGAGAAATGTTTGAGCACACACCCTCAATAAATTTATATTTATTTATTAGTACTACTGTGTGAATGTATTATATATTATAAAACATATGCAAAAATAGAAATTGAAAAATGATTAAATAATGATGAAATAAACACTATTAAAAATTATTTCTTATTTTATTTATTAATGGTACAAAAAAAAAAAATCTTCCCACATCCCAGTGGATCATCTTGCCCATCCCTTGGGGTGTGCATACCCTATTTTGGAGACCACTGATTTAGACCCTGTACAGGAAATCATATTCCCAACTCCCACTGTCTTCCTACTGTGTTCTTAAAGAGACGCCACATCTTCCTGATTTCTGAATAAACCCCATGTCTTTTGTGTTCATCTAATAAGAAAGGAAGGACGTATACCAGTAAATGTTTGAGAATCTTTTCTTATTAGATGTGTAGGAGCTTTTTTCCATGTTCATTTATGAGACTAAAATGCATAATTGGGCACTTCAAAATACGTATTTACCATTTAATTTGTGGGAGAGTTTCCTAAAGAAATGTTTTCTGGTTTTAAAGTGTTCATTTTGAATACTATGAAAATCTATTTAAAGCTGTTTAAAAGGCTTAGTAATTTTCAAGTTAAGTGAAACAACTTATTCCAGGCCAATTTATTTACTTGATCTGGAAAAATATTCTTAGTCCTTATAGTTTGCTGAGAAAATTACAAAGAAATATTTTTCCAGTCAAGATGAAACACTATTTGCGTTGTGGAGCAGTTTAACAATTGAGTTGGAATAACTAATCATGAACACAGCACCACATGACTAGAATGCTTTTCAGTAGAGACCTTCAACAAAACCTTTGGGTTTTTTGTTTTGCAAGACAAAACAGCAAGCAAGTGTGTGTTGCCTGGCTGGGGGGGACTGGGAGCCCTGGGCTCAGCCTGGCCCTGCCTGCCTCGCCGCTCTGGACTGTGGGGAGCAGTGCCAGGAACCGGGAGGTTGTGTAAGAACAGTGTAGCTGTATTGTTCCTTTTTTTTAAAGAGGAGTTTCTAAGGTTCTAAGATTTATGCTCATATAGGAAATATTTTTTACATTTACATCGATGTTTTCAGTGGATTTCCGTGCTTGCTGTGAGACTGAAAACAGCAAAACAAAAGAACCCTAAAGCCTGTAGCTTTGATGAAACAGCTCTGTCCTGCTGTCCTCCCGGCACAGGACCCCCTCTAGTATTTATGTGTGGGAGAAGGGGTTTGTCCCTGCTTTGGCACGGCAGAGAATGTCCTTACCATGTTGTTCTGCAAGTACTTTTAAAAAATTTTATATGCATATGTGTCTGCCTGTGTATATGTGCACACATGTTTATATTTGTGTGTGTGTGCGCGTATTTTTGTGTGTGAGCCCCATTCTGCCCTGTAATCTCTTTGGAGTGTGACTCTCATGCCTCAGTCGAACTCTGTGGGACTAGCTTGCCAGCTTTGTAAATGCTTGTCTGAGGATCTCAAGATTGCTTTCTTGGTGGTTTTGTGGTTTCTGGCCCATCTGAAGGGCCTGGCTCTTAGGGATATGTCAGCACTCCTTTGTGGGAAGCCCTGGGTAAAGAGAGTCTGGTCTCTGCTGTGGTGGGAGGCATCCCAGGAGGTAGACTGGTACTGCTGTGTGCTGGAGAGGGGCAGAAGCAGGGAGAGACTTTTCTTCCCCTAATGTACTGCCCCAATGCCAGATCTCAAATTTGAGATTGGACTCATCAGACTTGCGTGTTACCTTCCTTGTGAAGATGTGGGTTTTCAGATCTTTGACACTACAAGAAGCTTTAGCAGAGGATTTTTTGTGCTACCCCATTGCTGCGTGCCTGCCATGCTGTACAGGTAGGGCTTAACTGAAAAGCTCAGGTCACCTGCTCGACAGGGACCTGCTGAGTACGTAAGAGGAAAGGAGGGCTGAGAGAGTGCTCTCGGGTCTAAAATGGGGCTCAGTGTTGCAGTAAAATAAAATTTACAGTATATTGTGAGTTGTAACCTGCTGAGCTAAGGAGTTGTAACCATAGAGAAGTGTGAGGCATGCTGAACAAACATAGTAGGGCTACTGTAACCACCAGTGAAAATCAACACCATGGAAGATGCTAAAAGAAGATAGGTATGTATCTTCTAGTTACTACGGGGGTGCAAGACACAACCCTGGAACTATATCCAGTTACACCACAGAAGGCCATAGAGTCTGTAGAAGGAGTTTTCTTGGCAAGCGCCGTATCACAACAAAGGTTTTCATGAGGTTGGGGTGGGATTTTTTTGTTTTGTTGTTGTTTTGGGTTTGTGGTTGGCTGCCTTTTTTTTTTTATGGGTAGTAGAATGCTGTAACACCCATGAATAGACTTAATTAGAGAAACTTCCTTTCTTCACCAACAAACATTACTAACAAATACATCTCCAAGAGGAAAAAAAAAAGCATGTCTACAAAAGGAAATTATGTATAATAAACCAGTTTGCTGTTTGGTTGAATGAAACAAAACACAGTTTGTGAACTTTAAGATGATTCATAGTGCTGCCTCAGTAAAATCCCCAAACAAAATTAAATTGCGTTTGGCATGCTGCTTGTGCTCTGTAATTTCTTTAAAAATATAATTGATTAAAAAAGATTCAATGGAAACGCAGTGACTTGGGTGGGATTCTCTCTCTCAAGCTGGCTGAATAATGGGTATTTTGCCTCACTGGAAAACCTAAAAGCTGGGGCGGAGTGAAGGGGTGTTGAGAGTGAAAATAAAGGGAGAGGGGGTGATTGAGATGAAGCAAACAGAACATGAGAGTTGTATTGCTGGACTAGGAGAAAGAAGGAATGTTAATTTGATGTCACTTTTTTAATAATTTTGCTTTTTCAAACTCTTTCTGTTTTCTCTCAACAAACAAGTTAGCACTTCTCAAAGAAATATTTGGGTTCTGAATAATCAAAATCTTTTCAATATTTCGTATTTTTTTTCCTCCCCCTTTTTTTGGAGGGGACTGAAAAACCCACCTGAATTAGCAAACAATGTAGGATTTGGAGACTAGGGTTTGGTTTTTTAAAAAAAATAATTATATTCAGATCTAATCTTTGTGCCCACACCAGCCTCATTCTACTATTTAAAATGCTGGGAGCTCCATGTGGAGGCTCAAAAAAGGACTTGAGAATCTTCCTGAGGAGGCTTTCCTACATGTTGGTGCCATTGCAGGCAATCATAGACTGTTTCCTAAGAGACTTTGTGTGTCCCCCAGGCAGGGGGATATGGGTGCCTAAGCAGACAGGCACGGGGCAGAGCTCTCCTGAGGCTGGACAGGATGGGTGGGGAGTTGCCATACACCCATTGTATTGCACCTGGCTTTTTGCAGTCTCCGTAACTGGCCATATTAGGGATGGCACAGAGCTGGCATTATTCACATAGCTCCTTAACTGCTTGAGGGTATGAAGTTTTATGTCATGTGTTTTCAAAGTGCAACACAGAAAATCATCTGTGGTGTTAGCTGCAAACCATTCAGCAGCTATAATTGCAGTTACGTTGAAAGGCTTTCTTGATGGTATGAAACATATTGAAATACATAAAAGAGAGCAGAAACAAGGGAAATCATATAATACTGTGAAATTTTTGCATGAAAGTTGGTCACAGTAGTGAAATGAAAAATTCTGTTTGCAGCCGTTATTTAATCACCAGCTCAGGCCATTTAAAGACAAACATCATTGCTTGCATCAGGGACAACTTTATTTATCATCTAACTGCGTCTAGAGCTGCTAAGGATTTTTCTGTTGACTTCATTGGGAACTGTTGTAAAACCCTGTAATGATGAATCTACATGAGAAGGAGGTGTACAAATTCGTTATAATGCTGAAGTATAAGGAAACGTATATCACAAACCAGCTACCCACTTATATAAGCTGTGCAATGTATATAGGGTGGTATTTTTTTTGTAAAAAAAAAGCTTGCAAAAGGGTATGGGTGATACATGACAAAGTCCTTACGTGCCACCAAGGCAATTATGAAATGGAAATGTTTATACAGGCCTTCATAGGGACGTTCCTACAGCCCCCTCATAGGTACGATATAAACTGACTTAAACGGTTACAGCTTCTAATAAAAACTAGGTATTGACGTCCTGAACTACTAGAAGTTTTTCTTGTACTGGTTTCCAGGGATTTGTTCCCTTTCTGTCTATTGAGGACACCTTTGCTTGAAATGCAGGACAAATGCTAAGCTGACCAGAAAATACAGCCATCTTCCAAGAAAAGAGTTACTTTTTCAATAACAAATTGACTTGGAAATTGATTATAAATCCAAAAGAAATTACTTAGTTATGAACTTGAGTTAAAGCACATTGCAGTGTAGTTTGGCTTTAAATAGGTGGCAATATGTATCCATTACTCTGTTTAATATGCTAATGGAAAACGAGGTCAGAATAATAAAGGATCTAATGAACAAAAAACCTTGAGAAACAGTATCTGATCTATGTTTATCTTTCTTAATTACAGGATAGCAGCAGTGAAACGCAGGCTGTCATCAGATAACATTTCATTTAGCAGAAAACTGAGAACTGGAAGCCCTATAGCTCTAGAAATTTATGCCAGAATTCTGCAGAAGTAAAAAGGCTGTACAAAACAAAATACTGTATATGGGACTTGAGGTCACAGGAGTTGTATTGTCCACCTGTAATAGTAGTCTTTTGCTGCAAAACTCAATAATCAAGTCCCCATAGATGGCCTTCGCAGGTTTACAAGGTTGACTTACTAGATGAACACGTACTAATGAAGAATAATGATACTACCATTTTCCAAAAAGGAGTGATCAGAGATGTAGCATGTGGTGTTCCAAAAAGAAAATCCCAGGAGTGACTGCAGTGGATTGGGACAATCTCCGTGATGTGATGCTGTCAGAATGAGCTGATATATTGTGTATGTTGTCTCTTGTAGTCATCACATGGGTGGCTCCGAGCATGTGTCTTAAAGACTTTAGGAAAATCCAAGGAAAGTCAGCCTAGCCAAGCGATGGGGTAAGTGAGGATGTTAGAAATAAGGCAACAACCTTTCCAAAATTAAAGTACCCGAAAACAGAAAGGATGATAAACTAACCTAACTTAGATTCAACTAAATGATCTGCAGTGGTCTCTTCCTACCTAGAGTTTTCTTTGCTTCTGTGAAATGCAAGTACAGTGTAGAAGGCCAAAACCCCAAACAAACAAATGGCAACAACAACAAAATAAACAAAACCCCAAAATCTTGAAAATGGTATAGAAAAAGTTGTGTTTCTTTTAGAAACACAAACAGGAATATGAAGCCTAATGCAAAGGCATAGGAGAGAAACTCTTTTTGCACATCATCTCTACAGAGAAGTTTCAGGAGATACCCGTGCTGGAAGTATATTTAAAGGGATCATGTGAGTTGATAGTCCTCAAAGAGAAATGCTGGTCAATGAGATCGCCGTACAAATGCCGGAGTATGTGATAAGAAATTATCAGGAGCAGAAGAAAATGAGAAAGACTAATACCTTAGTAGTGCTTGTTTCTGATTTGAACATAAGCACTAACATGTAAGTTTGTAGTTGATAGTTCAGAGAAAATGCCAGAGTTGTGCTCAGTAATGATCACAATACATAGGAATATTAAAGATTATTATGGTGGGAGTAGAAAACAGTGAAGAAATGTCATTGTGTCACCACACTTACCTGTGATACACATACATTGCCTAACATGCAGAGTTTTGGTGAAACTGCATCAGAAAGGTGTAGTAAAACTAGAAGGGGTACAGGTGGGAGGTAGCAAGTGTGATCAAAGGTGGAGTATATTCCATATGGAAAATGACTAAATTGATTCTTCAGCCTAGAAAAGGGTTTTATGTTCTGTAGCTGAGAGGTGGATTTGAGACATGGTAGAGAAAACCTGACCCTCAGGTGATTCCTCAACCTATTCAACACGGCATTCCTGGGAAATTTGCACACCTGGTTCAGTATTACCTCTGACTCAGTGCTTTGCAAAGCGATGTTACAAGCTGAGGGGATGTGGAGAAGTGTCAGAAGTGGGAAGAAGGGAGTAGTAGTGTAAGAGAGATTGGATGAATGAAAAATTATCTCCAGAGTTTCATGGCCAACTTCTTTTGTTGTTTGAAATGATCAGCAGGATGTCACATCTGTACGCCTGCAGCACTTGCAAAGTGTGCTCATCTGTAGAAATAAACAAAAGATGAAATCAGTCTGCTTTAGGTTCTTGGGACTAGTCCTTTGTCTCCTCACGCTACCCCAGGTGAGCGCTGCGGGGTGCTGGGTAGCAGTGTGGGTTTAAGGAAGTGGCAGCCTGGGGCAGCTGTGCATGTTCTTTTAAAGAGAAACAGAGTTTTAGGAATTATTAGTTTTTGAGGGCTCTAAAGATACATTAAATGTGCTTTGCACAAGCAAAGCCTTATCTGCTTCCCCAAGAGTATCCCTGATTAATACTGTTTTGTTTTGAAATCCCCATAGCGGGGAGAGGCAGGTTTCCGTTTTGGAGCACGAGTATCAGCGTGTCTCTGATCCTGCTGCTTTTTTACTTAGTGGAAAGAAAGGTTCAACCCAGTAACAGCAGAGCTAAAGTAAGATGGCTTTGTGCTGTTCTTTCCTGCACCTGTTAAAGCTGCAAATGGAGTTTAGAGGTAAAATGTATTCATTTTCCTTTCTCAGCATGAAGCTTTCTTTTTCTTGTATAATAGTGGTGCAAGCCTGACTTCCCCTATCATTTAAAACAGGCAATGACCTTTTTGTGCTTTGGGGTGCAGGAGTACCTCTTGTATTGTTTCATTCCCCCTTGAAGAGGAATAGTGAAGAACTGGGCTGCAGCTGAGACATACTGAACCTGCGAGTTCGTAGTCCCATCATGGGAAGGAAACAAAGGTGTCATCTGTTTATATCATTCTTTTTATGTCCTTCAACCAGAGCACAGTCTCAGCACATAGAAATGGTAGCTGTGCAGTGTACATAGGCACAGAGCTTTCACAGCTGAGTTCCTATTTCCCTGTAAGGGGAAGAATTTCTTAGACTATTTCTGTAAGATTTTGACAAATTTGGGCTTGTGTCTCTAGTGCCCACATAGGTTACTGCTGCTTAGCTCATTTTTTCTGTCTCAGTGCTTTGGTCAAGTCACTTGGTGTTTTTACTGTGTCAGTATGAGTTTTATTTTTTGCCTCATTAAAATGATACCATTCTCTCACATACGCAATGATGATTCCTATGTGGGATAAACATGCTGTGCCAGTCCCCACCTATGTGTTCCTTTTTGAAAGACGCACCTTTGTCCCCTCTACCCTGCTGCTCCTCACTCTCAGGAGGAGCTGCTCTCTGTGTCTCTCCTTGATGGTGGCCATAAAATGACATGCCCACAATGAGGCTGCTGAAGCTCTGGGGGTGTTGTCCGCAGCACTGAGCATCAGTGCAGTGTTGCATTGTACTTCCCTGTTGGTCTCTTTCTGTCTGTTGTCTCATACCTTATACCATTTCTAGAGCAAAGATTGGATTTTAAAGGGAGTTTTAGTCTTTGTTTGTGTAGCACCTGGTGCTACAGCTCAGGGTGCTAATGAGAACGGTATTGTAATGGTCATAGCATGGTGCAAGTCCCATGGGCTTTACTGGGAACATTGCCTGGAGATTTAGCCATTTAACTGACATTGCTTTCCTAGCTGTTTTTAATTGTGCTTAGTTAAATATAACTTGTTAACTGAAGTAACGAGCGAAACGTTTAATGAGATTGAAATGGGTAATAAACTGTCCCCAAAAAGGAACTTGAAAAGGGTTGAGGAAAAACGACCCTCTAGCCAGCATGAAAGACTGTATCAGGCAGCCTGACATCCAGCAAGCACAGACATCTGATCTGTCCTGAACGCAAACATGGGAATACATCAAAACCATGTAATAGCAAATAGTGAAACCACATGCAAGTGAAACATACTTACACTAGAAGTTTTCTGGATCAGGAACTGTTGTCTCCTGCCATGTACTATCATTGTATGAAACAGACATCTGCCACTGGGCAAACTGTAGCTGTGGGTTTTTTGGCTACTGAGATGCTATGAAAATGCCATCTGGGAAGTGTGAAATTAGATGTCTTTGCCAAGTTATTATTAGAGTAACTATATTAAAACAGCATCAGTATCATTTTTTTGCCTTTTGGTACTATTTACGTTGAGCTGGCCTTATTATCCTCATAAATCTTGTTATCCTTAGAAGAGTACAGAAAATGCCAGGAGGATTGGGTATGATCTACGCTATTTACCAAGATGTTCATCTTCAAAATCTGGTACAATGTAATGATCCACGATTTATTCTCACAGACTCATGCCCGCGTCAGTCTAGACATACCAACATTTGGAGAAGGGGATGGACAGTAGGAAGCATAGTATCTGTCATTCTGTGCATAGATGTGATCCTGTTTGCTCTTCTGCAGCATCAGATGGTTTCCTGAGATTTCTGTGGCAGAAACATTTCCAGGGAAGCCGGAAGCTTCATTGTACCACTGCCTGAGAATTCAGAGTTGTTTCAACGCGTACAGTTGAAAATCGTCAATAATCAGAAAAGGCTGATTGTTATGCTAGCTACTATGTATAAACTACCTGATGGAATGTTGAATAGGATAAAATTATTGTTTCTAGCAAAACTGTAATAACTTTGGAGTAAAGAAAGCAAGTGTGTGTGTGTAAAGGCTGTTAGTACTAACCAGTGCATGGTTGAGTCTCACTTGAGATTTGCTGAGTCACTGGGGGTATAACCTTGTGAAACAATTTAGCCTGGAGAGAGGGGAATAGTTTTTCCTCTTCACTGTCCAGAAGGTAAACACGTGTAAAATGGCAGTGTCTTTTTAAATGTTGGCTGTTAGAAGGCTTTACAATCTCTTATGGAGTTTTAAAATCCTCTTACGGAATGACTTTCTAGTGAACTGTATTAACTATCCCAAGTTCATGACTTGCCTAACAATGAAATTTTTGAACAAAACCAGAACATTATTATGCCATAACTCTTCTGGATGTGCGGGGAACATCGGGAGCTTCTCTGCCTGGGCTGGACTTCTGAATTTTCTGAGACACGGCTGGATATGCTGTGGATTCCTCAGTACCAAGCAGCAGAGACCCTGGTAGTAGAGAGAACTACCAGATGTTCTCAAGAAAGCCTATAAATGTGTTGCAACTCCAAGTTTCTTTTTTAACAGTGCATCAACCAAAGTCGCTCTTTAGTCTTGAGTGTCTCTGCTTTTGTTGGAATGTACTGGTTGCATTTAAATGCCTCTTTCGGTTGTGTCCCGTCCTGTCCCCCCGCCTCCCTGAGTTTTTCAGTTGCCCACTACCAGCTTCTTCAGAATAGTGAGGTAGAAAGGTTTATTTTCAAAATTGTTTTAATTTGGTTGGTGACAGGAATACCTAAAAATGTCAAAGCAAAACCATGCCAATTATTAAAATTGGTTTTATAAAGGCAACTAGATTTAATTATCTTTCAATTGTTAACCAAGTGACTAATCCAGAGAAATACAAATCTCAAATTTCATTAAACTTTAAAACAAAATAAAAATTCATTTCATATTTAGAAATTCAAAGTTACAATAATTCTCAGTAATGATTTATGAAAGTAATCCAGAGTAGCATTCTGGCTCTCACCAGTGCAAGTTCTGCATATGTAGGAGGGCTCACCATCAAAATTTTGTAATTGAAATTGATTTTGAAATAAAGAAAATGTTTTTATTAGTAGTTTATCCCATGTAAAGGGGAATTACATAAACAAGTGATGAAATGTGTTAATATTTAAATAACATCACACTGATGTGCCAAGGCTTATAAAATTATAACATGGTTAGATTAAATACATTGAAAGAACACGTATCATGGAAGTTTCTTCACGAGCAATGAAAATTAAGAGCAGCAATTTAAAATTCTGAAAAGTCAAAGAGTGATTGTGTTGAACTGAAGTAGGTTAATACTCAAAATCATTGGCAACATCTAGTAATCATATTTAGGGAAATAATACTGTATAACTTAATGGAAATTCGGTGAAAATAATCTTGCTTGCTAACATCACAATTCAACTTTATCTAGAGATCCTAGACAAAATAATCAGAATAAAAACTGGTAACAAATTTGGATACTATACTCGAAATGAATTAACTGCTATTAAGGAGAAAAAAAAAATCCCTCAAAGCTTCTTTTCCTAATACTTATAAAAGCACGAGGCATATGCTTATCTATAAGCATATGAGGCTGATAGAGATCAAGGTTATGCATGTACATGTAGTGTTGTTGTGGTAACTGTATGAATAAAAAACTGAGGGTACAATAATCACGTTATAATTTTCAAAATACCCCTGTGTAATCTGGTGTGATAGAACTTTAAGAAAAGAAATTGTTGAGAGGTATTAAAACAGATCAAGAGAGTCATGTATATGATTTTCATATTGAAAGAACTAGAAGGAAACAATCGAAGCGGCTTCATTAGGAAATCATGAAGTGTTTATACTATTTATTGAGTTAGTCTCTCTTTCCATCTGTATTTTCATTTCTGGTTAAACTGAAGGGTGCCTGACCTGAGCCATGTGAACCATCCTTTCTAACTGATACTGAAGTTTTCCTTAGAATGTCTTGTGAAACTGAGCTCTTATACAGATTGTGCTGTTTACTACTTGACTGTCCTTTTGGGATTGTCTGTTTTTATGGGAGGTAGAAGAAGAAAGTAAAAGAGAGAAATTGAAATTTTACAATTGTTTCTCACAGATCTATTGCAAAAACAATCTGAGGGTGCGGGGGAGAAGAAAGGTTGGGGAGACTACCTTTGGTTTCCTTATACATAAGCTCAGCAAGTTTCCTGGCTTTGAATGACCTTAGAATCCTCTCCAAAAGGATTTGCAGTGGGGATGGTTGGTCTTTTGGGACCTGTTTTACCTCAAACCAGGACATACTTGAGGATGACTTCGATGTTAACTGTCCTTATCACTGTAGATGTAGATCACAAAAAATGTTGGCAAAGGTAAGTCACATATAACAATTCAGTGTAAGCCTGGGAAGGGAGAATACACAGGAAAATAAAGTACCCACAGCACAGTATTAAGACTAATTCTAATGTTGATTAGTTTCCTATGCTAAGTTACCACTCCAAAGTAAAAATTAAGGGTGGTACTTGAAAGTATGTGCTATTTGCTTATAGACGGAATATTTCTGTAAGTAAAAGTATACAGCACATTCAAAATTGGTGCGGCAAAGAATTCTGAAGTATATAGGAAACATACTGAATGGGATGGAACAGATTAAGGCAAGGAATTACCATCCATTTTAATGCTCATCTAGGAGTAGGGAACACTTTAATACAACTCTTAAAGTGTTTTTTTCCCTTTTCTGAAATGTACACAAACATTCAAAATTGTATGCTGATACAGTAGGTATTTGTAGCTTCATATGCCGTGCTCAGCAAGACAGTTATGATCTCAGTGTTAATTTATGTAGAGACTAAAAGCAATATGAAGTATTTCAGTATTCAAACTTAGGCATCTTGCTGAATGCTTAAACTGGCTGGACATCTGCAAAGCTGACCTGAGTCTAGAGTAGTAAAACATCAAAGTACCCAGTGACCTGAAGATGTTGGTTTCTTCAGAGAAGAGCATGGTCCCACTAAATAGCAATTCAGGAAAACATGGGTGGATTTCTAGGTACTGCAGATGCAATTAAACTTTGCTGCCTTGTGAATGATGGGCTGGAGCCAGACTGTGACTGCCAGGAATGGCACTGAATCAACAGTTAATCTGCCTGGTAAGAATTCTAGAATTCAATCCACTTCTTGATTTTAGGAAGAATCTTAAGCCTACTTTGCATAGGTAGTTCCTGCATTAATGAACCCTAATATTATTAGGAATTGATATCTCAGTAATATTTAAAATACCTTAAATTTGCCAGTTTGTCTATTTCCAATGATTAAATGCTGTTGGCACAGAAATCTGAATTTATGAGATAAGAACTTGGTGTTCTCAATGTTCTAGCAAACCCATAACTTGAAGACCAAATTCTGAATTATATTTTAAACAAGTAGGAAGACTTCTGTGAAATCTTTCAACACTAATTCTATCCTGAAGGTCTGACATTAAGATTTTTTTTTTGTCTATAAAAGGCTCTGAATTAGACTATTTCTGACTGATGAAATAACTCACTTGTAAGAAGTAGGCAGGCATGTCTGAATCAATGAGGAAAGACAAACATGTTTGTTAGCTGCTAATGTTTTGATGAAACCTGAAATCTTAGATGTACCACAGATCTGAGCAAGTAGGAAATTTCTGAAACACTTCAATGGATCCTTAGGCCCAGGTGTTCCTTTTAGTACATTATTTTTACAGTGAACTGCACCAAGGAGATATTCCAGTCCCAGATGTAATCAATATCTTTACAGACCTTTTTATTGGACAATCCAGTCTTTGACTTCTGGTGATGAATTTAATAATTGCATGATTCAGTTGTCTCTGCCCATTTTCTGCCTGTCAGGGAAGCTGCACTCGACTTCAGAGAGGTTTCAATCTTCCCTGTTATAATTCTTGTTCTTTATTGAAATTGGTTCAATAATACAGATACATAAGGTGTCAAAATAGGAACTTTACATAGCAAAAAGGGAGAGGAAGAGATTAATTTCTGCTTATATTATAAAATAATTGGAATTTTATAGGGCAAGTATTTTTTGGAAAGTAATAAAGATGATTCATATAGTTGATAAAAATCTGTTACTCAGGGTGCAGGAAAAATTACACTAAATTTGGATTATAATATTTAGAGCACATTCCATTTCAGATCATACCTAAATTATAAAAAATGTTTATGATATAATTAGAAAATTTGAAGTGTCTACTTTACATTTTCTTTATTCAAATATCCATGTCTAAATAAAAGACTCAAAAATACAATAAGCCTCAAAAGTGAGCTTTTTATAAAGAAGAGATATTTCAAAACAAATCTTACTGTCTCTCATGCCTCTCTCGGAACTAAATAGTTCTAGTTCTTCCAATCTCTCTTCGTTCATCCTTTTCTAGACAGCCTGTAGCTTCCCTCGGCCTTCAGTTTATTAATTTTTTGTTCTGGTGCAAAGGAATTCCCAGTGAAAGAGAACAGATACTTTGCCTGTATAATAGCATAGGCTGCCCACCTCTCAGTGCTCTCCAGGTGAGTTTTAATTTTGGAAAAAGTACAGTTTTGCTCATTTATCACTAGCTTCCAAGGCTGTTGAACACCTACACAACCACCTGCTCCATTGTTAATTTTTCTTTTGACTAACTTGATACTTGCAGTTTTGTTAAGTAAAATCAGAGATGCTGATGCTGCACATTTCTAACATTAAGCTCAATATCCATGAATGGTGCTGAAAGGTTATCAGTCAAAAATTGACATTAAATTGTTCAGGTCAGACTTTTAGGTTTTTGTTTAAACTTGCAACACCTGATTCAGTAGTAAATTAAATAGAAATTTTTTTTCTAACTCAAAGTTAAGTAAGTTCTTAAACACCTTGCTGATTTGGGACCTATAAGGCAAATGTTATATCACTGGCTGTGTTGTTAACACTAGCTCAAAAAAGTTACCAAATTGGTAAAAGCTGCACTTCAGATATATTAATAATACTTCAAAATTCTAATTAAAAAAAAAAACTTTCCCATATTTTAAGGACTTGCTCAAATAGTGCTAAGGCGTTGTTAAACATTGGGCATAGTAAATTTCTGCCCTTTTATTCAGTCTCTGAGTAAGCAGGCCTGAGTGTAATACATACAGAACGAGTGACTGGTGATCAGTAGTTGTTGATTGATCTTCACTAGGGCAGAAGAAAGATTCAAATTAGGACTGAAAACTATCTGCATGAACGCAAAGCTCTTGCCTGTTAGAGACTCTGTTGCTATCATTGGTTCTAAGAGCCAGAATCCCTCAAGCCGTAGTCACCCGTCAGCAAGAAACTGCATTCCTAACCCTGTAGGGAGCCCTTCAGATGATGATAAAAGAGTAAATTATAGTAGTGGACTCAGAATACGCCAATTATGGGCAGATATGTTACATATTCAAATAGCTTGCAACTAAACATGCACTGTTCAGACCTGTGGCTTTCTTTCTGGCTGGATTTTGGAAATGGGATAGAAATTTTGAATGATTGGTTGTCTACAATTTGCATAAAATTTTCATCTTGTCCTCATTTTCTCCATTTTAAAATGGCTTAATTTTAATTTTGATACTCTGTCTTCAGGCAGAAGTGAGCATGGTTTTTAGTAGACAGTTTAAGTTGACTTATTAATTTTTTGTGGGTTGTTATATCACAGCCCGTAAATCTGCAGTTGCTTGTCAGCATTTTTCTGATTTTATTCAACTATGTTTTAAATTTAGAAAAAAAAAAAAAGCAACATTGGCTATTTTTCGTGGCTGCCCTGATTTTAGTAAAAATGCTTGTTTTCCCTTTTGTAATGTTTTCCCCCAGTCATAAGTGCTAGAAAATAGGTTTAGATATTAGAAAAAATTTTGCAAGTTGATACTTCATTTTCATAATTTCCAGAAAATAATTGAAGGATTTCAGTTATTTTAAGATCATTTTGATTGCCATATACTTAAATTTTCAATGATGCTTGTTAGATGGGACTGTCAATTTACTGTCTTCTTTTCCACAAGCAGTAACAAAGATGTTAAGAGCTCTTTTTACTTGTCAGATGAAAAGGCAAGAGTCTATTCTTTTCAGCACCAAAAAAAACATTTGAGGGTTTTTTTTCCCCGCCACGTATAGGGTATTTGGGTTTTTCCCTTCAGTCTTATGTAACTCTGATAAATCCAAAGAGGACCAAAACTTTAAATAACATTTTGCTACAAAGGAAATGTCAAAGCAGAGCGAGACAGATTCAGAACATTAGAGTCATGTGAAAGCTGTGTGACATTAAGTCTCTTGCCACTTTGTACTGTTAAAAAAGAATGGAAAAGAGACTTTGTCAGGAATAGGTTTCTTCTCAAACATACAATTAAAGGTTTGAGGAAGAGCAGTGAAACAGGAGATAGAGTGGAGAGAAGACTATTAGAGTAGAGGAGGATTGGGTAGAAGAATAATATTATGGTGGACTAAGAGAAGAAAAAAAACATTTGCTTTTTATATTCTGAATTCACACTGTGTGACTCAATAGACTCTTTACAATAGATGTAAATTTAATTCACGAGGTGGTAACTGGTAGGCAAAGGACATTTGTACCGGGGGGAAGAAGTTATTTTACTCATCCCAGTTTAAAAAGATGACAGCTTCCAGTTCCATATAGCTCTCACTTAATTAGTGTTTTGTTTAGGTTTGTTTTTTTTCCTAGAGTAAAGCTCTATTACAGTATAAAGGGGAGTATTGGTGGTGTTCTTTTGACACATGTACAGTGAAATTAATTGCTACTGTATCTAGTGTTGTGGTCAACGTTAAGTTTCTTGTTGATACCCCATGGTTTTGATTTAAGATTGTTTGGAGTTGAATATGTTTTTGTTCTCATAACCTGTGAATCACCTAATGAAATACTCTTACCATTTCAGTTTGCAAAATGTTGCAGGCAAGACAGGGTCACAGTTGGTTGTTTGGTCACAGTTCCAGTTGGAAGAGACCTGAGAAGGGCTCTAATCCAACCTCCTGGTTCAAGAAGTCAGCTCTGGGGTCTGACCAGGTTGCTCAAGGCTTTATTCAGTCACATCTTGGAAACCTCCAAGGATGGAGATGGCACAACCTCTGTGGGCAACCTGGTGCGCTGCTTAGACTTTCCTCATGGTGGGGAAAAACGGTCTTGTCAGACTGTTCCTGCAGCCTATACAGATTCTTCTTGATGGTAGCCTTGCCCTCAAGTATATTGATTGTTGCCCTCATTTTGATGTTATCTGCAAATTTGAAAAGTGTTCACTGCCACTTCTTCCGTGGCATTGATAAGGACAGAACAGGTGTTGATCCCTGCAGTGCTTCACTTGTCACAGGCATCCAAATAGAGTACAGCCTACTTACCATCACCCTCTGAGCCCACTCATCCAGACATTTTTTTCAAGCCATCCTTCCAGACTGTAATGACCTAACAAGAATAATGTGGGAGATGGTGTTGAAAGCCTTGTCAAAGTAAATGATATCTATTGCTCTTTCCTCATCCACAAATGTGGTCATTTTATCATAGAAGGCAATCAGGTTGGTTAGGCATGATTTATTCTCAATAAATCTATGCTGACTGTTCCCAATCACCTTAGTCTCCTTTATGTGCCCAAAAATACATTAAAAGAGGACTCACTCCATGATTTTCAGGGTGACTTAGAGAGGTTGTCTGGCCTGTAGTTCTCCACATCGACCTTTTGACTTTTTTTTGAAGGTGCATTCTCCAGTTGTTGGGTATCTTTCCTGGTCTCCATAAATTTCTAAAGATGACAGAGAATGGTCTTTCAAGGACACACCTAGTTTTCTCCACACCCTCAGATGCAACTTGTTGGATCCCGATGACTTGTAAGGATCAATCTCTCCCAAGTAATTTCTGCCTCAGTCCACATATGTTACTTGATAGTTCATCTTTTCTTTGAACCATTTAACTAAGTGCAGAGGCCTTTTTGGAGGAGACAAAGGTAAAGGTGGTGTTGAGTAGCTCAGCTTCATCTGTGTCTGCTGTCACTAAGTCACCCGCCTCATTCACCAGCAGGGCCACATTTACCTTGTTCAGCCTTTTGCCACTAATGGAGCAGTAGGACGCGTGTGGCTCAGGTCAGCCTATGCATGAAAATTCCAGGGTTTTTGCTTTCAACACGTAGGCTGGTAGAGGCTGTGCAGACCTTTCATCTGATCTACTCTGCTGATGTTAAACAGTCGTGGCCTCCTATAAGTGCCCAGAGATTTGGATATGTTGCTGGCTCTCACACAAAGAACTTGGTGTGCAAGAAGCACTGTCTGCTAAATAGAGCAGAGAGACTGAGGGCTGGAGCACGTAAACTTAGCTTTTTTTTTTTCCCTTTTCTTTTTTTTCAGGTGGACCAATAGGGAGCTTTGTGTTGTGTCAAAATAGGGTTTGGTCTCTTGCCTTTCTCTCTAGCCTGAATAGGATTCTTTAGAGCATTCTGAGAAATTTCCGTATCACTTCGTTATTCCCTTTGCTCTTCAGGTTGTGAATATGAACTCAGAAAAGCCCAGATATTGTGTAGCCTGGTTTTTGGCCTGCCTCCCGAGGGGATGCCACTGGGTTTCTGATGAACAATGGTCTTACTTGGGAGTTCAGACATCTTCAGTGTATGTACTGGATGGAGGTGATGCACTGGTATCTCCGTCAGATACTAGGTAGAACTAGATCTATATAGAATTAATCCATTTAGTTGGTTGAATCCATATTTATTACCTGTATCAGGCCAAATTTTAACTGTAAAGGCCAACAGTTTCCTAACTTAAGAAAGGTAGTTATGTTTTATTTTACATGTATTATAATTGTAGTCAGCAATACAAAAAATAGAAAACTTGGGAGCTTAACAAATATGAGAAATTATGTGATTTCTAAGTGTTTGAAAATAATGAATTATAATTGTGTTAGTTAACAATTAACTGTGACCAGGTTGGTTTCTACAAAGTATGGAGCCAGTTCAGCATCTATCTGTGTCTAATAAAGCGCTGTTGAATGTTGAGTGTGACTGAATGCTGTATGGGTCCAGACAGTGCTCGTCTTGCCTAACCAAAAAGCATTCCTCTTGCAAAACATGGGGGAACAGAATATTTGGCCCTGCAGCAGAAACAGTGCTGTAGCCCCAAGGCATTTTTCTGTAGCAGTGCGTGTGTTTACTAAAGCAATAATTGTATGAATGAGACAGACGAAGAACAGCTCTGTCGGCTGGGGATAGTGAGGATGCTGCTGTGAGAGACTGAGTGTGGTCTTGTGATTGCCATTTCCTTGAGATGCCCTTGCCCTCCTACACCAGCACACCCAGCCCGTGCCCCGAGGCAGGGCAAGCCGGAGTCTGAAGGCTTGTGGGCAGCAAAGGGCACCTGAGCTCTGTAACCCATGCCTTGGGGGTACACGCCTCGAAATAGCAACCGTATTGGTTGCCTCCAGCCAAGGTTAGCCCTCTAATTCCAGTCTCTTTTTATTGAAGATGTTTATATGACTCAGGAGGAGTCAATTAGTATTTCCTTTTCTCAGTAAAACAGATAACAAAAGCTTTTGCTGTATTGTAAACTTTTAGTTTGGGCAAGAAACTAAAGTGTATGTTATTTGTATGGATATATTATTTGCACAGTTAGTTTGATGTTTGGGTTTGAATTTTTCTTTGTTTCCTGAAACTGAATTATTTAGTTTACTAACATCAACAGTTTATTGGTATGGTTTGGGGGAGTTTAATAAATGGATTTATGCCAAGTGTTGCGAAAGCAGAAAAAAAAATGGCATTCTTTATGCTAATTAGAGTTTTAATAAGGTGAGGTCCATGTTTTAAAATTAATTCTGTATGTAATGAAAATAGTTGTTCCAGTTTCTTTTTCACCTTCTTTTTTTTTTTATAATTCCATGCAATTATTTCGTAACATGCTGTAGGAAGTAACAATTACCTGTATGAAAAACTAGTATTTACAGCTGTAATTTCATGGCTTTTTTATTTAAAAAGGGGGAGGGGGAGGAAGCATAGCCTGTTATGTTTGAGGAGGACTAAAGCTTGGCACGATGAGTTTGGGAAAATTTCTTAGTCACTGCATTTTTAAAATCTGCACTTAACTCTAGAAGTGATGACAGTGATATATTCTCAGTGCTGGAAGACTGATTTCCCTCGGTTGTAAATGTGTCCCCAAACTGATGTAGTAAAGCACCCTCTTCTATCATGCAAGGACATTGTTTTTGAGCCAAGCAAGGGGCAAGAATAAATTTTTGATGCATAAAATCTTGAAATGAATTATGAGCTGCATGATTGCAAAAGTTAAGTGAGTTAAATTATTAAAGTTATTCAAAGATAAGCCAGTTACACAAGCAATGCTTACTGTATATGTGAACCTGTCTTGCTAAAGTCAATCTCATGCATAATGAACATTTTTGAGGGAATAACCATAAAGCAAAGTGAGTATCTCTAGGTATCTAAACATAATAACATTGTGAAGTAACATTGCTTTGTGTCGGGAGAGATTTTGCTGTTTGGAGTTCTTTGTTCTGTAGTTGTGATTCTCATTTGTAATTGGCTTTCCCAAGAGTAAAAAAATCTGTCCCTGCTGTTTTTAGAGTATACTTAGTGTAAAGTTCTGCTTTGGATAGTTGGAAATTGAAGAGTGTGTGTGTATGCGTAAGAAAGTCATGCATACTGATACAAAATAAATAATCTATCTTATGTGCTCATCTAATTTTTCTTAACCATATGTAATTTCAAATGAAACAGTGCAGTATTAAGTGAATCCAATTGACAAGAAATAGAAATTGCATTCTCCGTAACATTGAATGCCAGATAGACAAGTAAATAGAAGAAATAATATATGTCCTGCTAAATTCTTAGCATCCCAACAGCATAAAATATAGATTCTGCTCTGCAGTATCATTCCATTATAGCTTATTTTTTCAGCCTCTGGTAACATCAAGCATAGAAATACCAATAATTACAGTGAGTTTGTGCATCTGAGCAAATCAGCCATGGATTATTGAGGTTGCCCTTGGAGGAGGAGAAATCCATGAGGAGACGATTATGAGAAGTTCTTATAGTTGAGGTGTTCTCACTGTGTTGGTGAGAAGCAATGCTGAATCCCAGCAAGCTCAATGCATCTTTTGTCTGAACCTGAAACATCAGTCAGACAAAACTATGGTTATGCTGTTATTTTTTTTCTTAAGATGATCTTAAGATAATGCAGCAATTTCCACACTGAAAGAGTTTTATATGAAGGTTCATGACCACTCTGCCTCCTAGAATGACACATAGCATCCTGGTTCTGTTTTGTGATCTTTCCATGATGAAGAAGATATTTCGTCAATATCTTAGATTCACAGAGCACATGCAGTTGCCAAAACAATATGATAAAATCAATGTGAAAGACATTAGGTACCTCTCAGGGATACCAGTCATCTGCTTGGATTTCCTCTGGTTTTCATTTAATTTTCCAGAATTGAAGTTTTTGTCATGCAATTTCACGCCAAGTAGAGGCATTTTAACAGGGCTGCTGTTATACTTACCTGCCTGTGTATCCTCTGGGTATCGATGAGTACTTTATTAGCCCCAGATGTATATACTGAGCATGTGGGACTTTAAAAAGGGAGGGGGAAAAAAAACCACAGTAAAGCTTAACACAAACCACAGTTATTATGAGAAAAGCTGAATAAAGATTGAGGTGCGTTCCAGGCCTATAAGAACAGATGACTTTTATAGTCAAGGTAGAACCACAAATTAGTTAAACCAAAAAAAAAAAAAAGCTTTGTACACCAAACTTAAAGCGTTAAATATTTCCTCCAGACTGAAAGCATGATGTATTCCTTCCTTTCCCTTCGAAATCAAAGTTACCCCTCGTTCCTGGTCAGTGAAGTATGTGAGTGTATATGTATTTCTTAAGCATGTTTAAGGTAATCAGAACCACTTGGGGATGTTTAGAGCAGCATACATGCTTTATTGCCTTTCTGAGACAGACCCAAGCATTTTATAAAAGATCGTGCTGTTACATTTGGTTTAAATATGCATGTTGATTTGAAAGCCCTTTTGGTTTCCCCAGATATTCTTGTGAATAAAATACTTACAAAAAACATAACATAAAAGTTAGCAAATACTCCACAAAAAATAACTACCCAAATTTGTGCTTTTTTAGTTGCAGTACTGTTCGATAGCATTTCAGTTGTGCTTCTGCAGCCTGACTTATTACTATGGTAACAAATATCTGCAATAAAAAAATGTACATGGTAGGAATAAAAGAGTTATGAAGAAAACCTACTTAGCTTAAATATTGTGGATCAACTGGGATAGACTAGTTTGAGGAAGCCTTAGCACCGTCGTTGTACATCTGTTTTCTCTATATAGACCATGGATATGATGTCTTTTGCATATTTTTTTTGGTGTTGAGTGAGAAAGTTCTATATCCAGAGACTTTCCCTGTATTTCAGAAAAATGGAGTTCCTCAGCCATCTTTCCCCTGAATTCTCCATCTTCGTGTGTCATTTTTCTTTCTTTTAAAGAATAGCTATGTCAGATTTCTTCTCTCCTGTACCTTTGTGCAAAGCTTTTTTTTTTTCTGGTGCTTGATATAATTGATAGCATACATAGAATTTATGGTATTGGATTCTGAAAAATATTCTCCAGTAGGTAAAGGGAAGTTTCAACAACATTTACCTGGTGAGCTTCAGAGTGAGGATTATGACGAATATGAACTTTCAGCTTGGTAACACTCATACTTTCTTTGAAAAGATGGGAGTTTGTTTAGGGATTTCAGAGACCTGCCACTACAGGGTATGACAGTTCGGAGTTGCTGGCAGTGACGAGCTGGTCCCCTGCTGGCTTTCCCCCCTCGGAAGGGTTCTGCCGTACATGTGGGAAACAACTCTTCTGGAGATCTGGTATGTGCCAGTTCTCATGATATTTCAGTTTGGTGGAAAATATATCCAAATTTCCAGGACTAGTTAGCCTGCCCAAAGTGGCATGTATCTGAAGAGTATGTGCACATTTGTTTGTTGATTTATTTACCTGTGTGCTTTATGGCTCCTCAAAGTCACCTGAGAGCACTCTCAAAGATGAGAACAGATGGGATCCAGCAAAGCAAAGGGTTAGGTTATATATTAGGAAAAAGAAGGTAAACCAAGTTCTGTTTAGCACGAAATTTCTCTTTAATTACCTCCTCTGTTTTTCTGTGCATTTGGGAAACTGATGATTGTAGTCTTGCCTTTTCCTTCCAGTCTCTCTTCCCACCAGGCTCCTCTGAGTCATATTGTGTATAATACCTTTCTTTCTTAAGCGTTCTCACTTCAAATCACAATGTTTTCAAGAATATTTATACCATTTTGAGTCATATGTTATAAAAATATGTTTGTACTTATCCGTTGAAACATTTGTTCACAGTTTCCCCACTTCATAGTTCTGATAGATAAGAAATTATTAATATAGACAGCAGACTTTATATTTATAGCAATTTTGCAAACAAGCCTCTTCCGAATCTAGCATCTGCTAATTCAAATGCTCATGTTGTCCTACAGGATGCTCTCTAGAATGGATGGGTGTATCTTGAGATTTGAAACGTGTCTCCTTTGTGTGGTGTTTGTTCCTCATGCCGAATGGCTACACTCTCGGCAGGTATGTTAAAAAAGCTGTAGTTCAGTTGAAATCAATGGAATTGCAGGCCTCACTAGTTGTAGTCTGGCCCAAAACATGGGCAGAGTAAATGCATGTTTGTCTGGTTCAAAAAACATTAAAGCCATTACTGCAAAAGATCTCTAGGGATCTAATGGATTTACATTAACAAAATGGGGGGTTTGTCCAGCCAGAAGAAAGATAAGAGTTTTGGAAGCCTTATTTGTTACTATCAGTGTAAATACAAACTTTCTTTTGTCATGTTCCAAATTCTTATAGCAACTCTTGCCTCTTTTTGGTGGCCCCAAATAGCTTCAGTCCTGAGACTAAGATCCTTTTCGCAAAACACTCCACAGGCCTATCAGAAAGACAGGCTTGGTCCTGTGGAGCTTCCAAAATTGGGGGCTACCCTATACATCGCTTCATGCTAAATGTTGTTATTTGTGGCATAGGGTTTTTTGTGGATTTTATGTGTTTCTAATCATGGGACTCTTCTTTGCCTTTTTGCTTTCCCAAACATTTCTTGCCACTTTTGTTCCTCCAGGTTGTGTGTGAAAAACTGGCATTGGCAGGGTTTTGTGATCCAGGGCTTTAATTAGAGCCGTAAACATCAGCTGCCATGTGCCAAATAGCTTTCTGAGCCCTTTGCACAGATTGTGCTGAGAAGAAGGATACTTCGCAAATTTGTCACTGGCACCTAACCTTCTGTCCTCATTTGTAAATGGCAACTATCTGTAATGCATATTTCTTTTACTATCTTTATTTTTATATAGGCAAAACAAGTAAACAAGAAGGAAATGAAGGAAATAAACAGTAGGATTGATGAAAAACATGAGTGGTAACCTTGGAGACAGAAAACCAAAGGTGCAGAGCCATTAATTTATTTTTGAGCCAAAGTGCTACAACAGTCTATTCATACTTACTGTATAATGCGGACTTCTGCATTTCAGGAGCAATAGAAACAGTAAGCATATATCTTACCCGTATAGTTTTAAATATGTCTCTAGGAGAGAAGAGACTACATGTGATAGTGAAAGATGGGCTAGGTTTCTGTGCTCATTGCACCCATCAGGTTGTGACTCAGGCTGTTGGTTTTTATTTCCCTTTGTATGTGGATTTAACTTGATGCAGACTGGTACCCCATAGTCAAAGGTGTGTTTTCAGTTTTGAATACAGAAGAGGCTGTGTTGCTGTAGGGAAGAGAGTTGCACGCTATCCTGCTGCTTTCTAAAAAGAAGGAACAGCTGCCAATCATTTTTGCATGGTATTAGAGATCTGTATTTCTGATAGTATCTGGAAGAGAACAATTATGCTTTTTTATGCTTATTTCATAATTAAAAGCTAATTGCTTTTAGCAGCTTCTTACAATGCCTGCGATATTTAGAGCTAGAAGTAGTATTTCTGATATTTCTATGATAAGAAAGGAAGTTTGAACTCCGTACTTCTATACTATCTATAGCCAGTTGTGAGTTATTAATGGCAGTAGTGTCATAGCTAATCTGTAATAAGATGAATTAAAATTTTTGAAATCTGCAACAGAACAAATACTGTGTATCTCTACAATTTCAATGAAAATGTGTGTCTAAGTCTCTACTGTGTTAGATACGGTATGGAAGCGTGCCCTTGCTACTTCAGTCCCAGTTTTTTTCTTACTACGTTCGGTATTTACATTGGCTCCCACAGTTTCAGCTTTTGATAGGGAACAGATCTTTGTATGTACATGTACAATGCATGGACATTGCTGGGGCAAAGAGAGAGATTTGATAGCTAGATTGGCAGATGATAAATTGTTTCTCAATGTTACCTGCATATTTATTGTTAAGGCTATTGGGGATATCTAGCAAGTGTAAAGAACTGTGCCAAAACTGGCAGTCATTATTTAGTCTTACCAAAACTATCACTGAAGTTAGTGGGAGTTTTACCTGATTATCAAGTCTGAGATTCAGTTCATGACTGATAACATTACTCAGCAAGGCTGCAAATGTCTCACACGTCACATATCTACACCTGTAACCTCATCTGCTTACACATGAGTAACTTTATGAGTTACTGTGAGTTTATTTGACTTGAGATAAGAACCTGAGCCTAAATTTCTATAAATCTTTCACCTGGTCAGAGCAAAGTATGTATTTCTTCATTTCATAATGCTGTGTAATGGTCACTGTTTTGTTAGAAACACATTGAGCATTAAAGCTGGACCTCAAGGTATTTCTACTCTGAAGATGAGCTCTCTTCTCATGGTAATCTTAATGGTAAGACCAACCCCTCAGTGCTGCCAGAACGAATTGCACACATTTCTGACTTGGCTTTGAGGTTACACAAAACACGGGGTTTTGCAGAGGGAAGAGGATCTTTCTTCATTTTTTCCTCATGGTAATTTTTCCATTTAATCATTTCTTCTGTAAGGAAATCTAGCTTCCTGGCTGACTTGAATCAGATGTCATCTTTGTTCTGTTCTGGCTTTCAATACATTATTAACAAAAAATATAAGTGGGGGGGAAAAAGCTTTCTTCATCTCCAACTCAAAAATTAAAAGAACATGAAAAAAAAACCCCAGCAAATCAACTCTTTTCCTGATTTTCTCCTTCTGTGATTATGTTATGGAAAACTTGCTAGGTTTTGGTTGTCCCTTTTTCATCCCACTTCACAATTCCTTTGTAGTGTTTTTCTGTTGTTATTCAGCTCCATCTTCATATAATCTAAAAATAATTTGGTTCCTTTTGATTCATTTAATTCTAGTGCCATCTGGGATTGTGGCAATTCTGATGTTTCTCCATCCTTGTAGACAGCAGCATATATTGCTTTTCAGATTTTCAGGCTATGATCTGATTTGCAAACACTTCAGTGATTTTCTCTTTATGTGCATGTTTGAAGATTACAAGGAAGACTGGAGTCAGGTTTTGAAGAGACTTTTTATCATATAGAGAAACACAACCTGGCAGTTTAATTTTAATTGGTGGCCAAATGGGCTGGAAAGTAAACTACCCAAAATCCTAATGGAGGCAATGTTTCCCTTTCTAAATCCTAACACATGAATGAAATGGAACTCACTATAAAGAACTAGGCTTGTTTACAGTAGAAAATTCTGCTTTAAAAACAAAGAAGCTTTCTTTTTCTCTGCTTTCTGGTGAGTGTTCTTGGACAGAGAATCTGGAAATATGCTCAAGTTGAGGGAGAAAATTACCCAAATGCTGACGAGGCCTCTGACACTTCATCTTCTCTTCTGCATCTGTTTACACAGATCTTTGTTTGCACTTACCTTGAAGGGCTTTTCCGTGTCATTCCTCTACACTGCATCTCCCTCTGTCAGCCTGGCACTTGAGAATAAGTCATAAAGTGGAATGTTTCATCACTGCACATTTCTTTTTTAATTTGCTAGTCTTGAATTTTAAAACTGGAAAATGTAAAAAAAGTGTTAATGTTCCAAAAATATGTTTTAATACATGCTTATAATTTTTTCCTCATCTGTGAAAGATCATTATACAGCTCTCCTGTAAGTGTGAGCTGACACCTCTCTAGAGCAGCAGGGGACCCCGGAGGTGAGGCATGGGGCCGAGGCTTAGAGGCTTTGGGTCTACTTGTACTTCCCTGCAGTGAGGTGACCAAGTCTTGGCCCACAGAGCTGACTTTCTAGGAATCTTTGTACTGCAGCTACCTCAATAACAATATCTATCTTTTTAAAATGCATTGAGACCTGCAGTTAAGTAATACCATCAGACCAGCATCTCAGAATTCTGATGTTTTAAGGTAATTCAGATTGGTTTTGGTTTTGTTTGGGGTGGTTGTTTTTATTTTTTATCTGCATTTTCTGCATCCTAATTCACACTATGATCTTGTGTCAGGCATATGGTAAAAATATTACAGTCACTGGGATAAATATCTTTCCAAAGGAGGTGGCCCTGGAAATGAAGGTCGTAAGGTTGTCTTGTGGTATTGATTCATAGAGGCAGTCAGTTTATCCCAAAATGAACACTATGTTGCAATTCATACACAAATTAAAGAGTAAATAGTCATCTCAAAAGGGATGATGCGAAGGGGAGGATAAATGGTGTAATATCTATGGGAACTTTGCACCAACATATAACCCTCAGGAAAAGATGCAGGAAAACACTGTGGAGAGATTTAGACATGCAACTGAGGCCAGGATCTGAATACGATGGAATCTGGGATAGGAAGAGAGAGAATGGAATTCAGTTCAGCTGTGTTCAGTCATAATTATTCAGACTGGTACAAAATGGACATTGTGGCTTGTTGGCAAGACGTGGATACTGCAATGATTTAGCTTTTCTGTTACTCTGCATACAGAAAAACAAATAAATAGTCTCTTCCCTGCGGTGGAATGAGAGTGTCTCATAGGCTAGTCTGCTGGAGCTGTTTGTGAGGCACACAAGGGAAGAACAGAAAAATTATGGATGTCATTTATATTGTACTTTATTTTTAGCATTTTAGTATGTTTTCTCTGTGGTTATGAAAATTTTTGGGTTTTGCGGGAGATTGTCAAAAAAAAAATCCACCCAAAGAGAAAGCCAAGACCCATTTCCGGTTGTGATTGAACTAACTTAACTGGCCAACATGTTTCAGCTTTTGCTGATGAAAACATACAGTCAAATGGCAGTAAAAAGCTTTTAACTGTAAACCTGTAAATGTTGTTGAAAATGGTAATTAAGGAGACTTCTATGCATGTTTTAAAAAAACACACAATAGAAACAGTAATTGTTACCATGGACATGGGATAAGATCAGCTTTTCTGCTTCTATATGGAAGAAAAACCAGTCCAGAGTGATACCTGTATTTTAAAGTGCTCATGAGCAGAAATCTTTCTCCCTGGAGCCTCACGTTTTCCTCAGTGAAATCAACAGCAATGTTCTATTCAATTATAGAAGTGCAATATCAAAATTTATACAGCATTTAATTGCATGTTTAAGGGATATGACTTTTAAATCGTAACTTATAGTTAAAAATCGTAAAATATTGTATATAACCACTCATCACCATATATACCTTCCAAGTAATGACAATTAGAGAACCTTGTTGATAAATGTGCAGAATAAACTAGGAAATCTGTTCACAGTATTACAAATGCAGACTTTTAGCACCAAGATTTACTTCCACTGTATGTCAATAGCCTATGTTTATGTTTTACTAGTGGATTGCTAAGAACAACCAAAAGTATAGGAGTTGCAGTAGTTGTTAAGGTAAGTCTTAGAAGACGAGCTATATTGCAGCGTGAGAAGGATGTATTATATGTAAATATTAATCACATAAAAAAGTATAAAAATTCAGAGGTAGAATAAAAGATATTCTATATGAATTGCAAAATGCACAAGTTTTATAGTACTGTAAATTGTTTTCAGAGATAATGGAATCATTTAAGACAGAGATATAAGCACTAATCATCAAATAACTATTGAGAGATAAAAGTTTTTTCCCTGAACAAAGCTTCACACATAAAAATATGAGATAATAAAATAACAGACGCAGATCATAAAGGATATAAAACTCTGAACGCATGATGAAGCTGAAAAAGGGTGTAATGTTTTAATTTGCAGCATTCTGGAGAGGGTAGGGTGAAAAATACAAGCAGAAGAGCAGAATGTCAGAAGGGGACCATGAGATGGTGTAGAGGTGACCACGTGTAGGTTGTTATTGCATGTAGTTGAATGCTAAATGGAATGTATTGAAAGGGAATCCTTGCTCAATAATAGCAGAGAATTGGGGGGAAAAAAAAAAGCCACATTGAAGGATGGATGTTTGGTCAGGGACGGGTTCAGTAAGAAAAAACAACCCAGGTTTTAAAAAAAAAAAACAACCCAACAACCAACCCATATTAAGTCTAAGGAATTAATATGCTGTTAAAGAGCTTGTAAACTTTGGGGGAATACTGCTTTTAAACAGTCTCTACTCCTGGTGTAGAAGTGTGCTGTGAACTGTGCTCATAGGCTCAAATAAAGTTACCAGAGACAAGTGATAAACCTGCAGCTCTGTCCAGCTTATGAAATATGATGCAGACTCCTATGAACCCATATTTTTTGAAGATGAAATTGGATAGTGCTTGGAGGGAAAAAAGGAAATTATGAAAATCTTCAGATTCCTGTATGCAAAGTGGTGTTCTAATTTTTTGGAGAGAGTATGTCCATCAATTATAAGGTTATTAGATTGACCTGAGTATCTCTAGTATTCCAGACAAACTGCACAGAACTCACAAGTGAGCATGCATTAGTTCTTGATACGCATTTTGGAAGAGAGGTTTACTTAAATAACTCACCCTAATGTATGTATAGGAAAAGAAGAAATGTCTTCTCAGTGCCACTCTTCTTGCAGTTATTTGGCACTCTGAGCTGCAAAAGCATTTTATTTATTTTAAAATGCCTTTAGATAGAAATTACTTTAACAATCTATTTATTTTGTCAGGTTTTGAGTATGGATCTACCGTTTATGTGGATTTACAAAGAGGTATCAATGTATACTTGAAACAACAGTGTTCTGAGCTCTCATTGAAAGAGGTTTGGAAGTTGCTGTAGTTGCGTGAGCAGATTCTGAATTGGTTATTGCAAAGCTGTGGGTGTCTGGCAGAACCAAACTCTTCTGTATGTATGTGTTTCCAAGAAAAGATGCAAATTGGGCTGTGCCAGGTAGTCAGTCTGCTGGCAGTATAAAATAGCTCTTATGAGTATAAATGGTTTCCTTCAGCAACACAGATTCTAATGGGGACTGAGACACTGGTTTATAAAACAGTATGTAGTCTGCTAATTTCTCTTCATCACGATGTTCCTGAAGAGCATGAATCCTGAGGCACTATCTGGGTAACACAGGAAAAAGCTTCCAACTGAGCCCTTTTTTTGTGGAATTTTATCCCTGAAAATAAGAAGGACCGATGTCAACATATGTTTCTAGCTATCTTCGTGTGTAGATTAGTTTTTGAAAAGGGAAAGGGAAGTTTGAGAAATTAAAAATTAGGGAAATCAAGGCAAATTCTGAAGCCTCATCTTGACAAGAACTGTAAAATTTTCAGGTATATAGTTCAAAAACCAAAAGCGGGTTTAGCAATGGCTGTTGTTTAAACAAAACTATATAAAAAGAAATATTATAGCACTGGTGAAGATCTATGTTACTATTCATAGTTAGCTTTTCTAGATAAAATTAGAGTAACAATAGAACACCTAAAAAGCTTTCTCTATTTTTTAGTAAAGACAAGTCAACAAGATGCTTACAATACTGACACCACCTATTTCCTCCAAAAGAAACTTGAAGTTTCACTTATTTCCCCAGATAAACTCCACCCAAAAAGAAAAGTGTATCATAACTCTGCCTGCCTTCAGCAAATTGCCTTGAAATATGCTTTACTGGTTTAGCAGTACTGGGACTTTTATCTCTTTTTCATTAACTACTTTTTCTCTCAAATTCTTTTGATACTTGTGTTATGATACGCAGTATATTGCTGCTGGTTTAGAAGAGTCACAGAAATCTTTGTGGTGGAATTTGTAAGGAATTTTAAACCCCTAAAGCCTTCTGACCAAATAAGGTCACACCAGCAGTTACAGTGCTGATCAAATGCACTTTTTACATCCTCATCCACATCTCAAGTATTGTAGCAGAGGCTGCTTCAAAAGAGCAGGAGGATGGAAGTTTTTTTGGAAACTTTTGCACTGCACGTCTACAGGACAAGAAAACCTTTTTACAGCAACATCAGAAATAAAAAAAGGCTAGTCTTCGCTATGACTTTCCCATTTTATTATTTTCTCTAGTGAAAACTTTCAACTGGTGCTTTCACTGACCTCTTTTAACATCTTATTTCTGCCTCAGCTGATATATAAGAAATGAAATGTAACTGTTGGACAACTGTAATTCTTAAGTCAGCATGTTCTGTTCAGTTTCACTAAATGAGAAGAACCTTAAATATGCTCTCCCTTCTGTGCCCTTTTTGATCACAGTATTAGGATGGCCCTGAAATCCAGCCAGCTTTCCGCTCTTTTGAGGTACAAATCAAAACGAAAACCCATTGTGGAATCTGGTCTTGTAGGCAATGCTCACATATTTGATATCAGAAAATGGATGATGATACTATTATTATATTACTGTTTAGGCTACTGATCAAGCTGCTGTTGTAGATACCATACAGGTTGGGAACAAAAAGACTATAAAAGTTCCATGCAAATTGCAAAACAGTAGTTTGAAACATAAGGTGCAGCGTGTCCAATAGACTAGGCAAAATTCAAGCCAAACTGCTGCCAGGTAGTCCCTGTAATTTATAAATATGTATTCTACAGATAGAGGGGACCAACTTGCTGTGTTGAGTAGATACTGCACAGAGCATGCTTTGTTCTGGTCCCACCATTGTTCTTTAGCAGTGCGACAAGAGCTACCAGAGGTTGGGAGACCCATAGAAAGCTGAAACAATTTTAGACCAACTAGGCAGAGTTGTTTTCCTTCTTTGCAAGTGCTATGCTAGGTGCAATACCTTTATTTTTGTGTTTAAGAGTTGGAGTTGCAGCTTGTAGGTATCTTAGGAAAATTCCCCAGTGAACCATCTGATGTGCTCTTGCTTACGTTGAGGAATGGCAAAGCTTCTGTAGGAGCCTTGAATGCAGCAATGTTTGACCGTTGCTATCAGCATTCCAGCACCATTCACTTCTTCCAGGGTAGAAGATGGTGCTACTTACTCTCTTCATTGGAGTCATAAAGAATAAAGGAAGAGCGTTTGTGGGACTTCTTGAGTTGTTGAACATATTGCCAGTGAGTAGCTTGTCTCTAAACCAGTGGGAAATATCCGGTACAAGCAGATGGCCAATCTTCATTCATCTCTATGCTGTATAGCGTACAACAGTTCTTTCTCTTTTATTTTTTACAGCACTCTCATTTCAATCAGATTAGTGATGGGGAGATATTCATAGCAGTCTGTGACTACCTGGACACTGAGTGGCCATCTTCTGCCAGAAGTACCTGGTCTGTTGCTTGGGATGCAGAGATTAATTCCCTCCCCCCCGCCCTTTGCTGGACTGCACAAGACAGAAAAAGCATCTTCTGCCAGTGTTATTGTGTTGAGATTCAGCTTGTGAGGGCACTTCTGAGGAACAAAGGATGGAGAACAGACTGTTAGGATATATCTATTTCCATTTTTATTCCTGAGGACCATCCTCAGGACAGAATTTGCCTTCCTGGTTGCCTTGCAAGAGGATATACATGTTTGATCAGGTACTTTGCACTGCTGTGTAGGGCTTAACCCCAGATACGCATTCACGGGAAAGTGTCGAATGCAATGGTTCATTGTGAATGCAACCCTGTGTGTACTGTAAGATGTTCCCCCCGTAAAGCACTGAAAACATTTGATCTTCTTCCCCTCACATCCTTTCCTTTCTGGGACTAGCACTGTGGTATAATTAGATTCAGGTTTTAGAAGTTTGCTCTACTGTATCATACAGTATTTACTTTATGTAGCAGAGTGGACAAAGTCTGTGTATGTGCAATTGGAAGCCCATACCAGCTGGTTCACCTTGGAGGCTACAGAATTCTCTTGGAAAAAGGAGAGGCAAATTCAAGTTTCTACTAAACTGTTATCTCAGATGCAGTCTTAGTGCCCTCGCCATGATACCCTACCAGGTATTTCCTTTTCATAATAATTTTCAGATGTTTCCATTCCAAGAAAAAAATAGACTCTTGAAAACATGTTTACCAAGATTACCAAATGAAGGAAGGTGATTTCAGCTGGATGTAGTCCTTTATTTGTTGTAAACAAATCAGATGTTGGCTACATGAACATCTTGTTTCATTTCTGTTATTTACAGACTAGGCTGACAGTTAACTTTTACAAAACATTCAATTAAAACCCAGCTGCAGAAGTCTTTGCTTTCACCAGACTCTGAAAATGTCCAATTCTTTATTTTTTCATAATGTATTGTATTCCTCCCTGTGGTCTTTAAATTACCTGGTCATCAAAAAGGCATTTACATGTCTGTTAAAGTAAGTGCGCTCAGCAGTGCCAACAAAGTTATGCATAAGGATATAGTTTATGTATGCAGGTTGCAATCTAATAAAAAATCAGTCACTTCATGTTCCTAGTTTTGTGATATTTATCATCATAAGCAAGAAGCAGATAGAGGCTGGGGTGGGGAAATGAGAGGGTAGCAGAGGATATCATTATAACCAATAGAAGACAAATCTCCTAAGTGAAAGCAGATTCTTGCAAAATCCCAGGTAAAAGCTGTTGACAGTTTCCTTTGTGTCTCTAAGCAGCACTGACCTAAAACAGCCCCATAAATTAAGCTGCTCAAGAACAGTACATAACAGAATGGACATTCTGCCAGCCCCTCGCTAGTGCCCAACAGGATGCCATCATTTTCTATACAGGCAGCTGGGTGAGCTAATTGCGTGGCTAAGGAAGCATCAGCAGGTTGCAAGAAATCAGTAGTCACCTCTGCAATATACCTGGTAAATTATCAGTACATTTAAGCAAAGCTGTCTCTCAGTACTGTGGTATAAGCTACAGACAGGTTCGAGGCTCTGTTACATAATCAACAGATGTGTGTCTGCAATTAGAAAGACACCATCTTCTCCAGTACCAAGTCAATGCAGAAGAGCTGTGAGAGTGGCTGGAGGCAGGCTGTGCTTGCATTATTTCACTAGGCACCTGCAGCATAACACACCAAGCTGATCTGGCATGCAGCACATGATCCAGTTCTTCCAAATCACCCACGATGTGCCTATATCGAGTCTAAACAGGTTTTAAGTTTTCACATCAACTGTAGACCAGCAAATGATATCAGGTCAGGCGTAATGATATAGTGGCAAGGTTGGATGAGGCACTACCTGGAAGAAATTCTATGGTACAAAGCAAACTCTTCAGGAAAAAAAAATCCATTTGTATTTGAACTACAGCGTGAATTTATATTGAATCAGTATTTTGACTTACGCAGTGTGTTACATATTTTTCACCTGATGGTTAGGAGCTCTAAAGCTGGTTCATTTATAGTTTTGAGTCGTCGCTTGGGTAAAGTAGATTGGAAAAGTACTGCTATGTCAAGTGGAAAGTCTTCTGAATTAGTCTTGACTATTGTATGCTAGGTAAACCTTTATCATTACTCTTTTCAGCTCTATGAACAATCGGATGAATCCCTACTGAGAATAAAAATAACACTTTTGTCACCTTTGCTCAGACTAAGCAGTGCCTGACTCCACATGGATTTCCGTGGAAATCTGAATCTGCCCAAAGGATAAGTCAGTGATTTCTGGCAGACTCGATCCAGAGTGAAGAAATCTGCTGTGATTAGCTATGGACAGGCAGTAAAGGGATATCTGCACTGTTCTGATACTGATGTTCAAGCTGTGTCCCTGAAGGGCAGCCTCAGTGTATCTCACTGGCATGTTTCATGCTTTTTTTTTTTTTAAAAAAAGGTGTTTTTTGTGTCTGCAAACAATACTTTTTCCTTCGCTATGAGTTATCAAGATCTGACTGAAGCCTGACATCAGAGTTTTAATCTTGTCCTGCAATTGCTTGAAGAAGGAAAAGGGAATGTGAAATGAGCCATGAGAAGGGACCAGAGTGGATGCTGTTAGTTCTGGTTTCCTCCTCCTGCCCTGCATGTGGTGTGTTAGGAAAGGAGAATTTGCCAGAGATGACATGCTGAGAGCAGTAGCGCTCACCAACAGTCAGATAAAGCATGTTGCTGTTTCCACAGATTCATGCTTTCAGAGGCTTTTGTACAGCAAGTAATATGTTGTCTTAGGTAGGTGTTTATGTTGTCAGACAAGCATCCGGGAAGAGCTGTCCATTTTCAGAGCGATGTTCAAGGCTTGTTACATCCTGTGGGATCTGTCTGGTCCATCAGTCAGGCTGTGGGTAGGGGTATAGCGTTATGGAAAACAAGCTTATTGGTTGTTCTCTGGCTTAGTCCATCTGGTGAAGCATCAAATGCATAGGAGTACTTGGTCCAGGTAGAGTAGCTGGGGCAATGCGCTGCTGAAATTTAGAAAATCTGGGTAGTAAGTGTATACTCTGCTCATATGATTGCCTGATGAAAACAAATTTTTACCCGTGACCAGACTGTGCACATGTCCTGTTTTATGAGACCTCTCACTCTTTTCTGTGCTGGGTGGTCTAACTTCCAGTGTGCCTCTTCATAACCTCCTGTGGCAGCTACTACTTGTCACAATTCAGTAACAGCTCTCAGTAACTCCAGGAGCTGGCAGTCCTCTAGAAATCTAATGTGCTTTATACTGCTTTTATAGCACTTTTGCCAAAGTCAGAAGGTATCAGGTCAAACAAGCCTTGAAAATTGGTGGAGGTAGGAATTGGGATTTTCAAAGCTAAGAGCTTCCCTTGGTATTAAGACGTTTTTATGTGGGAGTGGTCTGCTTCTTTCTTACAAATACTAGAAATGTAGTAAGCAATCAAGTCATACAAATTTTTTTCGACTGCCTTAACGAGAAAGTTTACCAGCATTTCTAGTTCATTATATGGAAGCTACGTAGCAGAAATACTGGCAGTATTCTGCACTTGCACTTAGAACGCAAGTATCATATGGCAGCGGTTATACATAGTATTAAATATTCCAACAATTAAGTTTGGATTCTACAAATTCTACAAGAAAATAATGTTTGAAGCAGTCAACTTTCACTCTAATTATCCAGTAGTTCTTCTGTATTCAAGCCACTATGGTGTCAAGCCAAAGAAATAATTGAATGAAATACAGCGAATGTTAAAATATGTATCTACACACATGCACTGTAAGTTGACAAATGTAAAAAATGTGACAATGTAAAAAGCACTTTAACAAATCTTGTTATTTAATGTTCAATTTAATGATTAAGTGGTCATATATATGTTGGATGTGCTGCCACAGTAAATACTGTTTAATTTTAGTTCTTTATTCCTTTGGCCTCTTACGCAACAGGTTGGCATCGCATCTGTTTATGGAAGTATTGCAATTTCTAAACTCGCATGGTGCCGCCTCCTGGGGGTGCTTGGGAGTGCAGCAAACGGGTGGAGGGGGAAGATTCTTGTATCACACCCTTTTTTTTTCTCTTGGGTATATGATGAACCTACAAGACAGTACTCAAGGCGTAGGCTGGCTGCTTGATGATGGTGACATGCTGTGGCAAATTGTTTTTAGAGAGTAGTTGGCTGGTGGAGAGCGCAGGGCTGAACCCTACCTGTAATCCAGGTCCTGTGTATAAAGGAGCATATGCTTTTATTTTGGGACCTTCAGCAGAAGTAACTTGGAGAGCACACTGGCTCCCAGTCTTCCTGAAATACCCTGTTCTATGCAGCCAGCATGGCTGTGAAACAGCCTGCCGGTTGCTTTTGCTGCCTCTGCCTGCTACATCTAGACGACAACATCAATTTGCAATTACACTCTCTTCTGCTTCTCCCGCATCCTTCGTTACAAAGCACAGGCCCTAACTGTAGTAGCATCTGTGTGGGTCTTCAGTATACAAAAACAGAATTAACATTTTCTCTTCCTTTACAGAGCAAGGAGGTTCTTTATAGAAGAATCGGCCTGATTAGCTCACTGGTTTTCATGCGCTTGTTTGTTTGCATGGTATGAAGGCTTTTTCTATGAATGGGAGGAATGTTTAGCATCTGATCGTACTGAACTGAAAAGATTTCCCGTCTGTATAATTAGCCTTATTTGTATGATTAGGGTTTATATACTAATTGCTTGGGTTTGGGTTTTTTTTCAGTTTGCCTTCCCTGTATGTAGAATATTCATCAGACAGCTCATGTCAGAAAGTCAGAGATTGAAGATTGTTGTTTTTCTGTTTTTCGTGTCTGTACAAGGACTGCATTTGCCACTGAAGCACTGAGTTGTTGAACGTTATCTAAACACCACTTAATGTCAGCATATTTTCCTGAGTGATGTGATGATGAATTCTGGAGAAAAAAAGTCTTAGTGAAATTTCATCAAAGAAATAATCTAGTGCCAAGAAATCCCATAATGAACTCAAGATTTAACAGCTGCCAAATATACTGCTTAGCATTAGCCACTCTTGTTGAGGTATCAAAATAGTATACAATGAACACTGCAAAACCTGCTTTCTCTAGCACTTAATGTAACTTTTCTAAACCTATTTCATTATGTGCAAATGGCACTGTCTTTTATAGTAGTAGCATGTATTCATGCTCAACATTCTTCTTGTCTCTCTCTAGCATGATAAAGACTGTGGTGCATCCCATATGTCTTAGAACTTAATCATTCAGTTATCAGTAAAAATAGAAATAAAATTATGTGAACATGCTGGTGAGAGAGAGAGCAATCAGACTCAGTTACAAAAAAAAGACAGTCCAAACTTAAGTGTCATCTAGATAATTTACCAGGCTCAAAACATGAAGTATTTAATAGTGAACTGTGTCATCTTTATAGGTATTTTGAAGATTGTGTAGATTGTCTGAGAATAGAAAAGGAATTAGGATTATTAGAAATAGCAGAGTAGGGTAATCTCTTCTAAATCCATAAGCAGTCTTGTCAAGCAAAAATATTCACAAGGTTGGCACAGTGGAATCTATTAAGCCAGCGGTTGTGTTGCTTTCTGCTCTCAGAAACTAGTGCTCTAAGGCTTCACCGTGTGCTAGCCTTCATCCCTTATAATGCTTTGTTATGTACCCTACAAGACCTGCATGGGAAAGGACTAAATTCTGGGAAAAGCAGACCGGCTGAAAAGGCAGTGCAGCAGTGTGGTATCTGTGTGGGTCCGACNCTTTGTTATGTACCCTACAAGACCTGCATGGGAAAGGACTAAATAATTCTGGGAAAAGCAGACCAGCTGATAAGGCAGTGCAGCAGTGTGGTATCTGTGTGGGTCCGACCCTCTGCTTGTCTGCATGTGGACGCATGCTCATTTTCCAAATGTGACCTGCCAGGGCAGCAGAAGGGAATATATCATCTACTTGCTATTGAGAAATGGCACATTCCTTTCAAGTTTAGCTCAGCTGCATCCTGACCCTACAGGGCTGTTTGCTCAGATGTGTAGTGTATTAAACCGTGTTAGGAGGCTGAATTCAGTGCAGTTGGTTTCCTGGCTTGTTAAATAACAAAAAACAAATAGCTTCTCTGTTTTTTCTCTCTGTAAGATGGAAATTACAGAGGAGTGTTAAGAACTTTGGGTGAAAAAGTTCTGCTCAGTGAAGTTATTTGTGATGTTGTAACACAGCACTGAAGGCAGGATTAATGATCAGGTACAGAATTTTCCTAACGGAGGAGTGATAGTAGTAGTTTAGATGCAGTAACTAAAAATCAGTTATTGATACAGCTCTATAGTAATGGTAGTAAATACTGTTGTTATAGAATGCGTAAATCATGTTGCTTCTGTGTTGTTTCATTTGCATAGCTGTAGACTCCCTTATTGCTCAAATAAAAGCACACCTACTTTTGTACGCATGCTTTTTGTTTAAGATGGTGTAGCAGAGTTGGTCTATTAATATCCTGACTTGTTTTCTACTTAGGTGACATATGATCACTACCATCCATTACCAGTTTTTAAATGCCTCTAGATTTGGGTTTTCTGCTACTTTTTATAGCCTCATGTGATAGAAGGTATTTCCTCATATTCAGTGTTTTCATTTTGGAAAAGCGCAAGTTGCAGTGCTATCCCAGTTGTCATTGTTTCTTGCTAATTCTTTAGAGAAATTCTTAAACTTTAGTAAACTCATCCAATAGGATATGGTTTNTTTCCTCATATTCAGTGTTTTCATTTTGGAAAAGCGCAAGTTGCGGTGCTATCCCAGTTGTCATTATTTCTTGCTAATTCTTTAGAGAAATTCTTAAGCTTTAGTAAACTCATCCAATAGGATATGGTTTGCAACAGAGAAATATTTGACAGAAGTTCTGATATTTCAGGAAATCTCATCAAGTCTGTCAGAACTGTCATTAAATCATAACTCCCTCTGGAGTGTGTCTCTATTTCTTTTAAGGCCTCTGAGATCAGCCTTTCTCTTTTACTAGACTGCAACTTTTCTTTTACAGCAGACAGCTCCCAAGCGGCACATCTAGCTGCAGCCATGTATTTTTCTTTGCTAATGCCAGTAGTGTTAACAGCATTGGATTGAATTAATCTTTACTGAAAGTGTAGCAGTTAGGGAGGATCTTCAAATGCTTTTCTCCAAAGTATTTCTTCCTTGTAAGAGAAAAATTTGGAAAAAAAAAAAAAAGCCTAATACTTAAGAACTCACACAAAGAAGTTCATTGCTGTCACTGAATTAACCATCCACACATATCACACAGATGTACGAAAAAAGAAGGCATCAGTTTTTCCTCCAAACTCTTTGAAAGCACGGGTGCCTTGAATAGGTGCTCCAGATTTGGTCAAGCGTATGAGATGGATTTAAAGTCCTACAATCGGGGCTCAGATTCAAGGGACATTATGAATAGCTTAATTGTAATTACCCTCTCCAGTCAGACTGGATTGTCATATAAAATCTTTTAAATCAAATGAAACACAGGATTTCAGTGAGAAGCGATTGTCCTTACCACTCTATCACACTTGGTATAAGTAGTGCTGTGGATAGTATATTGCGAGAAAAGACTTGTTTCCCCATGATAAAACATCCTTGGAGGGGATTACAAGTAGCCAGGCTTCTGAACAGCTGATATGCAGCTGGAGATGTGTTATTCTAGGTACCTACTGCAAGAATACATTGAAGAAAATGTATTGTGAGACTGAAGCATAAGCTAATAGAGCAGAAAGACCTGTTTCTGTGGATATAGTGACTAGCTGAGTGGTAGTGTTGTTGGCCTGTGCTGCTGTAACTTCAGGGAGTGCTTTGAGCGGTTTTGTCCTGTTGGAGAATTTAGTGTCTGTATAAGTTGTGTGTGAATTAAACCTACGGCCAGCTGTGATTTATGCAGACTTTTACGAGACTGTAGAAATTCCACAGCAGGGCAAACTCCACTCCAAACTCCACTTTCCAAATGGGATATTGCAGAAATAAGGATTGTTCGAAAACCAAAACAGTTCTAAAATCTGTGATGACTTGAGCACAAATGATGCTGATTTAAAGCTTTTTAAAAAGGCAGTGATATAAGTACAGCTTCTATATACAGCACACCCCCAGTTGCCTTAGAGCTGAAATTAGATTCCTGTGCTGTCATCCTGTGTTTTGGGTAACTAGCTGCTGCAGTCAGTGAAATCTCAGTAGGAGCTTCTGGTCATCTCCTTTCCAGGGCAGTGTCTGCTGTCTTTACAGTTTCTCATTGCCACTTGGCGAAACTAGGGAATTCTTCATTTCTTCCTGGCAGATGTATACTGAACTGCTTTGTGTCCCCCTGTCCGTAAATAATTTCCATTACCAGTGCACTGCATAGGGTGCTAGTATGGTGTGTTAAAACTAAGCCACTCTCTCTTCCCATCATGCCTGTGTTCAGGATGCCTTGAATCTCCTGGTTTATGGCCAACATACTGCTAGCTTTCTAGGAGTGAAGAGTATTGATTTACATACCCAATAAATATCTTGTAGGCATTTTTCCTTTTTTAATCATTGTTCAATAAACACAGGTGGACACAAATAAATTGACACCATAGTTAAGGTCTCCTAACAGCTCTACTCACATCTCCAGGGGCCTTTCTGTAGCCTCTAGGATTTTTATAAAAATGTTTCCCCTAAAAAAATTACATGATAATCTGCTTATTTTGTTATAATTAACTTTGCTATGTTTAAAACTTAAAGAAAGAAATGAGTAGAACCATACCACTATATTAATCTGAGAAGAGTATCTTATATTTCTTAAAATTACTTCTGATTTTTATTTCATTAGTCTTGTTGATATGATCAGTAAACGTCTTCTCAGCCACTGCCAAATTAAAATAATACTTACTTCATTTTTATTGCACATCAATAAGAACATAGATGACACATGAATAGCAAGAAGGAGCAGACAAGTGATTTTTATGCTATTTTAAATGTGAATATATTAGATCTAATTTGCTAACATGAAACACATACTGATACGCCTGAAGTGTTTAGTGGAAAAAATGCATGCTGTAAATTCAGTTTTTAGACTAGGTACTTCCTTATCTATTTCCCTTATACTAATAAAAAAGTTCTTGATTTCTGTTTTTCTTTTTTTAATGTCATTGTCATTTCATATGGAGATAGAACTGTTTTGCACTGGCAGAAATGCATGAAAATCTCTTTGCAATAGGTTTAATTTAATTTATTATTCATCAGTATTTTCTGTGTAGTCTTATAAAGCAAATTCCTCGGTAACAGTTCATGAGCACTTCTGTTTGTCTTTCTGCAGCTTTGTGTTTGACGAGTGGGGTGGCCCAGCAGGTGAAGTTACATGAGTAAAGTTTCAGACAAGCAAACTCCATAAGGTATGTGAAATATTAACTAAAACACATCTTCTTTTTATTTTCAGAAAGTATATTTTCTTAAAATTAATAACATTTTGAGGATCAAAGAACATTATACAAACAAATGATCTGAATGCTTAGGACACTTCTACAAATAGTAGTAGAGAGATCCCACTGTACTGGTTCTCAGAATATATGAAAATGGCAACTTGTTTGTATTTTGCTCTCACGTATAAAGAGTGTTTGAAGGAAAAGCCAGAGGGAAATATATATCTTTTTGATGCGGGGATGAATATTCTTTTTGAAAGAGAATAGAACTCAGTTAATTTCAATATTCCATACTCAGTATTTCAGATCTTTTAATGTTTTTATATAAGCTTAAGGTTTTGGTTTTTTTTCCTATTATTTTCATAATAAAAAAAAATCCGTTAATTAACTTAGGAACCCACCCTATTGTTTGAGATAATTTCTCATGAAATTTCAATGGAAAAACCAGCACTCTGTCCCAATTCTTCATGCTCTTCTCCAGCATGGCTACTGTGCATAGTAGGAACAGTTAAACATCTACTTGAGCTGGTGTAAATACTGATCTCCAGGAGAACGTGGAAGCAGTTACTGTTTTTACAGCAGTTGCACTAGGAAGCACCATTCTCCTTTTAAAGCCCACTATATTTGACCTGATGGCAACCTAATTTTTTTTTTCAGAAGAGGTAGCTTGAGACTTTTCAGCAATTTTGTCAGTTCAGGGGTGGTGGGAAAAAATAACCTTGTTCATTCCCAGTGGTGTCAGCTATGAAGCTCAGTTTTATAGCAGAGGAGAGCCTGTGGAATGACACCAACCGTCCCTCTGCTATCTGGCTCAGCCTGATTGAACACATGGGTGGCGAAGGCCAGCGGAGTGGGCAATATCTATGTCCTCTGCCCTCTCATGCACCTACTCAGCTTTTGCACTGAGCACTGCCAGGGGACTGAAGAAAATTAGTCTGTGTTGGTCCAGCAGTTGTCAGGGTATCTAAAATCTGGAGATAGGTAAAGCACAGTTTTGATAATGAAAGAAAGGCTAATTGGAGTGGAGAAGGGCTGTGCAGAGGGAATAAGAAGAATCAAAAAGGGTTGGTTTTCCCCACTTTAACTTCTCTGAAAGCTGGTGTGAATATTAGCTGTGGAAGAACTGAATGATCATTCATGCCTAAATACAGAGCATCTCTTTGTGGACTGAGTGCCTCTTTTCTTCATTTTAATAAAAATGCCTAGGATAAAATTAAGATCACAGTTGAACAGGAATATAAACCTACTATTTCTTCAGTATTTCAGGTTTCTCAAAACAAACCTTTAAACAGAAAATACCTGACCAGTCTTTATGGCACAAAAATATATTTCCAAAGCTTTTTTCATCACTAGTCATCAGTATTTAAATCTCTACCTTTCCTCAAAAAAATTAGTTGATAACTGCCATCTACATATACATAGATTCTGCCTTTGGAGATGAAAGGGACCTATCTGTATGGACGTATCTATTCCGTCCTGAGAGCATGCCCTATGCACTGGGTATCAGACAGCTAAGTACAGAGGTCAGTCTATCTGGGCCCGTGAGGATGATAAAAGTGAACCGTGTCACCTCTGTGTCGGTTTCCCTACTAATCTGTTTTGCCTATTAAATCTCATCTGTCACCTTCATCACCTCCTTCTGCTCTAAAAATTTACTTCTCTTTACTGCTTTTTAACCTTTTTTTTATCCATTTGAAGGCTTTCTTATTTTATACCAGCTGGTTCTTTAAGGTCTTTTGGCTAAGGACTTGTCAAATGCTTTTGTGTATATAAATGTATCCTGAATCTCTGTTGTAAGTGTACCCACTGATGCCTTTAGAAAATATTTTGATAGATCATAAGGCATGACTTCCTTTACAAAGTCTGTTTCTCCTATTACTAATGAATATAATTTTCTACAAGGCCGCTCATTCTATCCTTTAAAACAGTTTCCACCAATTTGCCTGGCTTTACTGGTCCGTGATTACTCCGATCTCCTTTGGTATCAAAGCAAATTTAAGCCAGACGTTGAATAGCACAGCTGGTAGTTAAATCTTGAATTTCTTTATGGTATTGGCAGTTATCATGTGGTTCTGGTGGTTTGTTACTGCTCATTTGCTCATTAGAAAGCCTTTTTCAGTGTCTTCTGTCATTAATTTTGATTTGAGATAGGCTCTCATATACCACTGTAGAGAGACATTTAAGCATAGGAGTCTTTCCAACCTCCTCCACCAAAAACATATGCAAGAAATGTATTTATGTTTTTCTGCTATGGCTTTATCTTCTCTAAGCACTTCTTTTAGTTCTTCATTGTTTTTTGAGCCTACAGAATCTGAGCAGGATTCTTTCTCCTGTGTTTTTTATGCCTTTTTAAATTTGTTCTTCAGATACTTCTTTTCAGTTTGTCATATACATTATACCTGATAGAGTTTATGATCCTCTCTGGTTTCTTCATCTGGACATGAAACCTCTTACTCTGCTGTTTAGCAGCATCAGGTTATTTTGGTTTGTCTTCTAAGTTTTTAGTAGGCACAATTTATCTGTGAACAAAGTTGTCCTTGAATATTCTTCCTACTGCCTTTAAGAATTTTACTTGTTATTTAAAAAACAGAAAAGAATAATGAAAAAACCTTATCTAGTGCAGTGCTTCCAAGTAAGCCAAAAGTTGCTTCCTCTTCTCCTAGTTTCCTGACTGTCCATGAAATAATGATTCCTGGCAACGTATCTCAGTATGTTTACCACTCTCCACTGGGTATAGATGAAGTTTTCCTGTCACCACTGTCATTGCATAGTTGATAATGTAATGCTAATAGTATATTTCTCCTCTTTGCCCAGAAGATCAGTTCTGTGGGATCACATCTTATTAATGTGGTTATAGGCAGCTTGGCTGATTAGTTTTAAACTACTCCTTAACATATGGTACTGCTTGGCACAGCTTACTCTGTTTTTTGTATCTGTTTTCACTCCTGTGTTACAGTGGCTCTGATTGTTTTCTTTCGAGTAGGAGTCCTGTATGCTTATTATGCCCATATTTGATATTGTCACTTACAAGTGTGTAGGCACGCTAGTCAGGTAGGCAGTCTAGTTTCCTATCTTATTGCTTAGATGGCTACAGAAGAACATGCATAAGTTGTTTTAGTTTGTTTCTCTGTAGAACTGTTTCTCTTATGTAGAAAGAAGAAGAAAATGAAGCATGGAAGAGGTATTAATGCCAGAGTCCCAAAGACATTGTCCACAATAGGAGGTTTGCAGCTATCAGGCAGAAAGCATCAACTTTCTATTTTCAGAAGAAGTTCCTTTGCTCTTGATGAGAAATAGTAAAATCCTGCAGAACATAGTTCATTACCATATAGTTCAGTCTGGGATCGCTGATCAGGTTCACCCCTGTGTGCCCTCTTGTTTGCCTAAGTGGATTGTAGTTCATAGAAATATGTTGGGAAATAGTTTACAGGGGCACCTCTTTTAATAAGGGAGCTTGAACATCTGTCTCTCTTAATCTGTCACTTTTCCATTAAAAAAACACTTCTGACACCCAGTCAACCAAAAATATCCTGAGAACGGCGTGTTGGTTAGTTCAGTAGGAGCTTGTGAGTGGAAACAAACGGCCTGATTTGCACAAAATACCATGAGGTGCTAACGCCTCCACTTCTGTTGGTGGCTCAAACAAGTACAGGCATGTTCCACCTTCTCATGTTTCATGCTTTAATTTGGCATTAATGAGTTCTTACAAACATGGCCTCTGGTTTGATTTTTTTTTTAGTAGTCTTTTTCTCATTTCTACCAATCTGCCAAATGCTACATTGGGGTTTTGTGTTTGCCTTTTTTTTTTTTTTGTTAAGCATTAAGCAACTAGCTAGGACACATACAGTTGTATATGCGTTTCTAAAATAGTATCTGCTAGATGAATGCCTGGAAGTAATACCTCTATTTGCCTCGGATATTTCAAGTCTTACAATATGGTTGGATATACAAATCAGTCTGGTTTCCTTTTCCTGTCCTTTTGAATGTCACTTACTTAGGCTTTCTTTATGAGAAGAATGTCTGCTTTCACAGATGTTATAATTTACAAACTAAATTATGAATGTAGAATTCTTTTCTTACGAGAAATAATGAAAAACGTCGACCATTATGTACAAAAATGGCTGCAGCAGGACCCTGTAACATGTCCTATGAGTCTTTCTTGGGTTTTAGCTTTGCTTTTGACTGCAAGAATTGCACAGTTGCAAACTAATGCTTGATCTGTTTTAAACTGGTGTCAAAAATAGTTGCACTTTTCAACATTGCAAAAATGGCTTTAAAATTTCAGTGTTTGGATTTCATTGTCTGTTTCCTGTCACGAATCTTCAAACCTTTTAGAGTCAGTTTTCAGGTATTATTTTTGCAACCTAACGATGTTGTATGTTGCAAATATGCCAATTTTTGAGAGAATAAAAAATAATAACCCCCACACACAAAACCAAAAAAAAACCCCAAAACTTAAAATGGGTTTGTTTTCTCCCTATTTGATTTTTGTTGTTGCTTTCACAACCTTACAAGCCAGTGTTCCCTATTCTGTCACAGGTTAAGCATGGCACAAACCATAACAGAAAAAACCCTATGTTCTCAGTTCTCGAGATTTATCTAGTGCCACTTAATTGCATAGATTAATTTACTATGGTCTGAGTCGCAAGGAGTTCTTGCTGTAGTCAGTAGCAGCATGTTGGGGAAAACTCTCATGTTGTTACAATGGAAGAACACCATGTTGCATGGGCTAGGGTAGGCTATTGCTGCTCCGGGTATTGGAGTGTACCAGGGAGCTACTTAAGGCAAAATGAACTCTCTGCTACTGAAACTCTTTAGTTAACAGTGGGCAGCTTGGCATGTGTAAATTAGCTGGGATTGCAATTTAATGGGTGTTGCTGATTATCAGAGATGAATGCTGGCTAAAATGTATTAGAAAGCTAGAACCGAGCCTTCTGTCCTTTCACAATGAAATATTTGTAATCCACCTGTTTAACGAGAACGATTGTCAAAATATGACAAATGCAGCAATATGAATAAAACCAGCAAACAGCTTAAAAAAAATAAAGTCCAACTATATGAGTAGATGAGCAGTGTTCATGCTTTATTTACTTTAATAGATTTGCAAAGCTAAGTCCTGTACAGCTGTTTTAAAATTTATGGAATTCATTTCTAAAACAAACCACTTGGATGACAGACACAGCTATGATTTCTGTTGTGTCTGTGCCAGGAAACCCTTTGGTTTTGTACTGCAAACACTCTTTAATAACAGATCTTGTGTTTAGCCTTTTGGCTTCTGAAAACAAATTACTCCCTTTTTGATATCCAGCTAATTGTGACGCAACTTCGTGATTTAGCTGTAAGTTCATATTTGTGACTTGATATCCGTTCCTTTCATAACAATGCAGCTAGGACTGGCAATGGTATTGTACAGCTGAACCATATATTGTTAATCCAACATAATGCTCACCAACGGCACCTCTGCCGCATTATCCAATGTGCCTGTATGATAATACTGTTGATTTTGATTGCTTCTTGTACACAGATGTCGTTTTAAAATGTGCTTGAGCTCCTGATAGATTTCCAAATATTTCCAATTGACAGCCTCCTTACAAATACCCATTTCAGGGAACGTGAGCCAACATTTCCATAATCATGTTTGGTCATTCACATAACCATCACATTTGAATATAATGAGGAAAACTGATCGTGCTAAAACACAAGCATTAATTGGAAGCAAATGCCAAAAAGATGTTTTCGTAATGAATGCATCAATATTTAAGTAGTTTCACAGCATTTTAATATCAAAAATATGTTGCGATCTGCCAACTCACTTGGTAGTCTTGGCTAATACTGGGGAAGCTGCGCATATTACATGGCTTTAAGTAGTGCTGTTACTCAGCACACTTCTTGGGGTTCTGTGCATTTCAGAAGCACAACGTTGGCAACAAGTCAGAGTGACTGCAATTTTTGTCAAGAGAAAGTGCTGTCCTGTAATTCCATGGAACACCTGAGGACGCCACTCATGATAACAATAAGGACCTGCAACATTTTACTGGGCCCTGGCTCTTGACCCATTTTCATCCCAGCTCAAGAAAAACCCGCCTGCCTTGTAGGATTGCTATGTAGAGTAGGATGTGTATTCAGAGTGTTTCCAGCATTTACACAATTAAAAGCCAAATGTGGACTTTATTGCATGAGGCTTTTACCGATTTGTTTGCAGTCCCCTAGGTACACATTGTCCTATGGCACAGCAGTGCCTGAAACACAAAATAAAGCAAAGCAGGGCTGTAAAATCCACTTCCATCTGCACATTACGGTTCTAAAGTGGTTAAAAATAAAACACTAGCTAGTTACAAAGCAGAGCTACTGAGAATCCATTCAAGATTCTGTAAGTAATACAGTCCATATCTCATGGCAAGTCATGTGCAGTTCAATCAATCAATGTTTCATTTTCCATTATATTGTTGGCATGACAAAGCAGGGAAGTGTTGCCAGAGCTAATACTCCAGCTCTCTTATCTGTGTCTAGAAACTGGTTCATATTGGCCAGGGAGCGTTTTAGATAGTATTTCCATCTTGTGTTATTGTCCAGTCCTGATTCCTTGGCAGACTGCCATATCTTATATATTTTGCTCCTGCAGGTTTTTTGCTTTTTCCCAAGGCTGTGCACAGTTTGTCTTTCTTGCTTTTTAAGTGGAAAATACTTCGTTTTTCCAGAGAGCTTGGGGATATTTTTTTCTCACGTTTTTCTGTATTATTGTATAATTTTCCTTCCTTGTGAAAGGAGGTATTGCTTGGAGAGTTCCCAGAAGCTATGGCTACCATTTAAATTCTGTATTATTGTCTTTCCTGTTGTGGGAGGGTTTAAAGGGTATTTGTTGGGAGGGAAGGAAAAGAATGAAGGAAAACTGATCTTATTTGGGGGAGGGTTTCTACATGAGTATTCAAGGAAATAAATTATTGTCTGTTCAAGCATCCCACCAGGTCTTAGTTGACGCTACAGGTAAATATACGTCATGCTAAGGAAGCTTAATCATGTTCTTTGAAAAAAGTTTGCAACCCCTAACATTATTAAGGTGCACTACAGGTTATTTTTCAATAAAAATAGCTGTATTTTCTCTAAGGTGATCAAATAAGTAGCGCTTTTTCTATTTCTATCTACCCTGTGTAGGTGTATCATGATACTATAGTGCTATAGTTGATGAACATTAGGTATAGTACCTATTCCTTCCTTAAAATATGTCCACAGTCAGTGTTTTCAACCTCTAGTTTATAGGTAAGTCTTATGTGTGATTATCTAAGAGAAAATCTGGTGGCTAAGCACACTGATAGTTAGAAAATGTCTTAAGGTATAGAATTGTATTCGTATTTCCAAAAAGTTCAAATAAGGTCTCTTGCTGAAAGCTTTTAGAAAAACTAAGAGGTCAAGGGATAAAAAGAAAACAACTTGTAGATTAATAACAGACATAAAACCAAAAAAGGGAATAAATAGTTAATTTTCACTGAGGAGGGAGACTACTATCATGTCCCAGAGAAATCTTATCATCTGTAGATTAAATAGGCTCAGGAAAGAGTAACAGTAGAGAGGAAGCATTTGCTGAATATGACATTATTTGTGGTAGTAAAAATTAAAGGGTCTGCGAAGAGGTGTACTGGGATCTCAAAATAACAAGTGATTAAGGGATCAAATGATAAATGAAGCCCAGCGTTGATAAATGCAAAGCACTGTACACTGGAGAAAACAGTTCTAATCTGTACATGTAACATGAAGGGCGCTGAACTTTAGATAATTCTGAGACCGTATCAGTCTGGTGCTCAGTGTCGATGTATTGACTGTTAGATACAGTTCTGCCACCTCTCCCCTCTCAGAAAGATAGATGAGGAGCCCAACAAGGCTTATTGCATATTTGAAGCTGTTCCATACAAGAAATGACAAAGTAGACAAGAAGTCTTCATCTTGGAGGAGAGATAACTGAAGTGGTATGAAATAGGGAGTCTGTAAAATAATAAATAGAAAATAGACAGCGAGTAGGGAAGGATTTGAAAATGTTTCTCCTAGTGGGGAGAATATATGGAAGTGGATTTAAAACCAAAAAAGAAGTGTTCCTTTTTCCTCACTCCAATAATTAAACTGCGTGACTCACTGCTCAAAAATGTTGTGGATACCAAAAATTTAGCTGGATTAAATACAGTATTATGAAGGCATTTTCATGAAAGAAAATCCTGGAAAAGGCTGTAAGATATGAAGATACAACATCTGGCTCAGGTAGTTTGAAGGGTTTGCTAGAGGAGAGATGAAATAGGATTGCTGTGATTTTATGTTCTTCCCCTAAACCGTCATTGTCAGAGATAATATGCTGTGCTGCATAGACCTTTGGTCTGACCAAGGACAGCAGAATCGTGTCATCAGTAAAACATCAATACATTACAGCAGTGGCTGAAAAAACCCAAACTCTACTACTGTATATAGATTAAAATAGGAATCATATGTGCGCTGTAGACATTCGCATAACTGGAGTGTTTGGCTCAGTACTTGACACGAGAAGCAGTGGTGTTCTGAGTTTCCCTGACTCTTTTATGGCCATGTTTGGGTTTTTGTGGGGTTTTTTGTTTGTTTGTTTTTAATTTTAAGGTTATTTTTTAAGGTTATTATTATTATTTAAGGTTATTAATTTTAAGATTATTGCATTCCCTTTCTCTGAAGACTAGTGGCCTCTGAACCTAGTTACAGTTCAGGTTCCCCTGGAGACCGGGATTTTGAAGGCCTTCTCTGTAGAATAACTATATTCCTTTCTGTCTTGCATCTTGTGAGTATTCTAACTACGGAAATCTGGATGGCCTGTACTTGGTTTGTACAGGCACAATACAAATACCTGGTGTACTTGCATTGTGCCTGTACTGCATAATATGACTAGGCAGCTGATGCCCTCACTCAAGCTCCTCCAGCTCTGTTTGGAACTGTGGTGCTCTAGCAGAGATGCTTCTGTCTGTAATGGAAATGGAAAGATTGTCTTTCTCCATAGAACACGTTTTAGTTCTGTGGAAATACTGCAACAAGCTTACTGCCATTGCTTACACTCTTTTCTTTCACAAACACTCTAGCAGATTGCAATGCTCTGACTATTAGGACAGAGATATTGATTTCACTGGAAGGCAGCGACGTATGCAAAAGCGATGAGTTTCCATAGCCTCTGTTAGCTAGCAGATGGGCTGCTGCTTCTCATACTACTTGGACTACTTCAGTCAACTGTGGCTTTGTTCCTAAGTATTAATCCATCAACTTTGAGGCTGGAACACACAAAGAGATGGCTTGCTGTGACCAGGTGGTCTAGGCAAGTGCAGCTATCAAGGTGTTGAGTGGATTTTTTTGTTTGTACATATCATTCTGTTTGGACATCCAGTAGCCTCCAAGACTCTAGCTGGAGTCCAAAGCTCCAGCTCATCCTAATCATATTGCAGGTGTCCTAGGCAGATGGAGATGTCATGGAAGTGCTTTTGAAGCACTCCTGCCTATCTAACTACCATTGTTTCTACCTACTCCATGTTCTGATAGAGTAACTGGGCTCCTGCCAGTGCAGCCAGCCAGAGAAGCCTTGGGAAAGCCAGGAGAGAGCATAGTCTGTAACAGAGAGGGAACAAACACCTAAGTTTTGAGCAGATGTTGCCTGGAAGTCTGCTACTATGCTCCTTGCACCCAATAAGGAAATAAATATTCCAACTTTGTAGCAAAATTTCTAAAAGACAAATGATTAAGCTATTGTCCAGGTATTGCTGCATATCAAACCATCATTATTAGACACTGATCTATCTTGGAAGGATGATGAGGAATTCTGTTACACTGTATACAAAATTATTTTAATTCTAATAAAAGAAGAGGTTTACTGATAGGCAAGGGAGTGCCCTTCTATGTCTGCTTTAAAACACATTGTCTGTAATGTCTTCTGTATGTAACATAGTGCCATTTTTTTCCCGTGTCATCAGTCTGTTGAACTTCAGAAATAACCTGAAGTAGTTTGGGAATCTATTTTTAGCACAAAAAATATCATCCAACCTGTTGAAACTAATTTTTCAGGATCTTCAAGAGAAAGAGACAAAGCATCTGACATGCAGGAGGCAAAGCTTCTGCCATGGAATTTAAGGGCAATATGAGAGTTGAATGCGGGTGACCTTTCCCTGCACTCCTTAAGAACAGAGGAGCTAGCTGGTGTATAAGGACATCCTTGGAGGAAGCAGAAGGTTGAAATCTGTCATTAGAATTGGGCAGAAGAAAGTCCTTAGTCCTTGTCTCCCACATCCCAGCAACTGCCCTGGGTACTGCGCCATTGGGTGTTGTAGATTTACTCTTTGTTGTTGTGGCTTTTGCACAAACACTGAAATTTTAATGGAAAACAAAACCAATGCAGTTGTGTGCTAGTGAAGACACAGGAAAGTGGGAGAGTCACCTGTTCATATGTAACTACTAATACAATGTAGGGCTGCACTAGCAGTCAGTGGCTGATGCCTTCTCTGGGATAATCAGTTATTTCTCTGTTAGGAGATCACACAACTGCAAAATGGAGAACTGGTGTTGCTAGGACTTGGACTGGTGCCACCTTCACCATGCAAACTGCTCAGCTCTTCATAGTTACAAGACTCTGCTGCATTTATACATATACATGTTCATCTTGTCTTCTGGAGTGAGATTTTTTAAAAACCTATTTACTCTTCACAGGACAGGAAAAAAGCTCTAGCAATTGTTCTGCCTCACATATTAAGTTGCAGTTATACCGAATTCCAATGGAGAAATGAAATCATCAGCCTATGTTTAAAATTCTGGTTTTACCTTGTATTGAGTATGGCTATTATGATATCCTTTCTTCCCTCTCTCACACAGGGCAGGAACTTCTTACAGTCCATTTCACTACGGCATCCTGGATGACTCCTGACCTCCTGACCTTATTTAAACTATGTTGTTCAGTAATACTCTACTCATTTTGCTGTTAGATGAAATGAGTAGCAGGCTGCATGCACAGCCCACATCCTTATGGAAGAATTAGGATTGAGCCATATCCATGTGCAGTCCCAGCAACTTTACCTGATAAATGGACAATGACAGGACCGTTTTAGGAACCTTTATTTTATACATTCCCAAAAGATATTGCAGCCATAAGAATCTGATGAGGAATCCTAATAGAACTGCCCACGATGTGAATAACTTTGGGCAACATCCTACCTGTCAGGCCCCTGGTAATGTGCCACCAACGGAAGTTGTGCGAATGCACCACTAGCAGCATTGCTGGAACAACTGCAATAGATCATTTGGTAAGAAATGCATTTTTGTCATTTGTCAGTCATTAAGTGCATTAATGTAAATTTGAGCTCACTTCTTATTACAAACAGATGAATCAAATACAGAATATTGAATAAAACGCTTTTCTCAGAGAAATGGGTTAATGGACTTGCAGTTTGCAGGAATACAATGAACTTTGCTTGTCCTGAAAGAATTTATGGGTTTGGATCGTGGGAGGAAGGTCTGGATACTCCAGGGGACAGTGCAATTTTGGTTCAAATATGCAGGTAGTGATGAACACAAATGTGGACGTTGCCTTGTGGTTACAACAGGATCTGATTTTTCTGTGCTTCCAACACTTTAAATATGTTTAGGAAGCTTTTTTTGAATTTTTCTCCGGACTCAGGAAAAAGTAAATATGCTACCCCTTTTTGCTTTTTTCCTTTTTCCTTCTTTTCCATTGTATAATCGTCACTGCTATTTGAATTGTTTCTCTGCCCAGACAGAAAAATTCAAGTTTTTGTCTAGGCAGGAGATCTTTACTCTTTGTGAAGACAGTTATTTAAAGCAGAGTGTTAGAACAACATTTATCAATGTTACTTGCACTACACACCCAGTCTAGGCACAATCAAAACTCTGTTGTTCCTCACCCTTCACTTAGGACCAGAATAAAATATGGTCCCTATCTGTGGGTGCTTACAGTCTGATTTAAAATGTTGTTCGCAGTAATGTTGTAAAATGCATCTTTCTCTATGCAGCCTTAGGCTGCTGCCATTGTGCACAGACGTCTTCAAAGGCTCCCGATTTAAATTCTCCCCAGTGTATGCGAGCTGAGAACTGCTGCCTGGATGTATGGAAAACCCCACTAATACAGTGAATGCTGTTGTGACTCTGAGCCCTCTCTCACGGTTAACTTGTGCCAGTACTTAAAACACAACCATTGAAAGATTATCTTTTGGGACTGGTTTATAGAATAGGCCTATCTTTTTGGAACATCCACTTTATATGGATGATTTTGTTTCAAGGAAGCTAAGTGAGATGGATGGATATAGCCAGATGAGTCTCTCAGTTGAATTTTATAGTGTTGAATTTTCCTGTTTACTTGAAAACAAACAAACTGCTCTTAATTATTTTTTTTCTTAATGAGGGTAATGCAAGCAAAGTGGTTTAGATGGACAGTGTATCAAAACAGCTGTTGAGAAAGCTCTGATGTGTAATAGCATGAGAAGGCAGGATGGCAATGAAAGCTGTTAGTCTTTGAATAGCATGAAAATTATTGTAGAGATAAGGGCAAAGAATTTAAGAAGGGTGTTGGAAATAGTGGATTGCAATATCGCTGTAAAGAATAGAAAGGTGTATTTTCAGAGGAAAAAATGGTAAGGAGCTAGGAGAACTGAACATCTGAGGAATATTCTTCAAGAGAAGACATATTATCAGAGGGAAAGAGCTGCAGAGTTTAGTTAATGGGGAAAAGCCAGCTATACTGGCATGTAATGAGAAACTTGCTTGTGAGATACATTGTGGGTTGATGTGTTACATCCTGTGCAGCTTATTGAAGTCACTAGGATTTCATGGGGTGTAAATTAGACCAAGTACTATCTCCTAATGTTACTGAGAGAAATTAGTTGGGTTAGAGATTTGAAGGCTTTTATTGTACTTGATGAGAACAGCAACAGGAAAAAGGGGGCTGATAGCGTCAAGCGGGGATAAAGATGATTTGAGGGTACAAAGGGACGTTGAGTTACTAAGACAGAAATACTACAGTACAAAAAGCTCAGTGTTGAGAGCCTTTTCCAGTGGCCAGACGAAGGCAAATGAGGCATTCCTAAAGTCAAGAGTCATTAGAGTAGTAGCCAGAAACATAAGAGGAGGTTGCAATTTGCTGCTGGTTATTTGGAGTAATAAAGTGTCTAGTGATAAACTAGAAAAGAGCAGCTTTTTTTTTTTTTTTATAGGTGGGTGCTGAAGGCAAGTAGAAGGGGGAACACATTTAGGGCTGTAGATTTGAGATTAGCAGAATGTCACTGCTTCCAAGTAAGTTGTGCAGATTTACGCCAGTGCAGGCTTGGGACTCTGCCTCTTCTCTATCTGTTTTTCTCAAATAGTACGTAGTTAGACATCAGACTTGAAAGGATAGTCAGGAAAACATACCAGAAGACTAGTGCCCTTGTAAGAATGATTTGTATTTTGCCTCTCAGAGAAATACTGAAGGAAAATGCAGCAAATTAAAAAAGTAAAGCAGTAACTATATTAATAAAAAAACCCAACAACCACCTCAAAACCTGGAGCTGGGATAGCTACTAAAGCTCAAAGGGGTTGTGGAGCTGGATCTGAAGAACCGAAAACTATTATGTAAACATAAGTGTAAATCTTAAGGCCAGTATAGGGTGACAGTTAGTCGATAGCAGGTGAAAAATCAAAATGAAAGTGCTGTGAACATCACAGTGAGGCAAAATAATAATATACATTTATCTAGCACTTAACATTTCCAAATTGTATGACCATTAAATAATGCAGAAAATTGCATTGATCTTAGATGCATGGAAAGAAATAAAGGACATGCCATATTTCTAGAGACTCTAAAGCTCTGAGCAAGCTGTCATAAGACTGGAGGGCTATATTAGAGAAACACTGCGACTAAGGGATTATGGGTAATTTAAAATAAGAGGGAATGAGTCCTTTCTGTCTGGATTTAATAAAAATAGCGTGTATGTAGAGGTTAGATTGAGCAGCCCTGGGAAAGCAAAGTAATTGGTATTTGAGACTGAAATTGAGTTAACTGAAGTGTTTGAGAGAATAAATTGGCATACAAAAAATGTCTTTCTGAACGAAAAATTAACTGTGTTATTAAAAATTGTTTTAAGGACATTTAAGGAAATACACTGGTAGAGAGCGACCATCATTCTAAGATACCCAGTGTGTGTTTGGATACCAGTGACTTCCCGCCAGGGACCCCCATGACAGCCCGAGCACCCTGCTGCTCCCTGGGAGGGCGGCAGAGCTGCGTGCCCCGGAGCGGGCCTGCCAGCAGGCACCGAGCAAATAGGCGTGGGCTGAAACTTAGGCTTATCCTCAGCACTCATGGAAAAGCAGCTGAAAGCCCTGGGTCAAAAAGACCCTTCTGCAGACCATATTATGCTTCATGTACTGACTTGATTGTGGGGGAAAAAAAGAAAAATTTGAACAAAGTGGTGATGATCTGTCCAAGTGATTAGAGCTGTGACTGATCTCCCTGGGGCTAATTCTTTCTATAAAGTCAAATGTATGCCTAGAGGGTTTCCTGGATATTGTTAGAAAGTTCATTCGCTCTCAACTTGAGAAATAAGTCAGGGTAAAATTGTAGTAATTGACAGCTCTTAGCTCTGACTTGCTTTCTGACATTGTCAGTTGACTTTTACAGGAGCAAGGGACTAAGGCATGACCCAAATTCTCAGAATAGGAACTGTGTTCAGGGTGCTGGGGTTTGTGGTGAATTTGTACGTTTGTAGCCTTAGACAAATTTATTTTTGAGTTGCCATATGTGAGGGCTTTTCATAATTGCCATCTGTGGAATAAAAGTCAATTCAGGCAAAAATGCACTCAGTTGCAAATATTAGAAAATATGGCTATTATAAAAAGTCATAATAACTTCATGCAAATGTTCCATCTACAATGGAAGGGCCAGATTCTAATATCACGCATGATGCACAGTAACAGATTTTTCTTAGGTATGCTGGGATGCCCACGCTATGTCTGAGATTAGAATCTGTCCCAAAAATGGATTATTGGGATAGGAAAGAGCCAATGATGAGGAAAATCAAATTTTACTGAGCTTTTCTTTCCTCACCCTTACTATGTGAGATTTGGCTTTCAGCATAGTTCTTGATCTTTGTAATTTATTAGGAAAATTGGCAATAAAAATAATGACAAAATGTAAAAAATAATTTTCCTCCTTAAGAAATTCACATCATCAAATTAGGACAAAGAAGTGATCTCTCTACAACCAGTTGCTCTGAGCAACTAGCAAATTTTGACTGCATGAAGCATTACCTGAAGCAAACAACAGTGACTCCATTACCCGGGGGATTCCCCTGAGGTGGTGTTATCAGGTATTGGTAGCGGTATAGTTCTGATGTTGTAGAGGCTGCAGATTAATTTACTCTGTAAATCCTATAATCAGAAGCAGTATCTTCATTTATTTAAATCCCGAACTTCATTCTCTTTATTTTCCCCCATAGTCAGATACTGTCTTTTGTTCTTGTCTCTTTGGGGAAGAGGTAAATGAGATTTGGATATGAGCCATAATTATTCTGGGAAAATCACCCTGTGGCATTGATTTATATGCAAAATCTTGCCCTGCAGCAGCTTGACAGCTACACAAGGCTAGGAAGGCGAAGGCTACAGAGCTCTTCTCCTTCTTAAATGATATATTTATGGCCACTGTCTCTTGTCTTTAATTCTCAGTGACCCAGGGTTAGCAAGAGAAGTTAGTACAGCTATCCCATTCTCCTCTCCAGAGCAACTCGGCACCAGCCAGGTAAGAAACTCCGCGTGGATAGGGGAGATTTGATTTTCTGATGTCGTAGGAAGATGAGGGGTGCAGTGAACCCAGCTCCCGTGCACCGCCCAGGGGCAGAGCTGAAGCAGCCCTGGCGACACTCCACAGTTAGAAAGCCCCTTGTGACTGTAAGCTTCTTCAGTATTGAATAGCAGCTGCAGCAGGGTTTCGCATCTTGCGGATTAAAAGAATTTTCTTGGAATGCTATTTAGAGAGCAGAGCGGTGGCTGATGTTTTGAAGTGCACAGTGTTCCTAATGACTTCCCTGGAAATCACAATATCAGTTGGTTCTGAAAATGAGGCCCCTTGTCTAAATGGCCAGGTACAAAGGAAAGGACCAAACCCTTTGAAGAATGAGAGTGTTTTGTTGGATAATTATTATAAACCCATTTTGCTGTATCTGAGCTGAACAGTTTTTCCTTCAACACATAGGATTCTTCTTATATTGCAAACAAAGGCCAACTAATGCAGGCAAATTCTAATAGAAGATTGTGTTTTTAGCAAAGGCTAAACCCACAAAAAATGGTCACTGCAAATGTTTTTTTAATCTACAGCTTCTCAGTTGTTTCCGAGAGCAATACTCTTGTGTTAGTGACGCTTCTGAGACCAACTGAGAGAAGCTATAAATCTTTATAACTCACAAGTGAAGCAATAAAATTTCAATGGCAAAATGTTTCTGTCTTCTGGAAAATGTGAAAAATACGCCACTGTGTAGGGACAGAGAACTTTTGCAGGAAATATTAAGACTGACTTGGAATATTCAATAAACACCTGGAAGTCCACATAGTTTTAAGACGTTATCTTTAATCAAGATTTTGCTTTTCAAGTATTAACTAACCATCTATCTTCAAATATTCTGAAAATAGAAGGATTTCATTCATTATTTATAAGCTATAGAAATGCTAGTCAGATGCTATTGAATAAGCTACTTTTTTAAGCATATGTATTAAGGTATTCCTTTTCACAAAAAGGTTTGAGTGTAAAAATTATATGTCTGCTAATCTTTATATAATAATATAAACTCCAAAATACATATTTCTTTTAAAACCATAGTGGTTTCTGTCAGAAACATAATGTAAACTATCTGCAGTTATAGATTTTTAAGCTGCAGTGTCAACCAACAAATCATGTTATATAGGCTACTGCGTCAAATGAAACTTGAATGCTGCACATCACCAAAAAGTAGGTTTCACATCTCATTGTCTCCTTCACAGTTGTGTTCTAGTTTCACACAGGGACACTAAGACCCTAAGAAAGTCTTACACATGCAGATAATTGATATGCTTCCTTGTAACAAATACTGAGGATACTAAGGGGTTAGTCTGTACTAATACGTTATTTTTATTCTTTTGCAGTTTCAAATTAGCTGAAAGATTATTGGTGTTAAGCCTCTAGTTCAAAATCTTTTATTATCTAGGCAGTTTTAGTAAGGTTTTGAAACTATGATATTGTTGCTGATGCAGCAAAGGATTAGAATGAAAGATCTTGTTTGTGTGATATTATGAACAATAATTGGACTTTGGTGGACATGACGATCCCGGTATCTTCTTTCCTTTTTCTGACTTCTCTGACCCTTACGTACTCTGCAGTCACACAAATCTCCGTGTGTACGGGGTAAGTAAATTCCTTCATTGTCATAAAAGAAAATAAGAACAGGAGATTGGAAAATACTGTGTCATTAATTACTGTCCCCTGATTCATCAGGACAACATCACACAGTCACTTTTATGGAACTTATTCTATGGAACTGTAAATGACAGTGAAATTCTTGTTCCACCATCTCACTTGAAAATGTGCCCCAGGAATGTAATGATGGAATAGCTAAAAACATCTTTTCTTATATAGCCTCAATGTATGCGTGATCAGTTCATGCACATTTGTCCTTGGAATTACTTGTTCTCTGGTCCTGAGACAGCAGTGCTCCCTCCCTCACGCTTATCGTAGTGTATTTATGGGCAGCAATATTTTCCTCTCTTAACTTTTTAAGTCTTTTAAAACTGGTAATGCATAGCAGCTAGAATACTCTGTTATCGCTGGCTTTCTCTTCCCCAGCTATTCTGTCTTCCACTGCACACTAATGCTTTAATTTATTTACCTTCAACGTGAGGACCAGAACTCTGCATATTCTTGCAGAATGTAGTTGGCAATCTCAATTTTGGGCCTCCCAACTGCTGGTTTTTATTTTCTCCCTCCTCCTTGCCCCTCCCCCCGCCCCCCCTTTTTTTTTTTTACCATTGAGTTACTCTAAGGTTGACTTGACTTCACTTATATTCTACTAATGTATCGTTTTGCTATGTATACTTTAGTCTAAAATTAGGGCAAACTTTTTAAGAAAAATCGATCTTCTGTATTTTGTCAAAATTCCTATAGGAAACTGAGTATTCAACATAAACTGAACATAGAACATGTTTTGATTTTCAGGTTTTCATTAAATCAAACATTATCATTAATAAATATAATTTCACATCAGGATTAATTTCTCTTACGTAGCGGATGTGCAAGTGTGTTCTAAAATAAAGGCAATATATGAAATAAAAAGACATAGCCTCTTCAGAAATTCTGGCAATTTTGAAAGATATCTGTGTGAGGTTGTCCTGTTTTCTAATCTTTTATTCTTTTCTGCTTTTTTGTGCATGTTTCACTGGTGTTGATGTGTGCATAGCATAGGTTTGTATAGAGCGTGGGAGTTAGTAGCTGCAATTGCTGTGGAAAGTAGTAGAAGATGGTCGAGGTCTTCATGTTAAACTGAAGCAGAGAGAATGCTGAGTCTTGAAGATCTGCCTGTGGCCGCTGAGAGCTTCACTGCAGAAGTGGTCTATCATCCACTGCTGTCTTGATTTGAAAGCATCTACCTGATGCAGTACTAGCCACCACATGTAGAAAATTCTCTCGAATGAGAGGCAAATTAAATCTGTTTTCATTTATTTCTCTGAAAGAGGTGTTAAATCATGCAAATATTCTGTTTGAGTTACTTCTTTAAAATGTCACAAGTGCCTGTGGAAGTGGTTGTACTTCAGAGCTGCAAAAGCTGTTCTGGGGCCCTGTTCCAGTGTGCACCAATTTCTGCTTTCATATTGGAGCCACTTCAGAGAAATTTAAATGAAACTAAATCATGAGCTTCCTCCGAGGTGAGAACAAAATAAGTTTTCTTTTAATGCTGGTTTTGTGCCAAATGCTGCATACCAAATTTATGGTATAAAATCTAGGGGAAAATGGGAGGAAGAAGGTTGATGTTAGATGGTACTTTTTTTTTTAAGTTTACCAGGAATAGAAAACATTTATATGGGAAAATATTCGCACTGGATTTTTGTGTCTGACAATGAAGCACCCACCCTGTGCCTTCTCTCTCCTGACATCTGCTTGTTGCCAAGTTAGATGTATGTGTAATTTAGTCAGTGGGCAACAGCTGGAGGTCTGTCTCTTTCTTACTCATTGCAAAACAGGCAATGGCTTTAGCTGAGTCAGAATTTCATCTTTATTTTTACTTCACTAATCTCGCATTTCTACCTGAGTAAAGAACGCTCCTTACCCCTGTCGTTGTCCCTTCATCTGGGACTTGCGGTGCCTAGAGAGCTTCAAACAGAACTTCCTATGGCAGTATGGAAAAATGTGATTGTTAATGAAGCAGCCTAAAGGTGAGGCCTTCCAGCCACTACAAAAGGTAGAAACTGCTTTTCTGTGGAGGTAATGTTGCTACATGATTCTCCTGTCAATTTGCAAATGCTTTGCCTTCAGCGTTTCTCTAATTTCCCATGCCATTCAACCCTGGTACATTGTGAAAAATGTCTGACACCTAGTTTTGCCTATGCAAGGCTGGAGCCACACTTCTTAGGACTGACTCAAGCTGAAAACAACCAAGCTCCTTCTGAGAGTAGACTCCTAGCAGCAGCAATTAAGTAATCCTCCTGATGATGGCTTTGCCACTGCAAAAATTTTTGAAGCTTGGGTGAAAACTTCTGTAGTTGAATGGGGGAATGAGGACTGGAGTGAGGAAGCAAGCTGGCTCTTTCCTGCAGCAGTCACTACTTCACTCGCCCCATGTGATCGCCAGCAGCAGGATCTTTTCCAGGGCGAAGTTCCTGTTCTGCTCCTTCTGCCCCTCTCTGTGCCCTGGTTTGGCTCTTCAAAGCAGCAGAGCCTGGTTTTCTCTGTGCCAGTGGGAAGCATCTAGCTGGCTCTGCCTCCTCCCTCTGCACCTGGGCCCCCTTACTGGTGGCTCAGTCAGTCTCAGCCTCTCAGGTTGCGTGTGTGGTGCTGGAGCCGAGGAGTGTCCTGATGTGAGGAAACATTCCCCATCAGGTCTTGTAGCTTGATGCTGAGGCATGTTCACGGCAGATGGAATCTGTAGGGAGTTTAGAGAACACATTTCTACAAACAAAAAGCTTGCAGCTTGATTAAAAGCATCAAAAAAAGATTTGAGTAAGCTGAGTATCTGGCCTGTCATGTTTCAAGCTTTTCTTCTGGATTACAGTGATATGTGAATGTCACATAATTACAGCAATTATATTATTTTTAACAAGAAAAAAAATATTTTGTCTTGATTTTGTACTTCAAACTGACTAAAACTTTTTTAAACCTTCCATTAAATTCAGGTGTGGGATGTACTTGTGGTAATAAATAGCTAGATGCAAGAGTTTATAACAGGAAACATTAGACCAGCTTCATTTTATCTAGGGAAAGAAGTGCTCTTTTCACTTTACAAGAAAAAACAAAGAATCACAAAGTGAATCCTGAGGACCCTAAGTCATTACTTAGGGAAAAATCCTATTGAAATCAAACTCTTATGGATTGGCCAAACAGCAAAGTGCATACTCATATCTGTAGAAAAATTATTTCAGGCTAACACAAATTTATTGAAAACATCTGCTCCTCTAATTAGCATGCTAAGTACTAATCATTGGTACCTGTTCAAAATGCCAGACTGTTTCATGTCAACAGGAGGGTATTGTGATATAGGAAAGTTCAATCAGGAATAAAAAGCAGCTATCGCTACTGATTTTTTAAAAAATAAAATATTAAATAGAAATATAATTGGTTATGTTTTATTGTAACAGTAAAAAGTAGTAGTACTCCCAGGTCATATGTCACAAACAACCTCTGCCAAAACATGAGGTACAAGTCTGCAACAAAATTTTCATCTAATAATAGAATTTCAAACTCTTTCCTAATTGTAAATATCCCAAAAGTATCCCTTAGCCCCTCCAATTCCTCTTTTATGGGATATTTTGAAAATGTTTTGCTTTATCCTGAAAATGTTTTACACTGCCTGTAAGATGCAAATTCCAGAGCTCAGTCAGTTAATCAGCAGAATCTGTTTACCACGAAATAATGCCACGGTAATCTCTGGTTGCAGATAAACACCTTCTCTTGGAAAATTACCCTAATGTAGCAGGATGAACTAACATTTGTGGCAGCCACAGCTGGCTCAGTCCCTCTTACCTTTTCATATTAGTCTTTGTAATTGTCTCAAACCTTAGAGTCTGGCTTTTCAATATTTCATCTTTTTGCTGCACTTAAACATTAACAAATATTGGATACCTTTGACCGAAGTTGAAAGCAACTTTAAAAGCATAGATACGGCATTTTACCATTTAGGGGGATGCACACTACTTTCTCACTTAGGACAATGAGGACTGAAACCATGACTACAGATAGAAGAAAAATGTGGGCCACTGAACCCTGCCAGTGTGCTCACAAAAACCTTACCTTGGAGAAAGCGGGCTGAGCCAGGGGGTTGATGAGATCTCTATCATCTCCACTGATGATTCATTTTGTATCTATAGGCAAGTCATTTAACTGTTTCCGGATCAAATTCTCCTTTGTTGGAAGTCCATGAAGCTTTATGCATTTCATTGTACATGGGTCAGCTGAGGAATTTACCCAAATTCTTTCTCTGGAATATGTCAAGCTGGTGAATGGACTCAGCTTTACCCCTCTAATATTAAAGGTTCATGATACATTTTGGGCTTTAAAAATTAAAACCAGTTACCAGGCTGATAAAAAAACGATTCATTGACTCCCACGCTACTGCTTTTAAGAATAACACCAATTTCCTTTTGAGTAGGGATGTGTCAATATGACCCTAAATGAGTACCAATGAAAAAAATTTTGTTACCAGCAAGCAGAAAGATATGTTCTGCCACTGTTTAACAGAAGGACAAGGTTGTGCCACATTTATGGCTATTTCCTTTCACACCTCTGTCAGTCAGGGATATAATTTCAGAAACTTTCTATATGCTAGGTGTTCAGTGTGGGTTTTTTCTTTCTCTCCAGGCTTGCATAGATTTTAGACTGCTACCCTTAGAAGAAAAAAAAAAAAACAAAAAAAAAGACCACTTCAAAGTGAAATATTCTGTTAGGTTCAGTCACATCTGTTCTAGTAACAAAATTTGTACTTAATAGCTCCTCTTGTTATTATCAGTTCTTTCAGCACAATGTGAATTTTTTCTTGACTTTCTTCAGTAATTTTGTTTATTGTCAATTATGTTATTCTAAATTATTGTTCTGTCAGGGGAAGGGCTAAAAATAACTTTCAGTAAAGGAGAGGTGGACAGTGGTTCTTGGGCATTACATGGTGTTGCATATGCAAAATCACCTTTGCTTGGGCTATGGGTGACACCGGACAACTCTGTTCTTGGACTACTGCTGTTCTTGTAGGTAATAAGAGCAGATGCAAGGCTCTTCTGAGGTGAGGGAAATTTATTTCATTGCCTTTTCCAAAAGTTACTGCTTTTGGAAGTGAAGCTTGAGGTATGGTGGAGTCAGAAGGTTGCTTTATTCTTTGAGGGCAGTATCAATTTTATGAAAAGTCACATCCAAGCATAAAAAAATGCCTTGTGAACTTTAGTTCTTGGGTAGTGTAACTAGTAGTGGAAGTGCATCGCTAGGACTCCTTCTCTAAAACATACCCTCTATGACTTGCAGATAAATCCCATGGCATGGGAAAGCAGAAAAATGAAGGAAGTGTCAGACTGCATTTATTGTAATTTTTTCCTCCATGCAATTAATGTGAGCTAATGGAAGGAGTGACTGCCCCGGCATCCCCTTCCAGCTGCAGATTTCTTACTCCCAAAGGTCTCTCTGGAACGTGAGGGAGAAATGCAGCAGGAGTTGCTAAAGCCACTAATTAAACTATAATTAACGGATAAGGATATGTGAGGAATCCTGGCCTCATAGGGGATTCAAATACAGTATTTCAGCTACACTTTCTGTCAGGATTAGGTCCAGCATTAGCCTACTCAGATTTTGCATATAAGTAGGACAAATGGTCTTTGTAGAATTAACAGTAAAGCATTTTACGTGTGGCTGCATGGAAGCTTTAAGGGTATTGACTAATTGGACTCACCTCTGTCTGCTGTATCTACTTCTGCTCTTGGAGGAAATGAAGGTTCAGGGATCATACGGTAGAGCTATGCAATGGAGAAGGGCTTTTGAAAGCAGGAAAGTTTGCCGTTCAGGGAGAATAAGATTTGTAACAGAGGGAGGGCCTGAGTGGATGTTCACGAGTTTTGGGTAGTTTGACATCGTTTAGGGGAGACAGCCTGTTTCTTCAGCAGCTCCCAGGCCCTTGACCAAAGCTTTAAGGGAATGAAGGCACTGATTCCAGCCCAAAAGAACGGGTAGTAGGAGCGCTCCACACTTTGACATATGAGCAATACCTTGAAGAGGTGCAACTTAGAGCAAGATGCAATACTTGGATTTGAGTATAATTCTGGGAGGAGGAGATTGTGATTCTTAACTGGATGGTAGACAGTTCAATGACAAATGCAGATAGGAAATAATAACATGCTGCAGGGGGGGAAAAATAAAACAAATGAGGCTATATGCTGTGTAAGTCTTGGCTAAAGTGCTTCCACTGTGGGAAGAGAAAATTAAAGTGGTATTTAACTTAATACGTTACTAAAATGCGTCATTCATATGACATACATTGCTTTCTTCTTCTCAACATCCCCAAAATGCCAATATTGGCAGGCTTAAAAAGATGATGAAATATTCACACAATATCTGTATATTCTTAATACTTCAAAATATATACCGGACTGATATGGTAGTGAAATCAGTCAAGATGAGGATCGAAGTTTAAAGAATGCAGCATTTTTGTGATGTTTGGGACAGTTTGGCTAAAAGTTGCCTTGGGAATCAACAATGATACCTCCCCTTTGAGTACCAAAAAGCCAAAGAATTTGCACTGAACATGTTTGTGATGCTCAAAGCAAGACCGCAGCCTAACAGGGCTGGAGGAGGGGAACTCCAACAAGATTAGTTGAATGGCAAGAAATTTTTTTTCCTGCCACTGTGGCAAAGATTGTGTTAACTGTCCTGTATGCTACTGATTTGCGTTGGTGAGGGCTTGTGAAGCACTAGGCAGGGGTTGGCAGTGCTCCTGCAATTCCTCAAGCAGTGCACCAGGTGGGAGGCTGTAACCAGCACAGGGTAACTATCAGCTGAGATGAGCAATCAAGCCCAAAGTGCCTCATTTTCAGCAGTGAACTAGTCCTAATAATGTCTGTTACAGAAGTGCTACCTTGATTATTTTATTTTTTTTTCCTCTTATTCCAGGGCAAAAGAAACCCCTGGCTTTGTAATCATTCTTAGTGATGGCTCAAATATGCAGTAAATGCAGCAGTGGTGTGAGCCTAATTTGTTCCAGTTCGCAACTGCAGCCCTTCTAGATTCAGAGAGTAACTTTCTTCTTATTTTGAGACCTTTGATTATAATGCTACATCTTTCCTGACTGCTGTCTAAAGGTTTGGATCAGTGCTTTGTTGGCCATGTAACAATATAATCTTTACAAGCTGTGGGGGAGGTTTTCTTCCATTGCATAAGGGTTTTTTTGATGAAAAAGAAAACTGTTTGTATGTTTTATGGAGGCATGCTGCTGCCAGTGCCTTGATGAACATTCACAGATACCAGAAAATTGATAGGATAAATATTGCAGTGCTAGGAGCTTCTCACTGTTACAGTTTAAACTGTTTATTACAACTTTAATTAAGAGGCAAAGCTAAAACTTGCACAACCTAATACTGCTAAAATTCGTGTGCTTGCAGCTGAACTGAAGCTGTGCTGCTTCAGTAACTAAGCAAAGGCATTTCTTAGACTAAAAATATTGTGTTGAACATCAGGAAGTCAAGTTGTATCAGCTTAATATTATATTAATGTTCTTACATATACATCATTATCTCCTACCACAAGCTGTGCAGCTGTTCATGAAATCTGCATCCAGTCTATAGTTTTTGACATATCTTGAACAGATATTTTATCAGAAAAACACTATGTCTAACCTTGTAGTCATCAATTTAGAATTCCTTACATTTATCTGTTAATAAATGTATACCTTCCTATATATATGTATTCCAGCGGTTTCATCTATATGTTCTAACAATTACCCACACTTAATGCTCTTTCGTGACCTTTATGCATGTAAGGAGCAGTGAAAATGCACTTGAGACTTGTACGTGTCATGGTTGAGTTTAATCTTTCATGACTGAAAGAAGCTGAGCATGTAAGATAGAAAATAGTGCAGTAATTGCTTCGTATTCTGAAAAATACTGTTCAGGCTGTATGTGCTTTTTAGAGGACTGTCTTCAGCCACATCATTGGAGGTATTGAGGTTCTTCCATCACAGGAAGATGACCCCGGTCCTAGAATTAGTAGCAGTCCTCCTTGGTTTCCTGTGTGCCTCCGATTTTCCCAACTTATACATACACTGTTTTTTATAGTTAAAATGTTGTCCTTTTGGTAGATTATTGGATGCAGTTACCTGTTAACAGAATTACTCTTGGCTGAGAACTAGAGAGAAAATGACTGACAAAGATCTCTAAATTTTCTAAAATACCCTACACTCATGACTTTAAACTGCACAGTTGGTTCCATACTGAAAACAATATCTTTGAAAGCTTAAATGAAGATTAGATTTATTCAGGTACGACATATGAATATGAGATAACCATTTTTTCCTAGGATGCCAAATCCAACAGGTTTTGAAAATTGTACTATTCTTTGCCTGAAGACTGATTACTCTGAAAAGTATACTTAGAGGCTATTTGGAATGCTTGCTCACTGACTGTGAATCATGGCATTTTCTACCAGTACTCGCATGTTCTCATCTCTCCGAGAGCTCTAGGGAAAAAGAAAGGCAACAGTCATTTGGAGAAATTGTTGCTTCCTCCCTCTTTGTGAATTAACTTCACTTAGAAATGAGTTAATTAGTATCTGAAGCTCCTCAGTATTCAAAAGGTTTGTTTCTGTTTGGTTTTGGCTTCAGTTATAATAGAAAAATAGCAGAATGGAAAGTTAATTTTTAGGGATTATACTTCCTTGTTCTTCCTGACGTGTCATAATTGCATAAGGGTTGAGACAGATTTTCTTCTTTCTGTTCTTTGAATGGGATCAGCAGCCATATAACTGATAACGAAATGGCATTGACTCTGGGTCTGGAATTAGAAGGACCATTCTTATGAGAAAAAATGGTCATTTATTCAAGGGATGAGCCAGTGCCACCTGCAGTGATGTATTTTTCTACAGACAAATGAACTGTGAAGTAAAGGTTCATTAAGCAAAGAATATCAAGTATGCAGAAAACTGTAGGAGTTATCAAATACAATGTAGATGAGCAGGAACCGAAAGGAGCTCAGAAAAGTGATGGCATCACAGAACTGATAGGTTTTCAGAAACAAGTATTTGTCAGAGCTTTAAAAATATTTTTTATTGCATTTCTCAAGTCTCTAATTATAACCTAGTAACCTCTTACCTATTATAATTGCTTAGTTGCATTGAAATTGTTGCAAGGTTGGCAAGTTTTAAGTGTAGCTTCAGCCTGGTTCCTAGAGCGAGGCAGGCACCTTTGTATTGTTGAGACTTGGGCATTCCAATGGGACCTGTGAGGAAGGGTAAAAACTAGTGGGAATAAGGATGGTGGAAGCTGACCCTGAATTAATGCCTGTTTGTAGCCTTGAGGGTTTGTTTATATTGCCAGCCTAAGCTATTGCTTCTAAGGGCCTGTTTTGTATATTGATTTTACAAAGATTTATTTTAAACAAATCTCCTCTGATAGCCATTGTAAATCACTGCTTTAAGTTTTAATTATTGTCTGGGCAGCTGGTTTTCTGAGTTATAGTCAATGTCACCAGTATTTTCTTTTCTTCTGAATTCCAAAAAGCCACTTTTAAATACAGGGTGTCGCAGGTTCACTTGATCTGGGAAATATGAAATCTGAGAGGATATAAGATAATTTAGCTGACGTTTTAGTGAGAGGGTGTCATAGAGAAACTAAAATAAGAGAACGAAATATTTCAAGTTATGTATGGACTGATATGTTGACTTGAGACCATGTGCCACAATTTTTTCTTAATTTAATTTTTAACTCATTTTATTTCTTCTCTTTTGAAGGGACACATTTTTTTCCAGGGAAAAAAGGAACGCTGTAGTGTTTTTACTCTGTAATATTAATGTGGTTCAATTAGTATGAGTTTGCACATTAAAAAAGTGAAAAGGTTGGGTTTTACATGTTTTTTTCCTTAATAAATCCTTTAATTCTCCTCTAGTTATTACAAACTAGCGTTGTAGTTAAGGTTTAAAGGCTAGCTAAAGGCTTTTTAGAAGGTGGGGAGGGTTTTGTGTCTACCACAAACATTAATGAAAACACAGATAAATTGTTAAAGGTGCATTTTTATTAAAATAGTATACAACTATTTTTTTCTTTCTTTTTGCTTTTTAAAAATCGAGCTAGGCTCAGCTAATAGGAACTGCTAAAGTACAAAATTTAACATAAGAGAAACATTCCTTCCTGGGATAAAAATGAAGATTATGATTTACAGCTTTTAGCATACTATATTAGTATCTTCAAACAATCTGTATTTGGAGAGTTATGTGAGATAACATTGCAAGCACACACTGAACTCACACTCTATAACAGGCCACTGGACACAAATGGTCATTGCAGGCAAAATCGCAGGCTCAACGGAATGAAGGAGTTTGTATATTTGATACACTTCATGTTCAAAAGCTCTATGCACACTGCTGCATGCAAATTTTGTTATGGGCAAATAGGGAACATACCTTCTATGCATAGCGAATAATTTATTTTTAATCTAATAAAAGAATGATTACTAATCCAGATCTACTTATTCTACAAAAAGAATAAAGAAAGCAAAAGAATGCAATTTCAGGAACATGTCCTAATAATGAAACAGTTACAACTGTTATATGCTCCTTAGTACCCACCCTCTTCTCTCCAGTGTGTTATGCTTGTCCTTCCATAGCCACCGGGGAACCCACGACTGGGTGTTCGCCTTCCTTGAGAAGGGGCAGGGTGTTCCATGAGCCACCTGCAGCCCCCGGTTCTTCATTAAGAGGAAAATTTTGACTTTGGGGGTTTCCTGTGCCTTGCTTCTGGGTCCACTAAGTTAGCTAATGAGGATCATTTTCTTTTTCTTTCTTTGTGGGTTCCCAATTTCACCTTATGCACAATTCTTTATATATTTATATGTGGTCTTTGTTCACATTATTATCCATAAGCCAGTTCTGTGGTCACGTTCCTTTCCTGACAGTAACTAGCTATTGGTGATTATATCACTGCGGCCTCTAGTATCATCCCCTGCCTTTATTTGAAGGCCTCTGCCATCATCTCATCACTGTCGATAATTTTGACAGCAGTTTTGGATATCTTACCTGAGGATACTTAGTTGTAGCTTGATGTTAATTTCAGGGCATGGCCATAGCATTTAGTGTATCGTTCTTTCCTTTACGGTTTGGTACTGATACTGCCTTTCTAGAGGCTATTTCATTTTTAACTCTGGCTTTTTGCTACTGAAATGAACTAAGTAATCCTCTCACCTCCAAAATCAACCGAAACAACAAATCTAAAACTAAGGGCATGATGCTTGAACCAAATAGTGCAGAACAGCTGCAAAACTCCCTTATACTAACTCAACAGAAACTTAGAGTGGTTGTCAGTAATCAAAATTATCTACAATGCAATGAGATAATGTTTTAATAAAATGGAATCTCATTAATTCAAGATAGCAAATCAATTCTTAATGTTTGTTTCTTCTAAGCTAATATGTCAGGTTGTGGTGGACAATTTTTAACTGCTATCTTTCTTATACCACAGGGAAAAAGTTACACAAGAAACAGTAAATCTGAGCAAATATTTGTAAGCTTTCATATATAAAAGGAGCTGTCCTATATAAAATGCCTCATGTTTTTATAAAATGAAATGTCTACCTGGAAAAGTAATCATTTAAGAAACAAAGTGTAGTATAAAAAAAAAATCTTAACATTAGGGGATGGGTGTAGAAAACACTTGTGTGTCCATCACACGGCAGACACTATTACAGAGCTGTACTCGGGGTTCTCTGAACTGCTGAGAGACTCGTACTAATTTTAAATCCGGCTTTAAAAGCTTATTTCAATAAGATACTGAATTATGTCAATAACTGATGAAACGTTAAAGGAGATATACTGGAATGGTGTGATATAGTCTAATCTCAAATCTGTTCCTGTAATTTTTATTTCTTGCATCTGTATGGAGGGGAGAGAATCGTTAGATGAATGGATCCACTTTGCCCCTGGCTGGGTACATGGTTTTATCTTAAATGTGTTCCAAGATTTTTCAGTAGTTGTAATCAAAGTCCCACCTGACTTACACAAAACTTCTGAAATGAATGCCATGGAAGCTTTTACATGTTTTGGCCCTTTTGGTTAGTGTATTTTGGTGAGTATTAAAAAGAGATTCATTTGAATAAGGTAATCAAATTCATGCTGATCACGATATGATCAGAGATATATTTTTCCAGATGAAAATGAAAGCTGTAATTCTGCATGGCTCTAAAATGAATCATATTATATCTATTGACGTAATTATGTCTGGCATAAAAATGCTCCTTATAAGAAGTAGTAGACAATTGTAAAATGGTTTTACTAGAAGATAAAAGAACATAACAGGTACAGCAACATTTAGAAAATTTGTGAGTTGTGTATAAAAAAGAACATTTATCCCTCTTCCCAAGTAGTGTTTTCTATTAAGAAACAAATCAAATACCAGAATTCCCCTTTCCAAGCCCCAGTTAACTTTGCATTCCTTTCGATTGGGTCTTCCTAACTCTACAGTTTAAACAGTGACAGGAAAGCCACTAGAATGGCTGGTTCTTTCCTCGTCGGTTGGTAATCCTGTTCTTCCTTTTCCTGCGAGGACATTTTTAAATCCCTGCGCATTCTTATTCCTCAAAAAAAATCTGTGTTTCTGGCCTGCTGCATGGCAATCACAGCTAATAGCTCCCTTCAGCAAACTGTGCCTCCCTCTTTAACTTTGCCTTTGGAACAAATAGTCAATTTAAGTTTGTATTAAATGTGAGTTTTGAATTGGATTGTACAGTACTCTCCTAATGTGAAAGCTATGACTTTATAGCAGTCTTTATAAAGCGTACCTCCATAACTCATCACATGTTCTCATTTCTCTATGTTCTGGGTATATGTATTCTATAAATCACTTTACCTTTTATAGTCTCTATACATTGCAAAATAAATTGAAACCTAAAACTGAAGTACAAAAGTAATTTATTTCTGAAAAATCCAAGTGGTATTTATTATGTTAGCCACTTGGCACTTCCCCTTTCTTTCCAGAACTCACTGTTTACACTGCCATCCTCATTCATCTGTTCTTCCAACTTAATATTTATGTTTCATTATTAAAGAGAACAGTTGTCTTTTAGATGCTTTCAATTGCACCATTTATGCTCAGAATGTGGAGGAAAACTTAAAGGAATGTTATAGGTAGTATACCTACTGCTTACTTGAAGTATCTTAAGTTCCACAATTTAAGAAATTATTCAGATTTTCTTCATACAATCAAGGACACCATAGATACTTCACCTTCCGCATATCCTGGTTGGAGAGATTCAGTGGTGTGTTTTCATTATTTTGTATCAGATGGAAAGATACTTCATTTGGGGTATTTGCACTGCTTCCAGGCTGGCTAAGGAGCTCGTCTCCAGTAATTGGAATTTTTTCTGTTTAGAAGTCCACTGAAGGACGGGGCCGCACTGCAACTGTAACTGTGTGTTGTGCTCTACCTTAGTAAGTTAAACTCTTCTGGGTGGCAGCTGGTCCTTTTTCCATGGTTTGCCTCATATGCCTCCCTCTGTCCAACTGAGAACAGTCTGCTGCAAGTGGTTTGTCATGATCTGACGGACTTGATCAAACAGCTGGATCCTCTCATGAGTCCCAATCATTTTCACATGGTTACCTTTTATGATTATCTCATTCTTAACATGGTTGTGCTGATTTACCACAAGCAGCTTGTTTCCAAGAGTAGCAGATTTTTGCCCAAGGCCGCCTTTTGAGAATCAGGGTCGATGTTACATATATCATGATCAAAACCATGGAAAACGTGCGTATCTTGAAAAACCTGAGCATTTTGTGTCCCATAAGAATTCATACCAGCTTCAGATCATTCAAACTGATTTGCATACCAGCTGTATTTCTCATGGTCTATTTGGGAGCATTTTGCTGCCCTACAAGATGCAAGCTCTTATTCTTTGTGTTTAGGAGATCAGTGTGTCAGTGAACAGCAGGGGCCCCTGTGCAGGATGCACTTACTGCAAGACTGTTGGGCCCTGGGACTTCGTACACCATGCTCTCAAGATTGATGAGGAGGGTGTTGAGTGACTCTCCCTTACTGCTGGTAGTTGCTGTTCATTAGCTCACTGTTGACTGGGATTTCACTTCTAGGGTAGGGTAGGATGGCGCTACAGAGGGATCTGGACAGGCTGGACCG
>RSEF01000006.1:9783049-9823283 GCA_003993805.1 Himantopus leucocephalus
GACTCCTTTGCCCTTTGGGACTGCCTCCCAAGGGACTCTGTCAGCCAGGCTCTTAAATAAGCCAAAGTCTGCCCTCCAGAAGTCTGAGGTAGCAGTTCTTCTCACCCCCCTCCTTATTTCTCCAAGAATCAAAAACTCATATCACTTTGTGATCGTTTTAGAGAAAGCTTTCTAAAAGCTCTTTCTAGTCAGGATGGAAGAATTTTAAAATTACCATAAAGTGGATCTGTCATCCTTTAATCTGCTTTAGGAGTGACTTTGAGAAAGAAAAGTACTCTGGGAGATGCGTTACCTTATATGCTAGCAGATATCCTGAGAAAATCCATCTAATAACAGGAGTTGGAAGAAAGCTTGTACAGCTAATTTGTAGCTAGTGTAAATACCCCCAGGTGAAACAATGCTCTGGTTTAGGAGGAAGACTGGTTGACAGTCCCTTTTTAGTAATAATTTACTAGCTGTGTAGCCACATTTCTTTTCAATGGCTTAGTTCCTACATCTGGAAGTAGCTTCTCTTCCTCAGCAGTTTGTTGTTTAATGAGCTATAAATACGCCTTTGAAATGCTTTCCTTTTGATAAAATTCTTTTAAATTGCATGATTTTTCATGATGCTTTACATTAGGTTTCTGTGTCCTGTAGAGCACTGGGGACGAATCAGTGTCACGTGATAAGAAAGGCTGATGTTATCACCACTCCTGACTAGATTACTGCAGAATCTGTACAGTGAGAAGAAGAGGAATTCCAGGAAGATAGAAAGCATAGTTTAATGGTTAAGGTAGTAGAAAGCTGCCCCAGAGAAATGGACTCACCCTGTGATACCATGTGAGCCTGTGATACAGCTTTCATGTGTAATCTAAGCAAGTAATCTGAGCTGTAATTTTCAGATTTTCTCGATTGCGTGCTATTGACTTCTCAGGTGGTCACCTTTAAAGTCAGGGTTATACTTTTGGGAAGCACCAAGCAGGGAACACATCAGATGGACAGTACACTTCAGATACTGGGGCCAGTACTGTAAAATATCCTCATTAATGACCCAGATGATGAGACAAAATGTCCCCTTGGCAAGCTTGCAGACAGCACAGAACTGGGAGGACTGGGTGTGCTGCCATTCTGGGGGACAACAACAAGGTGGAAAAATGGGTCGACAGAAACATCATGAAGTTCCAGAAAAGGAAATATATTTACAAACAAGTGAAGTCTTAGGAAGTTGAGGAAACAAATCAATAAAGGATAGTGTGAAAAACGCTGCCAGTGGTGGGCAAGCTACCATTTCTTTCAGAAGGGAAATTCACTGCCACACTGGTCATTCCTGGACACCTGTCTGAAAGTTGCACTGCAGTATGTGTCCTTGCTTTTGATTTCTCAGGGTTTAGATCACACCTAAGCATCCAGTACCTATAGGCTTTTTGTTCTATACTTTCAGGTATGCATATGAATAATGGTCTTCATCTGATTTCTTTTGAAGTCAAGATGGACTGGAAAGTTTCTCTTTTCAGTTTTCTGATACCAATGGCAATAATCACATGTGAAATTCCTGAGAAGGGATTCTAGTGATAACAAGAAGCCGTTGCAGTTCCCCTCTCTCATAAGACTCTTGAAATTTATAGTAATGACCTCCAGAAGAGGCAGGCTGCAGGGGGGGTTGCAAGGAGTTCTTCCACTGAGTAGTTTTAAAGTACTGATCAAAAAGAACTCCTTGGATATGAGCTCTTTCTGGATTGTTTTAATCTAGAAATAAAATACTAGTGAGTCAGCAAGAAAAAAAAATCTTCTATGTAATCTAAAATCTTTACATTATTTTTCAGATCTGCTTCTGGGCAAATAGTCCCACTATACTGGAGGAAAATTAATAGAAAATGGCCTATTAGTGTCTTTATTTATAGTTCAAGACTCAACAATTCAGTGATTTATATTTTCAATTTAATCACACCAACTGACGTAAGAAATGACTGGAAATACAGGTATGACCTTGCTCAAGCAGACTATATAAAATTCAATGTAGCAAAGCTTGTATATTGAAAATTGTGCAGTAATAAAATGTTTTTTGCGTTGTGCAGCTTGCCAGCTATGTCAATACAACATAATGGTTTAGGCAAATTACACGACTGAAGAATTAGAAATGTAACTGGAAAAAGGAAACATAATATTGGGTTTGTGGCAAGTATTCATTTTATATGGTAAAACTCATTTATAATTTGATCTTTAAAGCAGAACACAAAAAGAGAATGGAAGCACTTGAAATGCAAGGTCTATTACAGAATAAAGGGAGTGTGAAGACAAAGGAATAGTCTGACAGCAGACTAGACAAGGGCAAAGGAACTCTTATTGGGCATAGCTGAATATTGTATTCTTAAGAAAATAATTTTGTTATTTGAAATAAGCTGATGAAGTTCATGGGAGGGAGAACAAGAAATAGTTTAAGAATCCAAAGTTCAGGTTTGGAAATTTCATGTAATTGATTGCATTTTTATCTTCCCTTAAATCTTTCTTAATATATTCAGGCAAGAGAAGAAAGTTACTGAGCTAGTGGGAGGACAGAAATTCAGCTTAGAAAACACAGTTCCTTATTAAAGAGTTTCCAAGGCTCCATGTGCTTATGCTGAAAAGAGAAACAAAGGAGTGTGAGTGACTTCATGCAGTAGCACAGGTCAGGAATGCGGGCACAGAGATTATTCTCCCTGGAACAAGCGTCCTGTCTCACGTGGAACATGTGCATGTTCTTCTGCAGGGAAATGAGGTGTTGTTCTGCCTGTGCCCTCCACCAACTCTGAGCTGGAAGTCATGCAAGTAAGTGCCGTAAGTACAGCCTTATGATAACCAAGGTTCAGAGCAGGCTACGTCCAGCTGGCTTGGAGCCCAGGCAGGTTGTTCCTGTTTGCAAAAAATACTGCATGGACATACCTTTGCACTGCAGGGATGTTAGGTGTTCCTATTGCAGTTTCCTTCATTTCTCCTTTTTGCATCCATGCTAGGCCTCCTAAAGTGCTAAGCAGAATAGCTTGGAAGGATGTTGTAGCTCATCATGAAGACTGATGAAGTATGTGGGGAGCTGTTTCTGATATACTAGTCTATTGAATTAGGTTGTGGTGGAAGTGTAGCTGTTTTTCAGACCCAGCTTGTTGGCCCAGGATGTCTATATGAGGCTTTTGTCTCATTAATACTTGATGAAAGGATTTCTGGCAGGACATTAAGCATTTTCTATTAAGTAGAACTGAGTAAAACCTGTACATTCCCCAAAACACGTGAAGTGTTTAGTCATACTCAAGTAACTAACTGAAAGGAAATTCTCTGAGTAAAGAAATGTTTCCACCGATGTTGGGTACTCCATTAGAAAATTATTTCAGGGATCAAAAACAGGTTGATTGCAATGGTTTGAGGTATTTCTTACTAGCAACAGTGATTTTTGTCACTCTCCTTCTCATTTACACCTTTGTGTTAGGAAGAAGAGGACCTAAGCCATTCATTGCAAACATCTTTCATACAAGTTAGATGTACTTTTTTCAAAGACTAATTCCTCTCCTGGTGCAGCTCCACTTAAAAATATAAATTAATTAATTGTTAAAATACCCTAATGGCCTGGCACAAGTGCAGAGGGTGTGATTATTCCTGAGTTATTAAGGGAAGGATCATTTAGATGCAGAAGTTCACATTGCTTCATTGAAAGACTGTATAAAACGATTGTTGAAATAGGTTTTTGGTCTATTAGGCTCCTCACTAATCTTTTGGGGGAACTCATTAACATGCTTGAATGATAAAAGGCATAAGGATAGCTTTCATCAAGTGAAATTGTTGGTGGTGCATATCATGCATGAGAAGCATTATAAGTTGTGTTTATGATGTGAGAAACCTTGTAATAGCATCTGATGCACTGCATAAATCATTGCATTCTTGCAACATGATAAATGCAGAGAAATTTAATTCTGGGACAGTTCTTAAACACGTGAAATCAACGGATTGTGTAAAAACCCTCCTCCCTTTTGGCCTTCTGCTTATAAAGTATGAGCGATGTACTCCCTCCCCTTTTACCATACTAGAGATCTTTAAGTACAGGGCTTGAGTGAAGAGCAGCAATGCTGAAATGCTTTGGCCTGTGTCCTTTAAGTCAGATAGAAATAGTTAATCACACGTCAGAAGTAAGCTTTGGGCTATGATTAATCCCACATGTTGAGAAGTATCTTTCAAGAAATTGTTTAAGAGAGGTCATGAGTCTTTTGGAAAGAAAATGAGACAGCTTGCCAGAGCACAATGTTTTAAACATCCTGTTTGTTGAATAGATACCTGGTGAGAGAACTCAGCTGAATATGTTTGAAAGAATTATTATTCAGCAAATGAAACCCTTTCAGGTGACTGTTATCCCAGTTTGAAATCCGATAATGTATCTTGGAAAGATGAAGAACACTTGGGAGTGTTAAAAGTGGCAGGGAATGTAGAACATCACAAATTTCTGTTCAAGCATATTTTTTCTGTATTTACCTTATTTCACTTGTACTTTTATAATGAGCTGACAATTTTATCAGATTTTTGCTTGTCAGTATTTATTTGGAATTGAATTGCTAAGGAGAAACCCCTAATAGCAGAGTTTTCAAATTACTTTTTTTTTTTTTATGTATGCAAGTATGCCTACAAACCCAGAGCCTGCTCTTACAGCCTTTGTTTACAGTTCTTATCAACCTAATGAGTAGTCCATATGTGAGCTTAGCCATTAAATGTCTGTAGAAGATATGTAGGAACAGATCTACACAAGCTGCAGCAAAATATTTTAAAAGATTTAATAAAATACATGAGTTAGATAAAAGAGTGCAATGTGCTGGACTCATCTGCTTGGGCAGAAGTGTTTATTTAAGGACGTGTAATTGCTTAAACTTCTTTCATCTCAAAGATAAAACTGCTAATAAGTTTTATTAGCAGCATCCCCTGCAATTGGATGTTCAAGCCATAATTCTCATCTGGTCTTGTATGATCATTGATACAGAAAGATTACGTTACATTGTGGCTTTACATTGCCAAGGTTTAAAAAGCAAGAGGCAGCATATAAATGGAAATGCTCTGCTGCTGAAATAAGTAAGGAAGGCATGCTTTCTAAGTTAGAATCCAAAGAACTTTTGCCTTAAATATAAATTTGCCCTATGTGGGGAAGTTCCTTTTTTTCATATGAAGAATAATTTTGGTGACTATCAATAACACTGTTCTGAAGAATGATCAAATGAAAGCAGGGAGTTAGGTTGTATTATCCTTGTGGGGGATGATCTTATAAATAGGCATGGAAGTCCATTCCTAGTGGAAGGCCATAAAGCAGGTAGGATAATCCAGGAGGAAAGAAGTTAGGGCAAAGTTTCCAATGCTTTCAGTAGTTCTGAAGCTTTTTCTTATGGGCAAAGCTCACAGAGTAGTTTATTTGAAACTATTTGTTATGCTTAGAGATTATACTGTTCTGGTTAGTACACTTTTGTCCCATTTTTTACCTCAAGACTGGGATATTTTTGTTCGTTGTTTGATTTAGTGAAGGGAACAAGATGTTTCTTTATTGTTTGTGATGCAATCAATAGGCATCTTTTGCTTATGTCATGGGTAAAACTAAAGAAACAAAAGTTTATCCATTTTCTCAGTGTGGCAATAACTGAAATTGTTCTGAGCTTGTTTTATAAATGATTCTGGTTTGATTTTTTTAAAATGACTTTACAACAATTTTTTTTTTTTTTTTNCAACAATTTTTTTTTTTTTTTTGCGTTGTCTACTATTTCTGGCCCACCAGAGTGTGTTTGCAACCAGTGTGTAAATAAAGTACAGTAGTTATTAATGAAACTTACACAACTTTTACTACTGATAGTATAAAGCTTGCACAGGGGAAACAACAAACAGATGTTGCCTTCCTCTTTTAGCAACAGCAAGGTCAAAACTACACTATAGCCTTTGAACTCTTGAAGTCCATCAAACTGTTTATGGTTTTACATTCCCCAAATAGAAAAGAGGCAAGTGGCAGGGGCGTGCAAAACAACCTCTATCTTCAGTTCAGCACAAATGCAATTTAGGGTCTCCTTTAGCAAGTATTTCAAAGATGGCAAACTACATATTTAATTTATGTCAAAACAAAGCCAAGTAGTCTTGGTTCAGCATTTCACTTTCTGGATGGAAAAGGACAGATATTGAAATACCATATCTGAGAATATGAGACCCTTAAGAGTCTATTTACAGTACCTTTTTTTGATGACTCTTACCACTTTTACCCTTGTTTATTGTACATTTGCTATATCGGCTTACATCTCATTGCTGATTTTCCCTTTATCATGTTGCTCTAAAAGCTCCCTAGCTTTCTATCTCTCACTAGTTTCACAGAGAAGAAGGAAACATGCTAAATTGAGCAATGATTGCAGGTAACATATTGCAGTGCAGAAATATGAGAGTATTGCCCCAATTTCAAGCTCTTTGGTCTCTTTTATATTATTAACATTAACTCTCAGAAATGTTTTAATAGCCAAGGGGACCAAGTCTTTTGATCTCAAATTCACAAAGCTCAATTTATTCCAAGAATGGCAAATATAACAAGGAAGAATATAAATGGTCATATGACTGTTAGAGAAGGTGAAAATCAAGTTCAAAACCATCAATAAAATAGAGCAAATTGATATGAACATTGAAAGACATTATAGATATATTACTAACAACAGCTGCACTATTAAAATTAATTTGCGAAACTGTAAAGATTGGTCCCTGCTTCATATTGATCACTGGATGCATTCCATTAGAATGTACAAAACCAGGAGGATTTATACTCAGCGGTGTAATAAGGTAAAGCCTTAAGATCTGAGTGCAGTGAATAAATGCTTTAATTAAAATGAATAAGAAGCAAGTCTTTTTTTGGTTTGTTGCATATTTTATATTGTCAGAGTTTTAGATGTACTTAAGACGCTGAGATATTTGTTCAAAGAGAGACAGTCCATGCCCAAAGAGCATATTTGACTGGGTAGAGAAGAAAAATAATGCTTTTGTTGTGTAATGTTACTGGTGAGAAGTATGTCCTATGTGACAGAAGTGGTACATTTCAGAACCCTATAGTATTAGATGCTTTTTTTTAATTTAAAATTTACACTAGGAGCCAGAAAAAAGAAAATATTTTGAAACAAAGAACCCAAATGCTCAAAGTAAAATCTGTGTTGTTGAAAAGAAAGAAATTGTTTTCTTTTTATTTTTTTATTAGTGTTGAATTCAATTTAATTTGTATACATTTACACTATTTTGTCTGACTGGAAAGTGTTGCCTCAGAAGAGACTGAGAGCTGGAAGCAAAGCAAGAGCAAGCAATGGCCTTAATATGGAAAATGCTAAATCCTAGAGTTGAACAATGGGGGAGGCTATTAGATGGCATTGTCTTTTCTTAGGGCAAGATTCATATTCCCAAGTGAGAAGCAAAGATTCAGAGGTGATACTTCAGAAATCTGAGTTAAAAAAGGCCACGAGATGTGGAGGCAGCTGCTGGCTATAGCTGAAGAGTTTTTGACAGAGGAGCTATAGCAAGATAGTTTCTCTATCAGTTTCAGTCTCCTGAAAGGCTGATCTAAGTAGCTTGAATGGAGCTGGAAGTGGCAGGGAAAGATTACAATTTAAGCAAGGTTGGTGTTTGGGGTTTTTTTAAATAATTTTTCTGTGTGCTCTATATCTTTTGGAGGAATAAATAATGCTTTGCTGTTTGCTGGGTTTGGGGTGTGGTGATCCTGTGTGTGACAGGATCCTGGGGAAAAGCTCTGGTAAAATCGCGTGCCTCAGCACTCACCACTGAAGGTTTAGGGGTGCAGAGTCCCTGTTGAAGAGCAGTGACAGCAAATAATTCTAGGTAGAGAGAAGGCAAATCTGTTTCCAAAAGGTTGTATCTAAGAGAAAAAAAAATGTATACAGCATTGGTAGCAGAACATAAAAAAATTTAGCTGTAGTTTTGATGTTCTGTATCATAACCAGTGCCATCAGTGGCATTAGGGCCTGGCTGGGAGATGTATAGTCAAACCCAGGAAGTTTATAGGATACTACTGGTTAGGAAAATGCAGAAGACTAAAGAATATCTCCTTTAAATTATAAAAGAGTGCTTAGGTTTTCTGTGGAATATATGATGATGAAATGTGGTGCATGTGACAGTGTGTTCTGTGAAGGGCCTCTAATGTTTTCAGAACTCTGTGGGATGTCAGCCATTTTGTTTTCTGAGTTTCTGAGGTGTTAATAAGACAGAAATATTTAGTGCTACATCCCAATGATCTTGCCTTTGTTCTACTTGCTTTAAGCTAAAATAAATCACTGTAGACTAAAGATGGTTTCCTATTGCTTATGGCAATCACAGCTTGAAGAGAAACTTCTTAATAATCCTGTTGTTGTTGTTAACATTTCTGTTCACAGTACTGAGTGGGGAAAAGGATATATTCAAAAAACCAACTATAACCCCAAAAGTGCCTGAGAAGATTTTTGTGGGGTTTTTTGCTTTGTTTTGGTTTAGGGTTTTTTTATTATTATTCTTGAATGCTCAAGCCAGTATTAGCTGGCTAAAGCTTTGTCTGACAAGTGTCTGTGGAGTCATGGAGAACAATCATCTATCTGGCTGTTTTTCTCTTGGTCTGAATTTCAGGTGTGAGTCTGGTTGGCTGGAGTAAGGTTTCTGTACCCTGATATCAGCTTTTCCTAGCCTGTCAGATTAGGAAACCAAGCTTGGTTCGAGCCAGATGCTTCCACTTGACATGGATGCATTGCAGCTGATTTCTGAGAGACATTTGGAAAAATCCAGGCTCAATTTGAAAAGCAGCTTCTTCAAACTTTTGTATAAAGCTCCATCTGACAAGCAGTGGCACTGTACATTTCTTACCTTCAAACTCCGTTGGGAACACTATCATTTTGATTTTGTATCTGTCCTGACATAGGTATCTCCAATTTTTGCCAGGGGAAGTATGTTTATTTCATGATTTGTATCAAAGTTTCCTCATGTGTTATCTGCCTGAGGCTGACACAGTATTGTTCTTGGGCAGAGGCCTATATGCTAAGGCTTGTAGGACTGCTCTCTGGAGTTTCTTGACTTAATGCCTGAAAATTGATTTGCCCTATGGTATTAGCTGCCTCTCTCAGCATGTCAGCTTTGTCTTAAAAAACAGAAAAGATCAGGCCCGGGAGAAATAGCAGTAGTAAAAGCACTGCCTGTGACTGTTATCAAGGGGCAACAGACAGAGGGTCCTGTAACTTTCTTACTGTAAGGAACTATTAAAAGAAGTTTCTAATAAAGCTTTAATGTGCAAAGTGAACAAACTAGTCCCAACCTTAATTGATTTCAGGTAGATGCCTCCTAGTCTGTTGGAGCTGTTGAGGATCTTGTCAAATATCAAATATTTGCTGAAACAACTAACAAAAATGCCTGTGAGGCTTGGGGGCAGTCACTCAGGGGCAGGACCCGTGCGGTTCAGGCTGGGCTTGTGGGTCTGTATTTGTGCATGTATTCACAGTGAAGAGAAGTCAGCCCTTCTCTGGCAGACTGGAGCTGGCAAATCCCTGGCCCATGGCAGCATTCATCTGTCTAAGATCTAACTTAGGTTCCAGTGGGACAATTTTCCATATGCAGTTGTCGCTATTTTACAAAGCTGGTCCAGCAGCCTAAGTACTTCCTTAACCGGTCTCTGAGCACACTGTTACCATCATGTTAACAGGTATCAGGCAAGCAAGTTTAATTTTTTATGTGTGTGCATTCTGACTGTTCAAAAAAATACTAGTTTTAACTGTTCCCTTTAGTTGTTATTTAGTTGTCGCCATTCCCGTTCGTCCTGAAAGAGCAATTAAGTTTAAGCTTAATTGCTTCAGCTTTGATGTGTCTAAGAACTGACATATGGCCAGTTATTACAGCTCGCTTGACACAGAGTAACTTTTTGCAGCACAGTGTACTGGCCGTTTTGGGGGTGTTCACTGCCAGTAGGACTGTTCTAGGTCTTTACTGCTCACTGGGCTATGAACAGCTCAGAGGAAAAAGTAAAATCCCTGTTTGTGTTAAGCGGTGACCGACTGCTTCCTCAAACACAAGATCACACACGTTGTATAACTGTGAGTACAATCACTGAAATGTATCATCCATTTTTAATCTCTTGCTCTTTTCCTGCAATGAATTGTCCAGGTTAATTTTATGTTGTAGTAAGATACCCCATTAATCAGTTTTTAATGTATTTAAATGTTACACTGTGATTTCATTAACTGTATCTTCTTCATATTATGAGAGAGCACTTGATCTACTCTGCCTGTGCACTTCATTGTTTTGGGTTCTTCTGGCATATCCTAAATTAGTTAATCACTAATGTGAACTGTGTCAGTCTTTTTAATTTTTGTTCACACGGCACTCTCTGTTTCCCTAACAATGCTCATTGTATGCCTCTTAGACTCCTGCTGTTTCTGCTCTTACAGTTTTGCAAGAATACTTCTGGTTTTATAACATCATTATAATTATCTCTGTATTCTGTTCTAGTCTCTAGCATTTGTCTGCATTCTGAATTGCTCTGCACATGCATCATTGTTTGTGTAAGATTCTGCTATATTAATACAGCGCTGCAAGTAAACTATTTTGCTTCAGTTTTGCAGGGCAGTGGGTGTAGATCTGAATGCTGTCACAACACTGGTTATTGGCTTCTATGTTTAGTCTCAAGTTTCCATAGTCACTTCATACATTATTTCATTGACTAGAATGGAAGCTAAACTGAGCCTTTTAATGGAATTATTAGTTACAATAAAGTAGTTCATACAAGCAGCCTAGTTGAATTCATATTGTCTTGATGTATCATTAATAATCTAGTTTCAGTCATTTAGATGAATGTTTAAAAATATTTGGAGGTATTGACAAAGTTCTGGAAACCAGTTGTCTACACTGATAGAGACTTCTGAAAATAATGAAACAGTAACTAGTTTAAAAATATGGTGGTTTTTAAACTATTGAAAAAATAATAATAAAAGGATCAGTAGAAATTGCAGCAAATACTCATATTTCTTTTTTTGTCTGTGGAGTGTGTGGTGGTTCAGGCCAAAATAATATTATTATTTCAAAATTCATGGATGGTAAAAACCATTTACCATATGACATTATATGACAAATTCAGTCTAAATTATCTTAATCCTGAATATATTAGAATTATGGTAGTCTTATGCTAATCTAATAACAGACATGAAACAAGCACAGTGAAAATGGCTTTAAAAAAAAAGTTAAAACATGAAAATCTCTCCCACTCTGCTGAGGAGAATTGGGGAAGGCAGTATGTTGTTATAATATGTAAATAAATATGCAGTATGTTAAATATATAAGCAATACTCATTGTTTTGCTACTGGATACTGCTTTTTTTGATTGTTGGGTAAATTAAAAATTTTTTGTTATAAGTCAGTTTCAGTTCTTCTGTGCTTAAAGGCTGAGTGACATGGTGTCCTGGTTTGAGTGACACAGAGGAAGAAGAGCTGCAAAGCATCTTTGTGTCACAGCCCAAACTACACCATTGCAGTTGTATTTGCATGTCTGCAGCCAGACACTATTCTGCAACTTTTAATCTTTCTTTCACAGTATTTATGGCAGCTAACGGCAGCATTGGGAAATGGGATGTCCTCTGTGTCCTGTGTCCCTGGAACACACTGATGAGGATAACAGACTTAGGTCCCAGACTTCTTTACTGGATGCCCGGTCAACTTTGGGATCCGGGTTTCATTTGACCCCAGTGGTTTTGTCTGCAATTGGAAAAACTCTTAGAAGTTACGCTCCAGTGACATTGGAGAAAATGGGCTTTACTTGCAGTTTACTGTTTTCAAAACTCTTTGACTGTTTTCCTCTTCTTGTTACCTATTTCTGTCTTTCCTTGACAGCACATATGTACTGTTTTTCAGGCAACAATTTTTCTTCATTTTCTTCATTAGTGCTAAGTCTTGTTTTTCTCTTACAGTTTTTCTGCATCATGTTCTGTACCTCTTCACCAGCTGAATCTCTTGGACAGAGAAAGAATATGTTCCTGTGCCCCCTGTAACGTGGCCCCAGGCAGCAGAAAGGCTCATACATCCCATATGGAGCTTTATGACTTCAGGTGAGAAAGAAGTAATTGAAGCAGATGAATTTTAAGAGAACTGTTTATATGCAAATGTATTAGTGGAAGTCTGTGCTTCAAATGTCTGTGGGCTAAATTATGGAAAAAGTGTTTCTCAGTTAAAAATTCATCATAAAGAACATAAAATGAACTTTAAAATACATCATGAAATAAGAACTGGTAAAATAAATCTCAAACTACTCTAAAGCCGTTTGAGATATAACACTATATTTTTTCCTCACTATTATTGTTTCTAATTTTAATTATTTATTGATTTATATTATGGGGGTTTTTTGCTTCAGGTCAGTTGTTTTTAGTATCTCCCTCTTTCTTCAAGCTCATAGGGTATTGCCATGTTTAATTACCAGGAGTTTCTGCTGGATTAGCAATAGATGCAGTGTTTTGACTGCTGTAGCAGAGAGGTTACTTTTCCAATTCCCTCTTCTGGTCAGACGATTCAGACTGAGCATTATTGATAAACTGAGATTAATAGATTGCTGTAACGATGTATGTGGGCTCACTATTGAATAAAGCCAACTTGAGCTTATTTTACACAGCGGATGTAGTAATCATGGAAGATACCTATTCTTCAAGAAAGAAAGTATTTTAAATTAATATAGGCCAGCCAATGTGCTTGTCCACTTTTCTTAAAGACTCGCCTCTAAAGGGAAAGATGCTTAGTTAATGAGTTCCAGTAATGGTTCCTGACCTCCCTGGCTTGTGTCAGGGTTTTTTGGTTTGGTTTTATTTTTTTAACCATGGAGCTTCATGTCTTGAATATTACATTGGTGTTTTCCACAGTGGTTTTGAAAATTAGGTTAAATCTTCAGCTGATTATTTTGCAAAGGTTTTTTTAGATTTTTTTTTTATGACTGCTGGAGAATTATCACAAAAAATTTTTTAAACAACTTGACACCTTTGTTTTTTCTTTATATACTGTAACACTTGGAAATAGTATTGCACATGGGAAGAGATTAGAATAACAACAAGAACACTGTTAAAAATTTTGATGGGCAGCTCTTACCTTAAGATTTTGGTGAATCAGCATGTAGTGTAGAAATTATGTCATTTCCAAAGTAGTTCTTGTTCTGAGCAGTCCATGTTACCCTTCTGCAGAGGTCTTGTCATTGATTTCAAAAGATGGGAATCTGTATCTGCTTCAGTCTCGCTCTCTGTGTGTCTATGGATATATCTGTATGTGTTTACCTGCTTCAGTTAAGCCTGTACCATTTTGTTCTCACTATACTCAAATCTGCTTCCCAGCTTTCCCAAAGTCATGTCTGTCTAGAATATCTGTAGAGTTGTTTCCTCCACACATGCCAGTCAGAAGATTCCCCACTACTGAGGAGCTCCCAGCTGATTTGTGGTTAGCAGATATTTTGCAAAATGCACTTCTTTCTTCAGCTGTTTTCTGTAATCCTTTCTTTGAGGGGACATCATGAAACCGTATGCTTTTTGGGGCAAAGACTGCACAAGGGAAGTTCTTGACTAGCATTCAAGAAGACACTGTGATAACATTGAAATGATAAAAACCTGCAATTTAATAAAAGAAGCCTAAAATATACCAATCGTATTTATTGATATCACAGTGGATTGGTTTTGGTCCGTTCTGCATTCTGATCCAGTTCAAATAGGACCAGAAAGTCAGAAATGGATAGAAAGTAACGACTTTAAAGAATGATGCTAATAAATTCTTATTGCAAAGGTAGAACATATTTGAATACTCTTCTCAATTATAAAACAGAAAGCATTCAAATATCTGTGGTTACTTTTCAGTAAATGTCCAATTGGAACAGTGAGTTCACTTGTTCAGTATTTACTGCTGACATTCTACTTTTCCAGGAACTAAGGCCCCAAAGTACAACTCACTGAAATCTATGAAAATATATCCGTTAACTTTGAGGTTACAGATCAGTCTCTGAAACAGTTTTAATGTGATTTGTCACATATGCTCTATCTGTTATTCAAGAGTTAAACGTCTGCAAGATTTTGTGGTGTGACATCTGCCTCTACTGTTCTAGATTCACCCTGTCAGTACAGATGGTGACAACTGTCACAATATTTCTAGATCCTTTTTAGAAAATGATTGATGTGATTTCTTAGAGGAGATAATATACCCCCTTAAGCAGCCACTGATGTTTCAAAACTTATTAAAGCCTTTTCTCTACGCTTATCAGAAAAGCAAAACATAAAAGGGTAAGTTTGTCAGTTAAATCTAAGAAAGAATGAGGTGTGCACACTCCCAACAGGTAAAGCGCAGTTCTGTGTAGGCTTCAAAGGTCACTGTCCAAATGTGTTCTCGTTGTTAAATCAGCTTCTGCTGTTCTAAAGTCCAAATCAGCCTGAGTAGTATCCAGTAAATTGAATGCAATGGCTCAGTTGACTTCTCGTGTATACAGTTTGGGTGGCAGGATCATCAGTCAGGTGCTGACTGGTGCTAGTTCCCAGCAAACCAGGAGAGCAGTTGAGACTGCAGACTGACTTGCATGTAAGTGCACGCCCCTTCTGTGGCACTTAGGGGAATACATTTTATGTAAGGAAGTTACTTTAAAAATTGCTCCTGAAGTTACATCGTTCTATAAGTCACTGATGGAATTTTAAGATCCAGATTTGATTTGTAACTGCTGAACTCTTGATAGGAAGGTTTTTAGAAGTGTGGCAAGAACTTCAAATTTTATTCCGATGATCATGTGTGCTGAGTAAGGTGGCTACAATGCCTTGTTCTGTGCCTTTCAGTTCAATTTAACCCTGTAGCTTATTTGCTGTGAGGCATCTCATTTTTAAAGCATGTGGTAACACAGTACAGCCAACTTCAGAAAAGCATTTTGTAGAGGAGCTGGATATTTTAAAAATGTCAAAATTCAGTTTCATGGCAGTTTGGGATCAGAACTTCGAAATTGTTCTGTGAAAAAGAGTGAGACTTCAGCACAGTCTTTGCTGCAGAAAATGAAAGTAAAGACACAAAAAAGAGAATGAGAGTGCAGGCAAGGTGGCAAGAAATCCTGGCAAGGTGGATTGTAGCTGGGAGATATTTCTTTCCAGAGAATTAGGTTGTTAACCCTGTTAAGGTGCAGAGCCACAGTCCTGAAGGACTCCCTTAGGAGGTGTGGTCCTAGGGCTGATAACATAAGTGCTTTTCCCAGGGGAGTGAAAGGGAGGGAGGGAGGGAGGGAGGCAGGGAGGCTGATAAGAAGATAACTTATAAACTCTTCCCTAAAGGCACAGGGGTGGGTGGGGTGGTGGTGGCGGCAGCTTGTGAGCTGTTAGAAGTCTCTAGAGGCCAAGAAATTCGGTTTTCTGTTTGGAACATATGCTACCAGGTCATAGGGAGACTCTTTTAACAATTTGGTAAAGAGAAATCTCTAAGCAGCAGCAGCATTTTCTCAATTTTGACTTTGCTCTGAAGACAAGTTTTTTTGTTGTATTTATTCCTTGCCCTTACACTTGGGACTTTTCCATAGTTTCATTAAGAAGAATCCGTTTTTTCCCTTGAGAAATAAAACCCGCAGAGGGATACTCTTTTTTTTTTCCTCCCTAAGCAAATCTCTGTTTATGACTAATGTCTCAATTGCTATAAAAAAATTTTACAGATCACCATCTCCAGTCATTTAACATACTTTCTCATTGAACATCTCATTTTAAAAAATCACCATCCTGAAAAACAAAACTCTTATGTGCATAATTCCATCATTAAAAATAATGAGTTAAGCCCCATAAATCAAGGACCTTTCTGAAAATGTAAAATTAATGAATGTTGGGTTCTTTCTTTATACATCTTTTTTTCTGGTCCTGTAACACAAGGTTACAAATTAATTTCTTAACAAGATTTGATAGGTAGTTTTAGCAAGATCATTGACAGATAATGCGAAAATGTAGTTACATAGTCTGAACGAGGTTTTCACTTACAAAATTCCAGTTAGAAGAGAAAAATATTCAAGCTGGAAATTGATATACCTGGTTTTGCAGCTTATTATGTATCCTTAGTTCACCTACTACAAAAATTCTTTTTATTGATGTCCTTATTCAAAGAAAGATAGCAGTTTAGAACAAAATTTGGCACAAACGTATCTCTTTGCTACAAAGCTTCTCCACTGACCCTGGTGTTGCAATGCAATTTCTCCTGTTGGTGGTGGACAGAATACTGGTACACACAGTATAGGGAAACTTGTGCATCATTAATGAAACCATGCCTGAAAGGTAGTGGTCAAACACAGGCATAGTTAATTGGTGCATGAACAGCTGCACAGAGCATGTAAGGCTTTCTGTAATCTATTTGTATCCAAGTTAGTTGCTTTTCCCTCCTTCATATATCTCTGACTTTTCTGCAATCTTTGTTGTTACAATTTAGATAGTTTAGATAGATAATAGCAAGATCTCTTGGTATTATGTCTTCTTTAATGAGCATTCTTTCTTTGTCAGCTTCCTTTCATTGATACCATCTAAAGCCTTGCTCTACACCACATTTATGTTATACCTGAGCCAATTTCTCTATGTCCAATCTTCTCTAGTTTCACAGAAAAGTGAAAATGAATGAGTTTTTCACCCTTTAAATAAACATCCGGAATTCTTGTTACACAGTATCTGCCTGTTACTGAAGCTGCATTGCTTGCAAATCACTTTGTATATATGTGCAGCTTTGGTATAGGGATTACTGGAAACCCCTCTTTGTAGGCAATAGCTTTCATTCAAAAGGAGATGACCACCCATGCTCCTGGCTCTTGACACTTTACAGAACGTTCTGATTGCTCTTATGTAGCCTCTGCTTCTGTAGGAGTTTGTTTGGTAGGGTTTTGTTTACCATCTATTTACAGGTGCAGATTTGGGTTTGGATTTCTTACAAATATTTAACTTTTAGCAAAACAAGAGCTCTTCTGCTTAGACATCTGACTCCAGCATAAACAGGCAGTAGTGCAAGATGAGGTCCAAGTCCTTCAGAGATTTATTGGTGTTATTACGAACCTCAAAAATAAAAATAATGAGTTGAGCCCCATAAATCAAGGACCTTTCTGAAAATGTAAAAATAATGCATGTTGGGTTCTTTCTTTATACATCTTTTTTTCTGGTCCTGTAACACAAGGTTACAAATTAATTTCTTAACAAGATTTGATGGGCAGTTTTAGCAAGATCATCTTGGATGGAAAGCGTGCATAAAATCCAAGCAGGCCAGCCAGGTGACCAGAAAAGCAAGAAATACAGGTTTTTCCACAGCAATGTTAGCTAGATATATAACGTACCTAGGAAACTGAGATCTTGACAAAATATATGGTTAGTCTTGAGCTATTTTGGTGCCTCTGCCTTACAGTGTGGTTTGGATAGTGTTTTTCAAGCATCTTATTTCTTTCCTCTTTCTGTTTCTGTATTTTGAAAAATTATGTTCTCACTCTTACCAGAATAGAGACTCCAACAACTAGATCACGAAGCGGCAGCATATGTATCATTAAGCTTGTACCACTGAACAGTGAGATTTTATTATTGTGACCTTAATACAGCATACAGGCATGATGGTTTGAAAGATCAAGCCTAATAAGCATATTTACATACTTGTGGATGCTAAAATTTTACATAGATTAAAAACAGTGTATGAATAACTTAATGGAAGAAAAATTCACCGAGAACATTTTTTTAAAAAAAAAAAAAAAATATTATCTTATCTCTGAAAGTCTCTGAGATCCACAGGAGAAGTCGGAGATTGGTAGGTTTGCCAGTGCGGAAGTATCCATCCCATTGATAACCACATCCCCACTGTAGTGGCGAGCAAGCCCTCTAGGCTGGCTTCTGCAAGTAAGAAAGACTGTGCAGGTGCTGCCAGTCTCCTGCACCCTGTGTGTACTGACCATTTCTGCCTTAGTTTACTGAGTGCTCAGTTACCAGTTCCGTGTTTTAAGCTGGTAAAAGAGAGTTAGTCTGCCTTGGTTTTAGTTTTCACATTGAACTAGGTATTTCCTACGAAGATATTTGGAGGAGAGAGTTCTTTAGTAGTAGCCATTAAAAAGACCTCAACTTCAAAAAAATATTGTAATTGCTACCATGAAAATAAATACTAAATTGCTTGTAAATCAAATTTTATGCAACGCTATGATCAAAAACCCATCGTCAAAGGATATGAGAAATTAAATGTAATGCAAACGGTAAACAACCAAGTATCTAAAAAGATGAAAATGAACGGTTATAAACTGCAATGCATGAAGGAGAACAACTCTCAAGATGATTACAGTAGCTCTGTTTCATTTTTTGAAATAATAACCTCTAGGGTAGTACATTACTGCTGTTCATAAAAGAAAGATAAGTCACAAAATTGTTAGCAACCCCCTACTCACTTCGAAATCAAAAAAACATTCAAAATATCTTTCAGAATTAGTATGGTATATCACTGGTCAAATTCTATTAGAAAAGCATCATATGAATTTCTAGGCAGTTTGGTGATCATCCTGCATAAGCAGAGTTCAAGTAGGAATCTAGGAATCTTGGTGTCCATGGCTTCCCTGGACTAGTGATGATGGTCGTGTTTTCTGGATGTGGGACATAGTTTCACCAGCTGTCAGCATCCTTCTAGTTTTCTTCCATTAAGTATTAAAATGTATGCTTAGTGTTTGAGATTGTGAAAAGACACGGGCTGCTTTCCATACCAAAAGAATATGTTTGAGAGGAGGGCAAAGGTCACAGAATTGTATGGATGTGTTTTAATGAATGGGATGTTATTATAAATACCACAAACAGATACCTCATGGAAGAAAGAAGGAAAGGAAGGGTAAAGGGAAGGAACGGAAAACTGAAGTGGTCAGGAAAACTGTAAATCCCCAACCCTTGAAATCTAAAAAAAAACTGGAACAGAATGTTATAAGGTCAGGATTTTTGAATTAATAGAACTGTATGTATGGCAAACTTTCAGATTAAAATATATGATTTCATTTAAAACAAGTAAAATTACTTAAAGTAAAAAGAAAAAAAAAAAGGGTAGGGCAGGAAGGAACATTAACACATTTACCTACCAAAAATTTTGGAACTCTGAGAAGGAAGACTGAACTGATGCTTTAAAATTACAGTGCACATAATTTTAGTGTAATAACTCTTTTTGTAACAAAACTGGCTGGTTTGTCTTGTTTGCTGACAAGGAATTTAGAAGTAATGTTCTATTAGTATACTGGAATATGGTGGAATACAACAGGCATCAAAACAAAAGTAGTTTTACATTAAGACCATATTAGAATGTACTATATTACTAATACACTTTATTAATATAGCAATGTATTACTATAGAGGATATTGAAAAGGGAAAAAAAGGCTGCTTGTTGAATACAGTCCGTATTTCATATGATGTTCAAGTCATACATCTGATACCCAAGTTATGAACTTTTGATTTCATCATCGCCCTATTTCTGGATGAGAATTGGGGCTTACTATAGAAAATATTTAATGAGTCAGCATTTAGAAAGATACCTCTATTCTTGTTTATTACTTATGTACACTTTTCCAGGGGCAAAAGAAATGAACTGGAAAGCCTGAGCTTAAAAACAACAATAAAAAAGAAAAAGTGCAAGGATTGAATGATGGGATAGGAAGAGAAAGCTAAGCTGTTAGTTTGATCATTGAGAGGTAGCTGGGCTGGGTTATGAACAAGAGAATTAAACATGATTCTGTGTTCTAAATACCTTAAGAAAGTGAATGAGACTTTTCCTCAAACCTAATCACTTGCCCCTCTGCCACTTTCCTGATCTACATCCTTCCACAAACACAGTGTGTATTGGTCATTAATAAAAGTTTCCCTTAGTAAATCGCAACACTGTGTTGCTGTATTCTCTTGCAAACAAGCTCAAGGCGATTGACCTTTCCCCTGGTACTGCTGAACTAGGAACCTAGCTGCTAACCCCTGCATTATAAAGCAGAGAGTTTCCTGGAGGAGCTAAAACCTTTCAGCTTTCCAATTACTCCCTTTTGCAATTGCACACTTGAAAACTCAGGACTAAACCTGAATGCGTGACCTGGACTAAAGTAGTTGCTGAAAGACTTGTTTGGTGCAATTCTCTTATGTTCAGGTTTCTTGCTATTAAAAAAAGGCAAGTAGAGTCTACAGCTGTGCTGAACTAGAAGGACAGTCAAACAGCTTCCAGGGATTCTGAGTGGATGCACAGCGGAAGGAAATATCAAGGACTTAAACTAAATCTGTGAAATTGCCAACCTTGGACATTGCCAGCACTGAAACCACTGTCCTTGAGGCTGAGTAGTTGCTAATGTAAAATTTGGGCAGTGCTTCCCAAACAAACTGTTCAATCTGTAGAGTTTGCAGCTACAAAAGCCTGAGAAAAATTAAAACTTTACGTTTGCATCCCTATATGGCTATGTCTGTAATGTATGCTTTATTCTGATGGCTCTCAAGTAAAAGTGCAATGAAAATTTTAAACAGCTGCCCTTTCTTATAGCTGCTACCTTGGGGCTCATTCCAGTACTCATTGAAAGTCAATGACAAAGATCCCATTACCTTTAATCATGCAGGATCAGGGCCTTATATGACATGGTCAAGCCTGCTGAGCATTTTTTCAATGAATATTCACTTGAATTAGACCATGATTATGCTTTTGACTGCACTAACTCATTTCTGTATTAACTCTTTGTAAATATTCTGGTTCAGGCATGTTGGTAAACAGGGTTGTCTGCAGAAACAGAAGTAGTTGAGTAAGTGTTAGAACACAGTCTTGAAAACAGGATTTTAATTTAGAAGTATGCCTGTTCATACAATCAATCTGCTGCAGAGATAGTACTTAGCAAATCAAAACCTAGAAGTGGGTCATGCAGTTCATGGGTTCAGTGATAACCAGAAAAGTCTGAAGTTTAAACCCCAAATATTTCCAAATAATGAACTGCTCACATGCAGCCCACAGACAGGAAATGATCTACTGATATTGTTTGGAACACAATTACTTCAGTCCAGACTATTTGCTTACTCCTGCCCTTTGCAAAAAACATAAAAATAATATCTAACTTTCTGAAAGATAACATCTTTACTTTCAAACTGAAAACATGTATTTTGGGGGTCCAGCCTTTGTCCATGGAGGTGGCAGGATCACGCTTTGTCTTAGTAGACCTTGCTACCTTTTACTGATTTTGATGTTACCCTTCTTAAAACAGCTAAATTTGTTCAGACCAAAATGCCTATACAAGAATTCTACATATGTCACACACATTATGTTATTTCAGCAGGGAATAGGAAAGAAAAGAAAATCCTCAGTAGAATTGCTGCAGAAAACAATTTTTGTTCTTGGCTTTGTTGTTTTATCTCCTCTGCTTCATTGTGGTAGTAGAACGGAATGCAAATGAGAAAAACAGACCAATCCCAGACAGCCATTTTGTGGGATTTAATTTAGGAATTGAATTTCCAGCTTGAATTTTTTCTAGGCAATTTGCAAGTCAGATTATTTGAAAAATCCAGACAGTCTGAATTTTTTTCCTGGGTAGAGGGGCATTTCAGCTTTATCTCATCTTTATTTTTTGCAGAAGCTGGTGATAAAAGGCCTCTTGCTTTGGGACTGCTTGTGCAGATGTGATGTTATTTCTCTTTCTGTCTCCTCTGTGCTGCTGTCTCTCTAGGTTCTAGCTAAGTGCTTTAGAGGTCCAGGGATGTCTCCTCTGTTCTTTGTATAACATGGGGTTTCTCTTGTTTTCCTTCTCTGCTTTGGCAGAATCTGCCATACAGATATGTTAGTGCACAGATGAAGGGTATCTTTTGAAATCTGTGCCAATATTTTTAGCTTTTGTAATTAACTTAAGAAAATAATGCTTTCTTTTAGGAGAACATTTTTTCACCCTGCATCGCTAACATTTTACACTTTAATCAAAAACAACAAAACCTTTTATGGGGAATTATTTTATACCGTTACCAGTGTTTGATCATTTCTTCAAGGTGATTCTCTACATGAGTGTGCATATGCAGCTGTTTCATCTGAAGGGCCCATTAAAATCTTGTCTCATTTTTCAGCTCTGGGACTGGATGTATTTTTATGTAGGTCTGCTGAGCTGGGAAAGCTGGGAGGAAGGTGTTTGCATTTTAAGTAGCTTACACAGGTAAAGTTGATACAGCACTGAGCTCTGAAAGTACAGAAAAGAGATTATCTTCATTTTTTCTAAGTCATCTCCATCATGCAAGCTGATAGCCACTTTTCTTTGTAGCTATTTGTGCCTACTGGAGATTAGTTCCTGGGGTGTGAAAAGCCAGGCTCTCTCATCTGCTGTTTGTCAGTAGGCCTGTTCCCAGTTCCCATAGCCCTGCTCTTAATTCCCCGTGCACTCATTTATTTCTCTGTTTTGATGTAAGACTGTAACTTTTCCCTCCAGCAATAATATGGGAACTTCTGCTTGATCCACGCCCACTAGTTTTGTAATTTTGTTACAGCACCCTCCAGCCAATAATTCATGCAAACATAGTGTGCAAATTGGATTGGTTTTCATACAAGAAAAGAACATTCTACTCTCCATTACGTGTGAGATTAGGATTACTATAAGGAAATATGCTAGGAAAAGGTGTTAAATTTTTCAGCAGGGGCGAACAAGCACTGAAATAATCTGCCTCGAGTTGGGTGGGCCCCATGGAATCCTGTAAGAACAGGAGAGACAACCCCCTCTTGGGAGAAATTGTTCCCATCTTCCTGCACAGGGATGGACTCTGTGACCTCTGAAGGTCCCAGACAGCTCTGGGCTCTGTTTATTTGATGATGACTGTATTTTCATTCATCAACTTTTGGGTTTGTTTATAGGTAAAAGCACCACACATTGAGGTAACACAAGCCCAGACTTCAGAGCTTCCCCTGTTGAACCAGAGCTAAGAGAGGGGATAAACGTCCTTCCCTTTTTACCCTCTCAGGATGACCCTTCTTTTCCCCCTCCATACCTACCACCTGTACTATCTTATACATTTCATTCTTCATGGATCACCCCCATATGTAAGCTTGTCAGTTCTGCCCTAAGAGTAAACAGCTTACTGCTGTACTTGCCCTGCTCATTCCAGTCTCCTTTGCAGCCCCCAGCTGCTGAGGCTTCAGAAGAGGGAGTGGGTTTTTTTCTGGACCGATGCTTCATGTGGCTTGTGCACTCCCCTCAGCTGGCTTCTATGTAAATCCCATCTGAAAGGTTGCTTATTCCACCCAGAGTAAGTGGTCCCTTTCTGAGCAAAATACAACTTTGGTTTGTTTATCTAAATGAGACTGCATGCTTATGATATACGCCTAATTGATAGGAATATGCACTTATGAAAAAGTCTTATGAAAATGGTCTGGTCTCTCTTAGGTTCTTCACGATGTAGTACCCTCATGTTTTAAGGCAATTTAGTGGTAGTACCTTAAATTTTAGTGTTTAAACTAATCCGTTGAGGAAAGCCAGAGCCAAATTGTTAATAAATACTGAAAGCAGATTATTTTACTCTTTGAATCTGTTCCTACAGTGCTACACAAAGACTCCTTCTTTGGTTATTAAAGAATTTAGACCATGGATGAATGTCAGCTGGAGTCCATGGAAGTAATTCCATTGACTTCAATTGGATTAGTATCAGTTTCTTATGAAATAATTGTAGGAAATCAGTTTGTAGGAACTCCTGCTAAAATGTATAACTCCTAGAAATCTCCGACCAAACAGCATAAATATCAAGGCCAGTTCCTTCACTGTCAGGGACAGACAAGTTAGATACCTTCCACAAGCTAATCAAGAAACATATCTTTTATAATACATTCATAAAATGTTTCACACATGCAATGTTAATAAAATTGATGTTAATTTGAAGCTTAGCTGTACTGAATCAGGACTTGGTAAATTTCTTTGGATTATGCAGATCTGCTGTTGCACAGAAAACCTGTCCGTTACTGCATTTGAGGTAGGAATACACATAATAATTTGGAGAAACCTTATAGCATTATGAGAAACAGGATTTAATGACAGAGTATCAGATTGTTTCCAGATGCATGAGCAAATATACTCCGTTGAATCTCTGAGAAAATGGTATCCCTCATAGTAATAGTCCATAACTAAGTATCTGTCAAATTACTTAACGCTTTAGGTATTCTTTAAAATTTCCCTTCTTTTCAAAGGAAACATGATGGATCCAGATTAAAGTAATACTTTCCTGAAAAAAAAGTTATGTCAGGTGTTTGAGAGCTGGTATAATGACTGAATTAAGTCTGATTCCATTTTTTGCTTTTCCGTGTTCTGTATATATACAAATTACATCTATCACCAAATAATTATCGTTTGTCTCAACTGACACATCAGCAAATGCTTATGTCATATAATTCAATATATACTAGATTGATTTCTTTTATTTTTTGATCTCTGGTAGATATGTACAATATTCTGCCACTAAAAGTGTTTCTGCATCATCCTTATTTCCTCCCTGCCCTCACTGAACTTAAAAATAGGCACTGGGCGCAGTCCTCAACTGAGGAAGACATTGATTTCTAATATCCAGAAAATATTTTTTTTATTTTAGTGGAAGAATATAGAGGTAAGCATTTTTCAGGGACATTGCTTAACATTTCCATATAATCGAGTTTGAAAAACATTGAAAATATTTCCTGTAATTTTGAAACACTGTAAGGAGAAGAAGAAAAACCATGTAGAACTTGTTATAGAAGATGAAATGAAGACTCAGGTGTAGCTTTCTTTAGCAGTATATTAACTATACAATTAGGTGAAAGCAGATACTCATTTTCCTTTCCGCTTGTTTCTTGGCAGAAAGGAATCTTCTGAAGTTGATGGTAGCATTATGCAAAAGAATACATGTCAGAATTCAAACCATTTAAGTTTAATGCACATTTTAAAATATATTTGCATTTTTAATGTATTTTCAAATATTCTTTATGCAGCTTCATTGCTTTTTTGAAAGTCATAATGAAGACGATGTACATTCTTCCTTCACATGAATGACAATGAACAGCTATCAGAAACACTTTGGTATTTGTTTGAGGCAAAGCTGGCCACAGAGAAAAAAAATGTGTGTTTTTCAGCCAACTCTTTCTATTTTCTCAGTGTAAAAAGGAGCTAGTATATTGTTAGCATAATTTCAGATAGAAAGGTGGCTTGGGGGATACGAAGTCATCAAAAATCCAGGGGAACAAGTCATCACATTTTTTTTCCTCTCTGCCATTCCTCAATGTCTGCCTCTCTCTGGACAGTTTCTTTGTCTCCATGTAGGATCTGGTGGAACAAGGCCTCCACGGAGAGGACTTTCCCCCAGTTTCACAGAACTGATACCCTCATCCGACAGTATCTTCACTGGCTCAGAGCGAATAGTGTCTGTATGCTGAAGCATCATCTCAGTTAGAATCCTTCTCTCCTTGTAGTCTGCTGAATCAATACAGAATTTTCCAAGAGTTTCTTGTAAAGGTCCTACTTGGAAATACCCAGACTTTTCAGAAGGATTTATTTTCTCAGATGTCTTAAAAGCGCTCCCATATACACAGTACTTGCTGAACTTTTGCAATGGCCCCCAGGATCAACTGCCTATGTGGCAAGACACTGCTGATTGCATAGCCGTTAATGAACCTTATACTACATTCCTCTATTTGGATTTTTAGCAGTAAATTTCAGACACAAGGAGAGGCCTGGGGTAGTACAATTTTGTAACAAGGTAAGCAGCAAGCTGTGTCTGTGATTATTTCATGTGTGCGATTCAGTGCTGGTTTAAAACAATAAAAAAGGAGAATAAGTTTTTGTTTTGTTTTGAGGGTTATGGCTAAACTTCATTAAGAGGTCAGGTATCTTCAGGCCAAGTTCTATACTAAAAGCAAGGTTTAATCAATAATGTAGCTGTGCACAGGTCTGATTGATTGATTCAGCCTTTCCTGTACTCATCAGATGGATAAACAAAATAAAAAATGTTCCTTGGAATAAGCACTGGATGGTCCTTTAACGTAAATGGCTATTCTCTCTCCTTGGGGCTAAGCCCCAAGGTGCTTACTCACATCACAGTTTATTATTCTATTGCACACTATATTGTCTCATAAGATAGTCTCTCACTTCCCTTTATCGTCTTAGTGATCACTCACTTCATCTGTTCCAACCTCAATTCCTCTATACTGTATGGGAGAAATCTGAATGACACCTTCTATTTTTAATGGGCTTTTCCTCTGGGTTGTGGACAATGGCTTGATCTTTACAAACAGAATCTCACCAACAAAGTTTTGCAGTGATTCTACACAGCAAAGTCTTGAAACTCGGGCAGGTGAAGTATCAACCTAGCCCTGGATACTGCTTCCTGTACCAGGTAGAGGTCTTCTACTATTAACTTGAGTTTTTCTACATAAAACTGAATTTAGCTATGCATATGCACCCAATTTATGCTGAAATATATAAGGAAACACAGTACAGGGAAAAATACACTTTTGAAGGGCTTTTGAAGATATGTATAAATTGGTAAGGGCACCCTAAAGACCATACAGATTATATAAAGGCAAACTACTAGTCTTCATAACATTGTGTAAAAAGAAATGTTGTTAATGGCTATACGATCATTTATTTATAGTGTATTATATAATGCTGTTTGAATTCTGGTGACAAAGATTTTTGTAAGACCCATATATGCACTAAGATGCAACTTGAGTTTGGTTCCTTTAGTATTTACTGCAATTTCAGTTCTATTCTCCTCTGCCAATAGGTAATTAAACACTTTCATAAGGCTCATCTACCAATAAAATAATGTAGCTCAGTAGAGAAAGGTTCCACTTCTACAAAAAGGTGTGATATTTTTATTCAGAATGTTCCCTTTCCTCTTTTTTAACTCCATGTAATATTGGTGACTATATTTTTATCTCTGTCAGCCTTTTAACTTTCTGAATTTTATTTGATACGTTGAGAGTATTGCAAGATTAAAAAAAAAAATCAATGAAAAACCAAGGAAGTGTGGCTTGCATGCAGAATTTAGGATTGGCAAGTACATTTTTATTTTACTATTCTGGGTATTTCTGTTCTTATTACTTTTCTGTTCTTTTGAATGACCTCTTTTTTTAGTTTAATGTCATGATATATTAGGTACGTTCAGCAATGCATGAAGTATTTGAGAGGTTTCTGAACATACCTTGGATTTTAATTAACTGGTTAGCTTTTCTGCCAATGTCAGTATGTTTCTGTATTCTTGAAGCTAAGTAACCATCTCTGGCGACTAATTCGCTAAGAAGATTTTGGTTTTAGCTTTAAAATATAGTTATTAGAAAATGGTATTGCAAATAGAAATAGGTGTCGGTGAAGTTAAATTCATTATAGCTAGTCTACATTAAAAATGTCAACTATATGAATCAACATATCTGCTTAATTTGGTTTTATTTCAAATAAGAGAGTAATGTTTAAACAAAAAAAATCTTTCAGCAGTGCAGACCATTGACGAAACACTGGTCATGTTAATGACGGAATGTTATCAGAAACAGCCCAAACCAGAAATAAGTTAACCATGAAAATGGCATGTTTCACAAAGCAAAACGGACTAATTTGACTCCTGTTCTGGATTTCTGTCTTGGATGTATAGAGTTCTGCATCCTAGGAAGAGGAGATACAGCTTCTACATTTTGTTCATCTTAACTAGAGAAATAGCTGATCTTTTTTTTTTAAAATGTCCTGATTACGCCCATGCTTGGCCTTGTTTTCACAGCAGATAAGTTCTCTGATTTGCCAACACTTCTCTGACAATGGGGGAAATTCAGTGCAATTCCCAAGTGCCAACAGACAGTCGTTTATTTGCACTGCCTACGCCAAAACAAATTGCGGGTGGTTGGCATGGAGCCTTGGGCAGGCACAGATTCCTCCTAAAGAGATTACTAATATCCTTGAAGTAAAATACTTATTTAAATGTCTTCATGGGGGTGAGAAAATAAGAGTTTCTCTTGGAAAAGTACGTTTCTTTTCTAAATGTTTGCTGAGTTATCACTGCATACCAAATATCTCTTGTTAATTGACAAAGCTGCATTTGTGTATGTGTCAGAGATACTCTGCTACAGCAAAACCTTCATTTGTATTCATAAGATTCAAAGATACGATCAAGGATGAAAGTTACTCAGTGTTTTAAGGCCAGGGATGCTTTCTGTCATCATTCCTGGCCATCCATAGAACCTGCAGACATTTTATTCATATGCTGAAGTTATTCTGTAATAATTTTCTCCTGTATATTTTTTCGCAAACTCAAATGTCAGCTACAGATCATCAGATTCATTTCTAAATTGAATTTTAATGTTTAACTGTTCCTTCCCCTTCTATTTATATAGTCTACTATCTCCAGCACAGATACAAGATATTATACAAATCCTACTTTTTAATCTATTTGTGTTTATGTTTGTAGTGTCTGATAACATTAAGAAACTCTACAGGAGTTTAAAAATACACTTTATATAATCGCTAAATATATTATTTCTGGGACATTGTTAAACCTTTACTTTTTAGAAGCGAATACCATACCCCCTCCAAAAAAAAGAAAAGAGAGAGGTTGATTATTTCAAATTAAGATATAGATAAGACTGTGTACTGTGTATACATATATATATATGCACACGCTTCCTCTTGTTGGACTGTTTTCAGAACCCTTTCAGTTTCTCCTAACTTTGTGCAAATTTACTCAGTCGGCTGGAATTTTCTTTGTTGGTTGCTATATATATCTTTTTTTTTAATATTTCAGCCAGTTTCACATATTTTTCATGAAAGAAAAATAACTCTTTAGAAAAAAGAAATGACAGCTAAAAATAGGTTCACGATAATTTACTAAGCTTTATCATGTTCATGTTTTCAAGAAAATATATGAAATTTAAGGTGTCAGTTTGCCATATTCATGAAAATACCTGCCTCGATATGGCCAAATTACATTTACAAAAACCAGAGCTTTGGATGTATGCCAGAGCAAATTGAAAGCTCTGAGGACTTTGTCTTTGCTGATCATGCTCCATCCCTGCAGCACTTGTGGTGCCGGCCAGCTTGTGTGCGCTTAACCCACCAAGCACCACAGCAAGCACTGTCTTCTCGTAACTCTTGGGTCTGGCTAGATGGTACATATGCCATCCCCATGGAGTAAATCAAACTTTTCTTGTAATTGCTGTCCCCAGCTGCTCTTGAGTATGTCTTACATGCTTCCAGCAACACCCATGCTGGTAATCAAGCTGAGTGGACTTGAAGATAGCATGTCTAATTTGAATGTAGAATGGCCTGGAGCCAGACCAAGGACAAAGAAGGAATATTTTGGAGTAATATTTTGGAGTAACATTGGCAAGCAAGTTTGGCAACTTTGAGCTGAGGTTACAGGAGCAAGGCAAGGAAGCAACTTTAACTTGGTGAGTAATGTGTGAAGGCTAGAGATACGAAAGTAAACAGATTAATGCAGACATGAGTTTGAGAGAAAGGCTGTGATAAGGAGTTATAAAAAAAACAAATTGGGAGAAGGAGCCAGAGTAGAAGGTAGACATTTTACAGGAGTCAAGAATGAGGAGTGGGGACAGCCAGCCTTCCTCTTCTTCCGGTCTTGGCAACTTCTGCAACTCACCAGTATGGCAGCTACCCTGGCACCTCTCTGGAAGAGGGCAAAGAAGTTCAACACTCTTTAGCCAGCCAATCTTAGTGCTGCTCAATATTGTGGCTTTGAAGTGGGTTTTTTTCCATTACTTTTTTTTTTTTTTTAAACTCCAGCTTGGAGTCCTTGGGTTTAATTTTTTTATATCACATTCTAAGAACCGAAAGTCAGAATCGGTCCCAGAAAGAGGTGAATCTATTGAATAGAAAACAATGTTAGATATTTAGTGTAATAACTTTGATATGTTTGGGTAGTAGAAAAAGATAGCCAATCAATGCATAATAATTATTTTCCTGTTTGCGTTAGCACAGCCTTGTACTCTCACAGTTGTAATTAATGTCACTATTGAGGTGGAATTGTGAGAAGGCTGTGCCAGCCAATTAAAATGGTAATATGACTTCAGGATCTGTTTGTGATCATATTGATTTTTTTTAATGGAAAGCTTCTTTGTGACCTTTACAAAGCACATACTGTACTTTTTACACTTTTATAGATTAATCTTGTAAAACATTATTTTAAATTGTCACATAGTAGGCTTGTAGAATTTTATACATTGCCTAAAAGATGATAAAAACTGTGATTTTGTGATAAAGAGCATTAGAGCACTGCCAGCAGATCATGAAAAGTGCCTCAAAGTCTACTGGGAATCTCCTACGGCAGGATGAAAATTGCAGTAGAGCAATTAGGAAAAGGAAGATGTCTTTTATTAAGACATGGGCATTTGTTGTGGTGGAAGACTTGTTTTAAAAATGTAATATAGCTATCAAAGAAAATTTAGAATGTGAGCAATTTATAGTTCATAAAGTATAAAAGGGTGAGTAAAAAGATCTTTCTGAGATTTGGAAGAAAGCAAGTACTACAGCTGAGTCTTTTAAATGATTAAACATCAGGCATGGGCTTCATTCCTCAGGTATTCAGATGTGAGAGATGAATCTAAAGCAAAATTCCAAACTGGAGTCCAACTCCTCTTATGCTTTACAAATCTGAACCTTCAGACAGAAACCAATGAGTAAGGTGTGATGGGATTTGAATTTTCTGGAGGGAGAAGAATACTTGCGGAAGGGATTGTGTGAATGGATTTTAATTGTGATGAAAAAAGGCTATTTAAATCTCATAACAGCAGGAAATTAAGGTGCTGCCAACTTCACTGAATTGTAAGAAATTCCTTGGCACTTAAAAACAATGGGAAAATGTTAAATTGTACTGGAGAATTGTTGATGATGATTTAGAAATTATGTTTCATTCAGCCCGTTTCAACAGATAGTCCAAACATGTTTGTGTTGGCCTTTGTATTACATGCCAAAATACTTGTGTAGGGTTAGTGTTATGCTGAACCTCGACAGCTTATTGACATGAGGAGCAAGTGAAAATGGGCATTGATCTCACCATTCATTATTAAGGACAAGCACTGGATCATATAAAATTTCTCAACTTACTCAGTATGTTTAGACTGCATATCTTTTTAATCCTTTCGCAATTTACTCAAAATCTGTATTGCTGTTGTTCAGAACTCTGTTTATATACAAGTGGTGTAGCATATAATTTACAAGTGATACCCTTGTTACTGGCTCTGAGAAGCAAAAGGAAGCCTAGGAATGGTGCTAACCTCTGTTTATAGATACAAAAAAGAGGTAAACACAGATGCAATGCTTATTGACTACTTGCTTATTTGAGCCAGCTCTGCCCCTTTTGCAGAAAATAAAAGGAATGTGCACCAATTCCTTGAGTCTTTCTTAATAGGTGATGGGCTTTGCCTTATGCTACCAGGATGGTATTTAGTTCTCTTGGCCTTTAGACTACCCGCACTGCTATGCATGCTCTTTAACTAGATTCTCAGTCTGGATGTTCCTCGAGACGAAACCAAGGTCGCATCTTCTCTTCAGAGCTCCCTTAGCAGCTGTTTCTTGAAGTAGTTTCTGCTAGTACCTAACCATTGAGTCTCTCTTTCCCATCCCAGTGTCATGATCAGTCACCCCATCCTGGATAGCTTATGGGTAATATAAACACAAAGCTAAATTATTCTGATTAAGGCTTGTGGGTTTATAAGGGTTTTATATTACTCGTTCACTGGGATGTTTGCTAATTTGATTAAATTCTAAGCTCTCTTAACCATCACAACCTGTTCAGTCTTTCCTTTTTATTTTTTCTTTGCTTTGCCTTGTGTCCCTTATTATCTTCCTGTCATCAACTTTCTTTATGTGAAACAGAATCATAGAATGGTTCAGGTTGGAAGGGACCTTGAAGATCATCTACTTCCAACCCCCCTACCATGGGCAGGGACACCTCCCACTAGACCAGGTTGCTCAAAGCCCCATCCAACCTGGCCTTGAACACCTCCAGGGATGGGGCATCCACAGCTTCTCTGGACAACCTGTTCCAGTGCCTCACTACTCTCATAATGAAAAATTTCTTCCTAATATCTAATCTAAATCTACCTTCTTCCAGTTTGAAGCCATTCCCCCTCATCCTATCACTACATGCCCTTGTAAAAAGTCCCTCCCCAGCTTTCCTGTAGGACCCCTTTACATTGTACATTGATACTATATCAATTAGAGCTAGACCTTCCAGTTCCCTACCTTACTGATTTTTCTTATGCTTTGAGTGTTTCTTTCATGCTGGAAGTGCTGTGCCTGCATGTAGGGGAATAAATGGATATCTCACTGGGCAATATCTACTGTTCACCCTAGTGTTTTTACTGCAGATGCCTGTGGCTCACTCAGTGGATGGCGATACGAGCTGTAAGGTAGCTGGTTGTTATTTGGAAATGCACTCTGTGCATTGCTGCACCATCGGTTGGAGTGGCTATGGGAGACTGATGGTAACAGAGGTGGCTCTTCCCCCTGCAGTGCAGTTTTCTGTCATGTCTGAGTTACGCAGACACCAGGCATGTTTTCAGACACATTTCTTTTGCAGCAAGGGTGACCAGAAGCTTGACCAGAAGGCCTAAACTTTGTATTGTTCCCCATGGTGAGTGTTTTTTGGGGAGACCTTCTCAGAGGTGACGGTTTCCTATACTTTCTTCTTCCCATACCAGGCAGAGGCAGATGAAGAAGCTGTGGTAGATACCAGACTGCTTTACCCACTCTCTCTGCTAAACGGTACCGCACTACCTGGTGCAGCATGGCATTGTGGAAACACATTTTCTGTGTGCAGTGAATGCCTGAAGGTACACTCTTTGAGATTTATACATCTCAGCTGGCATTGTCAGGCAGCCTGTGGTGGCTCACAGCAGCCACTACTCTTACAACCTAGCTCCTAATAGATAGAGACAGGACTATCAGGACAGACTGGTCTTCTCTGGTCTGGCTATAAGATCTATGGGCCTGCATCAGTGCCCTGTGGAAGGTCAATTTAATTTGCTTTTTGTCGTTCTAGTCCATCATGTAGAATAATGAGCATGCTGCTTTGCATCTGCAAAAGTGGTCTTATAGCTTTGTCAACGTATGTTTCACTTGCTGGTGCAGGAAGATGTGTGCGGACGTACAGAAATGTAGCAATTATTGGGACAGTGTTGGAGAGCTGTTCAGCATGGCAGGCACGGAGGCTTATCCCTACCACCCCTGCATAAACTAATTGCTCTGTGGGTTTTGTCACAGAAGGGACTGAGAGGAGTGTGGATAAGACCAGAGCCTGGGAGCAAAAAGTAAAACTGAATTAAGCTGATGTGGTAGGCACACCCCAAAACCAGCAGGAATTAAGTACTCCAGAGTATCCTGAATGGACAACTGGTGCATTTCGTGGGGAAGATGTGGTGTGGGGTCTTTGACTTGGTGATTCATCATTTCCAGAGGCACACACTGATGCTCAGCTCACCAGATCTATTTGAGGCTGTCTGAAAGAATCTCTAGGTCCACACTGCTGTTTTCTTGTATATGCAACTCCTCATTGAAATTTTATGATAACTTTGTGTAATAACTGCCGCATAAGTTGGCCGGTCACCAGTCTGGTGAGCCACTCTGTCAGTCAAGTAGAACTCCATTAAACTATCAGCTTCTGTTTTGAGTATTCCTATATGAAAACAGATTTTCTCTCCAATATTCACAGGTTTAACAGAGAGCAAAATATTTCCATTTTCCCCAGCAAACAGCTTGTCCTCATGTAATGACAGTTTTCCATCTGCAAGAACTGCCTTTTTGATACCACAAACCACCTGAGGTGAAAATGTAACTGACTTGCTTTTCTGTAAACTTGCCAAAAGTAAAATTATTTTGCCTGTAGCAAGAACTGTTTTCATGCCAGTGTATTCTCCAACTTTGCTAAAAGTTACATACTTTTGATTTTATCAGAACAGAAGAATAGCTGTAGTGTATCTCTTCACAAATTAACCTATTCTATTGTGAATCAAGACAGCAGTCTTATTTGTGAGTTCAGGTTTCGTATTCACTGAAGAAAGCTGTGGTGTGTCAAATTATGCCTTGTCAGTACCTAAATTTGAGCTTCTAAATCACAGGTATGTGCCTGACTGAAAAGCAGACCCATTTCTGGAAATAAAGGGAACTGCAAATATGCATTTTCAGCTCCTTTTGAAGTCAAGGTGTTTTTGTTTAGATTTATAAATATAGATTTAAGTGCCTAACTTTATGCATTCATTTTGAAAATATTTTGACCTGAAGAGTCATATATTAATTACAAATGTTCCAATTATAGAGAGAGAGATTTCCAGAGGAGGGAGAGGTGATATGGGAGAAAAAAAAATACAAGGTAATTTGTTTCTTTAGAGAAAAAATAAACCTGCATTGTAAAGTTTTGGCTGACATCATCTCCTGACAGACTCTGAGGCCAATCTCAAGTATAATTATTTATTTTAAAATAATACAGTTTCATAATGTAGTTAAAACTGACTTCTAACAGGGACTTATTTCTTCCACGCATTGTGATTGTCCTTATATTGGAAGATATTTAATAAAAAACACCACTTGCCCTGACCTTGCCAGCATCCCAAAGAATTTGACAAGTTGTATCATGTCTTGAAACTAGTGCAGCAGAATTCTAAATCCTAAAGAAGTTATCCATTGTGTGTCTGTGCTAACTGCGGATAGCAAGGGGATTCACAGACTAGAGTACAAGCCACAGAAACCTGCAAGCTCCTTCCTACTATGTGACCTAAACTGATGGCACTGCTAGGGAGTTTTCCTTCCCAAGAACTTGCAGGTTTTGGAATATGTTTATGTTAGGCATAGCTTCTTCCTTACTGTGTATCCTATTTATGCAGAAATCCTTCTGCCATGATTCTTTTATGCCAGCTACTCTGCCCTGCCTTTTTCTCCTGTTACCCATGACAGCATCTCAGATGTTATTCCCCTGGAAAGTTATTTCCCGCTCAAAAGGCAGAGCAATGGCTTTATCCTTTCTGCTGCTGCATTCCTGTTTGTGCGCTTCTTAAGCATACTGAATCCAATTGTGTTTATGATGAGGAAGGTAAGAAGTGCATTCTGTAGTCCCACCTTTTTAGGTAGTCCCCAACCTCCTTCATGATCACAGAGGCATTGATATAAGGAATGCACTTCAAAGAATATTTTACCTAGTTCTTTACTGCTAGAAGGATGGAGTTTTCTTTAATGAAGTTTTATGCAGTGTGAAATACAAAGTGAGAAAAAGATGAATGCAAGATACCCAAGTATTCATCACAGTTGCTTCCTAGGATAAAAATGTTTGTCCCAGTGAAATCGATATCAATAGCAGTGTCTCTGTTGATTTTTGCAGAGCTGAGAAAAAATTCAACATGAAATAATAAGTGCTGGCTGCCTATTTTGCTAGGGTTTTTTGTATTTCATCAAGTAATGGAGTATCAGCTACAGCACATTAGAAGAGCCAATCTGTATTCTGACCAGCTATGGACTCAGCAATTTGACAGCTCTTTAAGTCAGTATTATTTTAAAATATTTTTAATCAGAACAACATGAAAAATAGCATGGATTATTATTACTCCACTAGCAAATTAATGTACGAATGTATAAAAGTGGGAGACAGTTAAAAAAAAATTGCTGCTGGAACAGACTGTCTTTAACAATATGCAATAAAGCTTAACACTCTGACAGTCTAAAAATTGACAGTTGATTCATCTTAAAATAATACAGTAAGACCTGTCCAAATATAGTCCATCAACAACTGTTTGATACCAAGACCCCTAGAAAAAGCATTGCAATAACCCAGGTTATAACAGGCATTCAGAATTTAAAGATAAATCAGTGCAGTAGTTTTTACATGATAAACATGTAGACCAATGTTAAATCATGTCTTCTGTTGAACCAACTAAAATGTTCCCAAAATTAAAATATTAAGAAGAAAATATTGTTTCACAAGCAATTAATTTTGAGAGACATATTCCACATATTGATGTGTACTATGGACATAAATCATCTTGAAAGTATTTTGAGTGCCACATTGGATATAAGGAAAGAGACATTACATTTTCTGTGTGAAAGAATTATTAGGCTGCAGCTCCAGATTGGGGCTGTGAATTTTTTTATTCTGACAGTAAATCATTTAAATACAGATGGAATACAAAATGTTTCAAGCCAAACCTATAGGGAAATGTATAGGCAGTGTCATCATGCCCCTAAATATTCTAGAAAAAAACCAAGAAAATTAAAAAATGGAAAGGTTCATAATGAAAAGAAGGACAATCTCAATCTAGAGATTGAGATTTCTGCTGGAAATAAAATCACTAAGGTACTACTACAAAATTATAAAGTTCACAAGGTTTCTTCACTGGAGCTGTGGATCTAAATGACAGAACAATAATGCCGCGTTTGCCTTGGAAGACAGCAACGGATAGGAGAAGTTAGATGAAATAAACTTAGTATGAGGATCCTTAAAAATTCAGTTGTTTTAAACCAAATGAATTGATGCAGTTCGTATCTCGGTAGGCAGCACTTACATCACCTTGTAGCAGTTGCTTCTCTGCTTGCTCAGTGTTAGCTATACAAAAGCTATGCTTGTTTCAGAATCCAGAGGAAGATCTACATAGCTATCTGTGAGTCAGCGTGTGTGTGTGTGTTTTCATAATAGCCCATGAAGACAACACAATAAACCTCTGCTGTTTAAAATACAATTTTAGTTTGTAGTAGGGGCAATATCAAAGTGGCACCTGTTTACCCTCACAAAGTCTTGCTCTGTCAAGTTGTAATATTTGGCACCAACAGAAATGTAATGCATTTATCACAGTTCCATTCCAGTCAATTCTTAATAATAAAAATTCTTCACAAATTGTTATAACAAGCAGTTCCAAATACATGTAGTTGATCTATTGAGTAGCTTTCCAGAAATACTCAGCCAGTTTTGGAAGTGCCTTTTAGAGACATTCTAATTTGTAAATCCGCCTTAAAGTGTCAGCGCTGCAGTTGTAGAGTGAAAGTCCAGTTGCTCAGTCTGTTTTCATTTCAGGCAAAGTGACAAACATCCCTTATCTCCCTCCCTCTGTAACCAGAAAATATATGGTTTAAGTATTCATAAACGTATACCCTCCTGGGACAATCCCCAGCCTCTAGGGAGAGCTCTGGACAAAGTTACTGTTTGGAACCATGGGTCACGTTCANGGATTCTGATCCAGACGCACAGCATCTTTTGAAATTATAAATCCTGTTGCTTTCTCCTTTACCATTCTCTATCCTTATATGGTGTTGCAAATCCTTAATTTCTTCCACAGATTATATCAATACACAGACTTTGTAACTCAAAGGTTTACTTGCACATAGTATCTGAAAATTACACAGCATTTTTGCTTTCTTATTACTCTTCTGCAGTTTGCAGGGTAAAGTATCAAGGATCAGAATCACTGTTCTTTTGTCATTAAGAACTTTCATATTTCAATCCTTTTTTAACTAGAAGTGGCAGTTTAGAAATAACGAGAACTATGTGCTACTACATCTAAACTCAGACTTTATTGCAGGCAGCCTGTGCTCTACTCTCTAGGCTCCACAGATGCAATGTCGGTTGTATCATGCCTAGCAAAAATCAATTTGATCTTCATAATCTTTTGTTCAGCAGGGGTATCCTGTCAGTGTCAGTGACCTAAGAATTGAAGTCTGTTATGGGTACATAATTTCTTACATTCATTTTAAATAAATCAATGCCCTGTTAGCTCTAGGGGATCTTTTTTGATCATTAGCACATGATCATTTGTTTCACGTGACCCTACTTTTATGGCATATATCACAAACGCAAAGAAATTTTTAGTATTTCCACTTCAGGATTTTTCAGTCCAAAAATGGTATTAATTTTTCTGGCTTATTCTCTCTCTATCCATGTCCCCACTCTGCCACCCCCTGTAATATCTTAAAAGCCTTTTTTTACTGTAGCTAAATAAAAACCAAACTGGAACTGAATGCTCACTCCCAAACTGTCAATAAAACCCCTTGAAAATTGCTGTTAGAAATACCTTCTTCATATTTTGCAGATCTCATCCTGTATTATAGTTCTGGTGGTCACAGTTTACACTTTCATTTGCAGCTGAAGGATTTTAGCTTTCATGTAAACTATTGCTGTGATTACCAACCATAGCACTAGAATGTTACTTATCCTTGAAAGGATCCTTTCACAGCTGTCTTGGTTTTGTGCTAATTTTTCCTTGTACATCAAGATCAGGTTTCTTTGATTCAGTTCTTTATTTTCTCAGAACTCTTTATTCAAATATATTTCCAGTATATCCTTACATAGCAAAGTTTTTGGACTTCATGTTTGTAAAGCTGTCCTGGATCTGTTCTCCTGGGAATCAGTTCATTTTTCCCCAGTAAATAACAATCACATTGATCTCTTGTGTCTTGGGGATCCATGTTTATTCTTTTTTCAACCTTTTCTCAGTGTCCACATCTTATATTCCATCTCCTCAAAAGCTTGTATTTTCTGGTGACAGATACTCTCTTTGTCAAGACAACCTGACTCCATGGTTCTGGAGCTGATGAGTCCCTTCTGGTACCTTCACTTTGCAGCTTCTTCGTTCCCATTTTTCTTAGCTTTCTGTGTCTTGCCATAATTACTCTTCTGGCTGTCTCTGGATGACTCAGAGGTGTTTGCTGTTACCCCTTCTTGCTGCCTTGTCTTCTCTCCTTTTTCCCTTCACGTCCTCATGCTTCATTGTAATGAACTTGTTCCTCAGTTCATTTCTCCTGCAGTAGCTTGTCTCTTTTTTTATTTTGTCCTTGTGTGCACATGCACATTCTGGCATGGATTGTATGCTTTTTGTCAACTTGTTCATATTCTGTATTTGAGGGTGATGAATCCAAGAACTTCAGTAAATTCAGGATAAATCCAGAGTCTTGCAGTGGTCAGTATGTCTTGCAGCTCATGGTGTGGTCAAAGAGATCATGAGAAGAAAAAAGCATGGTGAAGTCAGAGATGAAGCCTGCTGCTTTCTCATCCTTTTGCTAGAACCAAGCTTGCTGGCTGGGCTCAATGAGGAAAACTTTTACTGACTTCCACTAGTCAAGACATCATTTAATTTGAATGAAGTCAGGAGAATCTGCCTTTTATCCAGAAGGAAAAGTTGTGATATCTCATTGATTCCATTACTAGCTGTTCATGCTAGTTTGCATTTCTTGTGCTAACTATTGCATTCAGCTAACAGTTAGCTTCTACACATGATGTGCTGCCTTACTGACCAATAATAAGATAGTGATGGCCGTATTGCTAATCACTGAAGGAACTTATTGCAATCAAAGTAAAGGATTAGAGTTAATGAGTGTATCTGTCTGGTTGGAAGTGTGTTGGGTTTTGCTTGCTTATTTGTTCTTTTGTGATAGAATTAATGTGGAAAAATGTTCATTTCAGCAATATTAATAAATTCATTCTCATATAATCAGTCTAACAAAGTGTGGGTTTAAAAGTTTAATCTTAGAGAGCTGCAAATAGAAGATAATTAGCCATGTAGGGCTACAGCAATCACTGTTCAGTGGTAATTGATTGATTGAAGAAGTGGTAGGAGTTTTCAGAAGCAGTTTCAAAATGTTTAAGTGGTTATTAGTGTGAAAGCCTATCAGTGGCCTAAGAGATGTATTAAAGGTTATCAGATGGCTTTTACTGTCTTGTTCTTATGTCGATTACAATTGGGGATTTTTGCAGATACTAGAGAAATATTTCAGTCTTGCTGTTTTTCTTGTAATTAGCAGATTGGTGTGGGAAGATGTCATTGGGATATAGCGATGTTTCCTGATGTGCAGGAGGTAATGTTTCTGAGTGTAATCAGCAGCTTTTTAAAATGGATTTTGCAGCCATGAGGTGACAAGATAGCAAAGTAAAGCACTTCAGTAATTTAATGTAGTTTATTTCTTGTAGCTTTCGCATACTACGGAAGGATTATCCATTAACTGGATAGCCATTAAAAGGGTTTAAAACAAAACAAACCTCTGTACATATTCAACAAAGTATGAGTTCTTTGTACTTAGCATTGAAGAGTAGGTGAAGATTTTCCTATATGTGAGTCACCTTAATATCCTAAGTAAGTTAATTTTACCTTAGTGAGTACACATCTTATAGTTTCTGTATTGGACAAACTGCAAGTATATAGGGCCATCTTCTCAACTGGTAAAAAGAAGTAGAATTTGCAGGGAATTCACATCCATGAATTGATATGTCTTAGCTGACTATCTGCCCATTCTCCCAGAAATCTCAATATCCAGATAAAAAGACTTTCATTGTTATCAATTCATAGAATCATAGAATC
>RSEF01000006.1:9823383-9929138 GCA_003993805.1 Himantopus leucocephalus
GTGCACATACATCTAGTAAATACTAGATGAGAACCAGAGAACAGATGTTCTATACGATTGGGGTTTTGTTTTGTTTATCTTTGTGAGAAGGCTGTTTCAGGTGCATCAGAGAAACTATGTATGCACCTCTTGTTGCAGGCTGGGTTCTGGACACCCAGGTGCACCTAAAGAAGTGGTTTGTCTGAGAGTGATGCATGCAAGGATTGAAAAGAGAAAATGCAGTCTAATTCCAGCCTGCCATAGGGGTGAAGCCAAAATCTAATCTCACTTTGCACTAATAAGAAATTGCAGAATATCTTAGCAGAATTTGACCAGGTAGTTCATGGACCTGCCATGCACTTTGCACAGGATCCACCAGTAATTCTTGCAGGATGAATGTGATGAAGTGCATGCTTCCTACTCGGCAGCAGCTGAAGAGTCTTAATGTGGAACCTAATTTCCTCTTCCAGCTGTGACCAAGCAGCCAGTAAGAAACAGCTGCTGTGAGAGACAATGTGGGCAGCAGGTGGAGTAGTTCTGTGATGCAGGTGAGAGAAGCTTCAAAAAGATGAAATATCTAGAGGAAAAATAGCTGTGCAGCAATGCGTAGGAACAGCATGGGCAGATGGCAAAGGAAGGAAAAAGTGGTCCTTGGTTATTGAACAAGAATAGAGAGGACGGTCCGGAATTAAAGGTTCATTTCTTCTCTCATATGGAAGGGGAAGTGAGAGCTGCAGAGCTGAAGGGCTGAGGATTCCTGTGTGTAAGATTGCAGAGAGACACCATGCAGGGCATATGGCCCCTCTGGTCTTTGGGTTACGATTTTAAATGCCACTTTTTTTTCCCCCTCTGCTTTCAGGCCTACTCCATCTGGATGGGAAGACAGGTGATCAAGTGACATCTGCACCAGGTCTAGCAGTTCTCATACCAGGGATTCTGTTGTGCTTGATACCTTTTCCTTCCTCAGTGATGTAAATACAGAGTGCACCAAGAAGAACAGGTAAGTGATTCTGAGGAGGTGGATCAGCCAACGAAGCTTCGACAAACATTCTATTTGGACAGTTGTATGGGGAGGTTACTGAACTAAATAGGCAGTTAGTTAGACTCAGATCTTGGCATCTTGGAGGAGAGCTGAGGAGAAGCTACTAAACGTGTGATTTTGCAGACTTCGTTTACTTACCCCAGCAAATAGGGTACATTTACTCTTTTGGAAAGCTTTGTTAGGCATGGTCTTTACACTGTTAAAGTTTCCTCTTTCTTGAAAAACAGACCTGTTATTTATTCAAAACAAGATTTTGTTAATTTCCAAGGCTGCAGGTGCGATATCATAGGGAGCAAGATTGACAGCAAAGCTATGCAGACTACAACATCATAAAGTCATGACACTTTTATGAAAGAGCGGGGCAAAAAAGAAGGCAGTTCCCTTAAATTTTTCCTCGCAAACCTGCTGGTGGCTGGGAATTCAGTTTGTACTGAGTATGCTTTCTGAAAGGATAGATGTCCTGGATTCATCCTCCACTTTGGAAGAAGTGGTAGCTGTTCCTATGACTTCAGTAAAGAATATGAGGGGGGTGGTATCTAACTCAGAAAAGATGTGTAAGGAACTACCATGCTAAAAGATTGAGTTTATGTTTATAGTCTGCTCAGCATTTTGCCACTTGCTTTATGGCTATATTAAGTGCTTATTAAGTGTCTTAGTTTAATGTCATACGTCTTTGTAATATATGTTTGGATTTTCATGTGTTACCTCTGTGGTACATAATAGGTATGCATAATCATCTAATCATTTCTATGTAAATGATAAATAACAAGATGAATGGCTTTAACAGTTTGAAAGAAAATGAAAAATACATAATTTATAAAGGAGATTCTTCTACCAGAGATCATGGAGAGGCATAATACAAAATAAAAAGTTTTCTTATTTCTGGGTATGAGGTTTTTAAAGAGCCCCTTCTACAATAACTAGATTTTCATGTTCATTCGGGGCACTGTAGTATGCTGGTACCTTACCTGTACATACATTTCCTTCCACTCTGTATCAGCAAAAGTGATGGCAGGCATTTTTGAGGAAAGTACTCGGGTGGGGGGAGGATCCTAAAGAGCTGACAGGTTTATATATATTACCTTTGCCATCATAGACATGTTCTTTAAAGCTCTGAAGTACGACTAGCTGAATGTGAGCAGACTGAACTAGCTGAATGTAAGCAGACTGTTCAGCCTCTGGAGAACCCCATTGCCTTCAGGAGTAATCAGCTTGGGCCCAGTAATATGACCCTAAGGTGAACTTCTGAGCACAGGCATGGAAATATCACCATCTTTATCCCATTGCTTTGGCTCTAAGTGATGATTGTGAGAGTAAGAAAAACCAGAGTAAATTAAAACAATCTAAGCGACCACACCAGCAAAGTTTCCCTTTATTTAACACGCTATTCTTCCACTGTATTTGTCAATTCTTTTTTACTCTTCATGTCTTACTAAACCTAAACTGAAAGATCAGAGAGGAAAAAAAAAAAGGGAAGGAGGAACCAGGTAAGTCTTATGTCACTGAAAGGAATGCCAAAGCTCCTGTTATCTTCAATGGGTGCATCTCCTTTTGTGCTTTACTTTGAATCAAGAGTGTGCTTTTGAAGTAAATTTGATCATCACCACTTACTCTGCTTTGTTTCACATCATGAAGTGATTGTAGGGACACGAACTGAGTTCCTTTTGAATTAGACTGAACTTAAGGGCACATTCCAGAAGTACATCTAATACGCTTCAAGCTTAAGCAAACATTCAGACCATGGGATGAAAGAGGGGCTAATCTGAAATAAAAATGATGTCAAATGGATGTAATCTGGCTATGAAGTTCTATGCCTCACTGTTTCATTTTGTAAGGCCTCTCCCTGCTAGGCCATATTATTTGCAAGTATAGACATGACCAGTGAATCCAGGATTGGTCTATGTATACTTTGTTTTGAAAGGCACTGTGCTCTTTGGTGCTTTATTAACTTCCTTAAAAAATACTGTTGTGATGGCTTACAGAAATGGGGAGCAATTCAGTGAAGATTTAAAATGAAATTGAAATTATGAGAAGGAAAGAAATATCTGAAATTAATTTGAGGCTGTGATTCATCTGAGTTTAGAAATACTGTGAATTATAATTTAGAGGGCTCTCGTATGGAATTGTTATTACCGAGTACTGTCAATGTGCTTGACTGGTTTAAAAAAATGTCTTAGAGAAGACAACATTTTCAGGATGCATGTCTGCAGAACCAACTTATCACCATAAATTAAATGCTGTGCTTAGAGTTAAATAGCTAGGCTGTATTTTCATTCTTTCTAGTACTGTAACCATATCTTGTGAAGCTTCATTATTCAGTTTTTGAGGGGTTTTCTAAATGAAAATTTGAAAGGAAAAATTGTACAGCTCTCGTGACAGGGAACGGGAACAGATACATGGTATATGGGTTTGTGCATTATATTAACCTTGTGCAGTCTTACAGCACATGGCTTTTTAATTATGACCACTTTAAAAATATATTATTAGTGATCTGAATTAATTAGAGGTAATGTAAAAATCAAGGGCATAAAAAGACATGTCACATAGCATGTGTTTGCTCATTAGATATGACAGTAACTCTGCAGGGGAAATTAATATTGATATGTATATTGAAACATAAATACACTGGAGAGGAAGAGAGGCTGAGCACTGTTCTTTGCCAGCATTAATAATGAGAAAAGAAACCAGAAATTAAAATTGACTAAAATTTCTCGTAGGTTAAGCATGTTCTGTGGCCCAGTAGGTTCCTCCCAGTACCATTTGATTTCCCTGAGACAAATTGTGATTCCAGTAATCTTGCTGTGCTCCAGGCAAGGCAGACTACATAACTGAGTCATTTTTCCTAGCTACCATTATCCTAAAAAATTGTGTGAAAACTTGGAGCCTGTGCTACAACCTACACACACTTTGTGGTGTACATGAAAACAGGAGCAGTCAGTATACATATTAAGCGTTACACAGTTTCTCCATTCAATTTTCTGTCTCTGTTTGTGAGGTAAGCAGATCTGTGTTACTGTTGCTATTTCTGTGCTATTTGTTCTCTGTGGTAGAAAGTTCTTGTTTATTGGGAGTAGGGCAGTCGGCGGTTGTGCCGGGTGTATGTTTCTTTGTTGTTTAGTTTTTAACTCAGTAAATTTAGAGTTGTACCGAGATATATAAGTTGCATTTCACAACTATTTGCAAATGTTTTGACAAGCAGAAGTTTGTATTTTATCACTGTAGTTGGATAAAGCCCCTGGTTTTGGTTGTTGTTTTTTTAATGTAAAAAAAATGTTCAATGGTTAGTAGTTAAATAGTTAAGAACATGAAGCGTATTGTAAATCAGTGATGTGATGCTAATCTTGTCTGATTACTGCCTATAAAAAGTGCCTCATCTCCACTGGGATTCTCCAGTAGGACAGTAAACAGGACACAATGTGCTGATACAGTTTTCTGTCATTCTCCTCAGTTTCTTTCCTTTGTTTCTACTTCTGTCTTTCTGAAACTTGGGTTAGATCTAAGGAACTCCCACTACAAAAGTTCCCATAGTAACACCACTGAGGAATTGTGAACAAACTGCATGCCATCAGTAGACTCCTAGTTTAGATGCAGCTGCACTGACAGGGGCCTTTCTGGCGTAGCTTATGGTAGCTGGGAATTTATGACCTTCTGCTAGCTATACCACAGGAAAGCTCTTATGTACGTGGTATCTCCAGCAGAAGAGCCTGTTGCTTTAGCTATGCTACAGTCACTGTTAGAGATTAAAACTTGATCAGTGCATGAAGGCTTTAGGATTTTAAGTGCCTTGAAGAAAGGAAGATTTTTCTTTTTCTTTTTGTTTATATAGCATCCCTTAGTACTACGGGGGGCCTGGCTTCTGTGCTTTGCAGTGATATTCCTAGCACATGCTGGCTACATGCAAAAAATACTATTTTAGTAGTGAATAGAAAGATAACCTTCCAACCTTTCTCCCATGTCAGATGATAGCACATGACACAAAAGGTCAGGGCAGTTGATCAGAGCCACTACCAGTTTCTGGATATGAGGATCTAAATAAAAACTTGCAAATATCTTTATCCTGTCAGCATAGCCCGAAATTACTTGCCACCAGGCTTGTCTTCATTTTTGCCTTTCAGGTTTGTTCCAAAGGATTGTAGAGAAACTTAATACTTTCTCTAATGTTTATCCTTGCATTTTTCTTGTTGTTGGTTTGTAGTTTTTGTTCTTTATTAAAAACAGAAGCTGTATTGTTTACCAGTCGCCAGCAAGCAGAGAGCCTTATTTATGTTAAGCACAGATAAGGTTATTTGAATGTTTAAATGAAATCCGATCTATGTTAATCTGCTGTTTCAGCTTCTGAATGTTATGACCAGAATGATTTTGCTTCTGATCAAGACAAGAAAGTGGAAATTAAGTGATCAGCAGAAAATTTGTACGGTGCATGTGAGATACTGTTAGCAGCATAACCAACTGTTACCTGTATCCTGTTTCTAGCAGATTTGAAGGGGCATGCCTAGTCTGGATAGCAAAACCATGTGTCATAGCCACAGTCCAATTCAACAAGTTCCTAATTTGTGTAATTTATGCTGCTGGAATAATGATGGAGCATATCCTTTATGATCAAAGGGTATAGATCGCTGAGCTGGCTCAAAATTAGTTTCATAGAAATAGCAGGGGTGCTTAGCGTGTGAAAATTTCTATCGTTCTTGTGGAGTGGAATACTGACTCGTTGCAATAACTGGCTTTGGTAAATTTGACACCCCTCTAATAATGCAATGGAATACTGAGATTTTTATATTCTTTTAACAGAGGTTACTTTTGTGGCTTATGGGTAAAGTAATGTAATATTACTCAAATTCATGAATAATATGAAAATGCCCTTAAGCTCAGAAAGGTCAGCAAGGTCCTTATGAGCGCTGTTTGAGGACAGGCTGTGCATTTTGTACACTTGGAGAGGGAGAAAATTTATTCAGTGTTTCCCCTTCTTCCTGTTCATGGTTTCTACAAACAGCTCTGATGATCCAACTTATATGTCTATCAATATCCTAACAAACTGGAGGAGTTGAAAGTTTGCAAAACAGACTCTGATATCCTTTTAACCGAATGGTGGGGAATTAAGGTATATTTTTTTGTTTTTTATACCAGTTTTCTGTTTTGAGGATTGCCATTGCTGGCTCACATCCTCAGGGATTCCAGCAGACAAAACAGGTAGTTCTATCATTCTCAAAAGAAGCCTGGGAACTCTAGGTCACTGTGGTCATTCTGCTGGCACCCAGAGAAGAAGCTATTGCTCGGCTGTGGAGAGCTGGCTCAAGTCTGAATAGAGGGAAAGGTGTAGAGCTGAAAGGCTCTATGTGACATCTGCAGATGTCATAAATTTTTGTATTCTGTCATTCAGCATCGCCGTGTGTAATAGATCTGTAGAAATTTCTCATTGATGATTACTATAATGTAGCTAAAGTCTGCGGAAGCAATTAGAATCAAGGATCATCATGGCAAAAAGGGAGCTCTAATAGGGAGAAAACGTGTTTATGTGTGTATGTACATACAAGTGAGTGTGCATGCTCTAGTTACCTCAAAAATATGCTATGTATGTAGTCTCTGTCAGCTTTTGGTATAGATACAAGGACTATTTATTTGTTCTATGGATTGCCAGTGTAGAGAGGCTTATGTAGCACTGTCAAAAGTTATTTCAAAGCAAGTATTATGCACTCTACTTAGATGCTAGTCACCACTCATTTGGTAGTGTTTAACCTCTCCAGATAAGCTTGGAATTAACAGAATTGTAGAAAATACGTTTTTTGAGACAACTTGAATTCAGAAGCAAATACTAGTATATAGGTATTGACCTGAAAGTCAAGGAAAACACTATTTTATTAGTGGTGAAAACTGGATGCAATTTCCACCTTTGCTAATGAAAGAAATCATAAACATTACTTTCTCCTTCCATGTAGGAGGATGAGGTATAAATCCTAAACCATGACAAAATCATTTTGCATAGTGCTCCTAAAATGAACACAGGAGTCTGCAACATTTTACGGAGGTAGTAAAAATTAAGGAGGCATTACATGTGATGCATATTATCAATCCATCAGCATCTAGCTGTGATATGATTGTGTGCATTTGACAACAACCTTTCTTACTGAGTTGCACTGATCAAGAAAATACAATGATTTGGAGCCCCACAGCAGACGATACATTTGTGCTGTATGGACATTATACCAGTTATCCAGTTTATGCTGGGAATTTAATTGTAAAAATGTGGACTTTCAGAAAGTAATGCATCTACAAATCTTTCTAACAAGGGAGAGAAATTGCTTTTACTTGCTGTGCTGAAATTTTCAAATGTTAAAGTTGATAAATACAAATTAAGCTCTGTATTTTTCATTTGATTCCAATGCATGCTTATTGTTTAATAGAATTCTCATTATAGGCATGCTGTATATTTTATTACTAGAAAGTGGAAGCATATACTGCATTTTGCAGTTCAAGCGTCACACACACTTAATTTTAGAATAAGCAAGTAAATCCAGAAGTAAATATGGTCATACTACTTTTGTTGTACGGCACCTTACCAAACCGTTTTTTCTTAACCCTGAAAAATGGTTTATGATTTGATATATTGGCCTGTGGTAACCAGTGCTGTTCATATCAAAGGAAATGACAGCAAATGGAGAGGAAAACCTATGCCAACATGCTGAAGTGCAGATACTGCCTAATGTGTATTCATAGAGGTATATAGCACTAATACAGGCAAGTAAAAACTGTAAGATAGCTAACAAACAGTAGGTGGACAATAGCCAAAAGATAAAATTGAGCAATAAAGAGTCATCTATCCAGGAAAGCAATATGTTCTTCAAAATAGTATAGCACTGAGCTGGGGGCAGGGGAGACATTGGAGCAATAATGGGCAAGGTCAGGTAAGAATCTTGATGGGAACTGTAATAATGGGGTTATGAAATTTCCTATCTCCAAAGAACTTTAGGATAAGTCCTAAGGACCTCATCCAATCATTATGCACAAAAAAATCTCTTTTTAGCCAAATATCAAAGTCTTTGGATAATTTACTTCCACTACTGAGAGTGGAGGAGATTACGCTTAGATACCAGTCCTTTGCCCTTGCACCCTGAGGCTGTAGCTCTGCATCCTTGGTCACTGTGGACTTCAAATGGACAAAAGCATGGTTGGATCTGTCCGGCTGAGTTTTGTTCATTTTCCAGAATTTTATTCATTTCAGTAAAATACAAAAGAAAGTAGAGCTAATTACGACACAATAAATGTGCAAACATAGAAAACATATTTTGCTCTAGTTTAAAACATCCTTTTTAAAAAAAGAAAGGTGAGTAATGAATTAGCTAGCTACAGGGTAAATCCTTCTAGGCACAAGGAAGTAATACCATCACAGGTACAAGACTGTTTGGCACAGGTAAGACTTCAACTGGGAGGTTATTGTGTAAGTAAGTAGTCTTGACTGTGTGCAAAGTGTGAAAGTCTGCATGGTAGTGGAATGCTGAAGGAGGGACTACTTTGAGCATGCTGCATTCCCTCCAAATTTCCTGCTTCCTGATTACTGCCTGGAGCCCCTTGAATCAAAATGTAGGTCAAAGCAGCCTAAGGTTGCTTTCATGTGACCCAAAGAGGTATTCAGACTGTACTGAAATACATGGATCCGTGATTGCTTTCTGCTTTGTTTCAGTCAAGCACAGCTCTCAAGAAATAAAGCACCTGCAACATGCTAACTTGTAATGGTATTCTGCCGGGGGATTTACCTCAGTTCTCAGTTACTCAGATTGAGAAATGTGCACTGGCTGTGTATGTTTATATAACATGCTTTGTAAAAGAAAATCTCTGAAGAGGAATTATCAAAGTGTAAATAGGCTGCTGCTGTGTTGGAAACAGTTTTCTAGATTCTGCTCTGTATCAGCGAAGGGCCATCATGAAGTATAAAGCAGAGTGTTTTGTCTCCAAGATGTATCTCAAAGCAGAAGCTTGCCCATTTGAAAATGTTCCAAAAGTACCCTCAAAGCTGGATTTTTGAAAGCACTTGACCTCAGCGCAATGCTAATGCTATTTAAGTTCATGGGAACAGGACCAGGCCAACAGTTAACTCCTCTGAAGGGTTATTCACCACCACATCCCTAGCTTCTAGCATTGTGCTACAAAGAGAAGTCTTAAGAGGAGGGTTAGGCAGCTGTTAGTTCTGATATATCAAGAGTTCTTTTTAGAACTTTAATAATAGATAACTGTAATTCACTCTGAACTCTGCTGTTGTTCATAAACCATTCATAAACTATGCTCTAGCTGTTTATGCCATTTCTGAATTCCTGTAGTGCATTACAACCTTTCTTCAGTTAGCAAGGTGGCTGGTAGCTAGTCTTTTTAGTCTATTTCATGGAACTTTATATTTAATAGGGTTTAAACAGATTATTTTTGTTTACTTACTGGGATAAAAAAAACCCACTCCAACCCAAATTTCCAGAAACTTTATTCTCATTTGAATCTCCTGCAATCACTGTATAAACTTTTTTTTTTCATTCTGTCACATAAGTTGAAATAGGGAATGAAGTACTGTGGTAGCAATATTTCCTTCTTAAGATAACAAGGAAGAGTAAGAAGAGATAGTTGCTAAAACTGTATGACAGTCTGCAAATCTTACAAGTGAACAACTGAATACCTTTTCTCCAACTGGCTCTTGCGTAATCTCTCATGTTTTTACATGGTCCTGTAATGGGATCCCTTGTAAATAATGTAGGGTCCAGCTCTTACTGTTTTGGCTTTTTTTTGACCAAGTTCATATAGTGTGGCTTCTCCTTGTTCCACCTGCTTTAACTGATCAGCTACTAGAATGTAAAGTAGTGCTAAGCAAGAAAATCCTTTTGTTACTGTGATCACTCCCTCCATTGCTCAATCTACCTTAGTACCCCATCTGTAGGATGAAACTTGTTTTAATGTCCACCCTATTTTTCCTGTGCTAGTGCTCACTCACACACACTCTCTCCCTCTCTCTCTTTCTGTTTTTCATCTCCCACAGTGCTGTATAAAATCATAAACACAGCAAGAAAGAGTTTAGGATACCTAATGAAGATTCTCTTCCTTTGCACATTCATCTTCTAACACTTATTGATTTTCTTTCACTTTTGGCCCAGGTACTGTTTTTAAAATGGTCAAAGCTTCCCAGTGAGTTTTATGGAAATTGCCTTGTATAAGGACTAGTTTCTTGTCTCTGTCTGTCAGTTTAAATAAATTAGTCTTTTAAATTTACATTATTGTCATTTATTTTTAATATGCAAGATAGTGTGCTTTGGGAAGGAGAAAACTGCAGCTTTTAATTACTTAGTATTTGTTTAATTTCCTAGTAATCGCTAAAGCAAATTCTGATGGATCATAGCATATTTACTTTCATTTTTTACTTTATTTCCTATGTTTGAGTTAGAAAGGTATTATTTTGCCTTTTGCACCGCCATTATGGAGTTCTCAACCATGTGGTGGTCTTGGCAGAATTTTTGAATAACGAGCATTGTCTTTTAAGGAAAATAGATTTGTATTGTGTTCTGAAACCTTATCACTTCTTAGGAAATATGTAAAATTACGACCTGAAATGAAGTTCTTTGGCAGGGCCCTGTTGTGCAACTGTTACAAATGTGAACAAATGTGATAAGGTGAACAAATGTGGAATGGGGACCTGCTATGATCAGAGTATACGTGAACTCAGTGCAAAGGGCAGAGTCTGGGAGTCAGTTTGTAAAATTCGCAGTCACTGAGTGTGCTTAAAATAATTGAAGGAAAAGGCAGCAATCGTGCATGTCAAGTCAATATGTGAACTATGAGACGGGGAGGTCTGAAAATGGGATCTGTCAATACACTTTCTAAAAACTCCGTGGAATCAGACCAAAAGTTGCAATTAGCACAAGTCAAAGGCCATAATTTTTAAAGAAGACGTCAAAAGGGAACTGGAGGACCTACCATGGCAGTGGCTGGCGTTATCAGAGGAACCAGCAATTGTTAGAAATAAAAATATGTAAATAAGATCAAGAAAACATATCAATATGCCGTCCAGGGAATTGATGTCTCTTCAAGAAAATTATTTACTACTTTCCCAGTGGTAATTAGTGACTGTAAATCACAGCGGTATTCTGAGAAGCTGTGCTTCCCAGAATATATCCCAGAATATGTTCCCGACATAACCTAGAGAAGAGTGAGTAACATTTAGTCCAAATCATAGGAAGCAGGCAGAGTTGTCCTGAGGATGAGATACTGCCCAGAAGGCTCTTTGGCAATCTGCAGTCATGTAGTATGTGAATCTTAAGGTGTATCTGGATAAAGCAAAAAAGTCTGCTTGGAGAAAGTAAATTATATTTGGAAAGGAGGAAAAGCATTATTGTTAACTTCTATTTTATGTTATGAAGTTATTCTGAAAATTTACAATGCTTGGTATCTGATACTTTTTTGGTATCACAGAGCTTATTTGGGGATTTGGCAAGGCAAAATCCCAGTTTTAAGAAGTAACTTGTAGATCAGCATGGAACTGTTGCCATTTTGATATAGAAGTTTTGAGATATTGCAGTAATAGGGAACAGAGATCTAAAATTCCCCTCTAGTACTGTTAGAAAAACAGATATTAATTCAGATTTCAGGCTAACAGAAGAACACTTCAGAAGCCATTACAGATTACTTAGGAGGAAATGGCTGTGTCTGATTACTTAGGATCAAAAAGGAATTATGTTAATTTGAAAACACTATTAATGATAATTAAATTGCATTCCAGTTTCTGAAATTAAAGATAATCTGAGTTGGAGAAATTGAAGTGATTATAGAAGCAACTTTAGAAGGTCTAAATAATTATAGCTTTCAAAAGCATGAAGTGGAGAGGGGAAGGCTACTTTCTTTTACTTGTTGGCAAAATGATACTTGCAAATTGAGACTTAATAATAGCAAGCAGGAACAGCTACTTTCTTTGTTACTAACTATCCCTAATAATTCTTATTAGAATTAGGTTGTTTTTAAATCAATATGATACTCTCAGATCTTAATAGCTGCCTCTTTAAATTTAGCTGAGAGATAGGAATATGGCTCAGAATTAACTACACTATTATTTGCTGTTAATGTCTGATCATTTACTGAGGACAGTCTCCTTCAGATCTATGATTTGTATGCCCTTTTTTAATCTTTCCTTATTTCTGAGGGGACATCTTATTTTCAAAAACTTATAGTTTCAATTAATGTTCTAATTAATCTTAAGTTCTAAAACTTAATCAAGGTACTTTTATCAAATAAAAGATGGTTGTGGTGGCAGGTATGATAAATGACACAGCAGTTGTTGAAGTGTAACAAAGATAGTCATTTGGAGTCATTAGTGCTGTACATGTCTTAGCCCCTCACATGCAGCTGTAAAGGGATAATACATAGCAAGTGCCATTAAATATTTGAGGTATAGAGGACAGTAGCTATTGCAGTGATAATCCAAATTTCACAACTTCGGGCTTCCACCACAGACACGAAGGCTGACCTCATAGAATTGTGTGATATTAGAACTGCTAATATAGTTGTTTCAGTCTGAGATGATTATTATAATGGTGATTAAAATTACTTGTATTAAAAATAACTAGTAAATTTGATTATTACAATAGTGATAAAAAATTACTTACATTGCACTCCATATGGACTGAATTTCAGGACATTGAGGTGTACTGGAAGAAAAAAATGCTCAGTTGAAGGTTTATTTGCTGTGAAGAATGAAATTACTAGGTAGAAACAGTGCTTTGGAAATCAGATCTCTGTTTCTTGGGAAACAGGGCTAAAGCTGGTTTAAACTTTATTTTGTTCCTTGATAGTGAGCTGAAAGGTGTCCAGCAGTGCAGCTTATGTGCCATTTACACCAGCTGTTGTAACTGAAAGGCTCATGCGTTGAGGACTGCTTTGCAGGCTTGTACTTTATACTCACTATGAAACTTGCAGTATGCAATTTGGAGTGGAATCTGAGCTTGATGTGAATTAAATGAAACCAAATAAGAGGTTTGAGAATAAAAAACTTATGCTATAGAATTATTTTTTCTAAGTAGCTTGCATTAGGTCTTAATTATATAATTGATTATTTATAAGTTACTCTTTCAATCCCTTTTACTTAAAGATCTGTTTCTTTCAGTTTTTTTGGAGTTGACTCTTTGAAATTAATGCACAATAATACAGCTGTGTCTAATTCTCTGCTGATTTCTTGGAATTAATGTGATTCTTGTTCTTGCTTTTTTTTTTTTCCCCCCAAAGAAATAGACTTAAGGCGACCTACTGCAATGAGAATGAACAATTATGCTACACTTAGGAATTCACAAGTTTCATGTTAGTAAGCGGCAGCTCATTCTCAAAGTGCAGTTTCATGTTAGTGTTGAGAAGAGGGAGAAAGTGTGGAAGTATGGTGTTTTTTTTCCTCCTGCTTTCCCGAAATCTCTTGTTTCTTTTGTGTTTCTGATCCAGTTGTGATAGTTGATGGCTAATTACGCAGATGCTTTATTTTCATGTGAAATACCATATAAACAAACCAGGTCAAAGTGGATGCAGTGTAGAAATTGTGAACAGAGTATTTACAGGAAGCAGCGATCAGAATGCATATGAAAATCTGGGAACATCATACAGGATTCGATTGCTTTTCCTTATTTAAGAATTGCAGATTGCTAGCTGAGCATAAAGACATGATTCTAAAGTGTGGGTGATAACTTAAAGAGTACTGATTCCTCTTATTGTGAATAACTTGGTCTCCTTGAACTGCTTATGAGAAGAAACCTCCACAGGTACTGTTTTGAGTGGCTGGATAAAATAAATGTTTGATCTTTGAATTAGCATATTGTTTCCCAGAATTAAAAAATGTGCTGTTGTGTAATTTACTTTCCTCTGAATTTTTTGTTGTTTCTGCAGCTTTCCTGTCTGCAATGACGAAAACAGATATAATCATGTCAGCTTGTTACATGCCCTGGGACTTGAGCCCTGCCCTTTGCAGAAAATTCTCCGTTTAGAATGTTTGTAGGTTCTGGTATAAAATCCTTCAGTTTTCTCTTACAGTCAGAGGTGTGCCATTTGTTTAGTAGCTTTGGTCATTGAGTCAAAAAATTTTTATAAAACTGTTTATAATTTATATCATGCACATAAGCAAACAGTAATTAGGTATTTGACCACTTAAAGACACCAGTAGTTTTGAATCCACCTACTTTGCCATCTGCAATAAGATCTTCTTTTGCCCTCATCCCACTTACGAGTTTAACAGTGTTTGCTGTCATGGCTAGTCTTCTTCAATTTGGTCAGAATATGTGAAGATGGTGAAGCTGAGAAAATCACAGATCTGTTACAAGGAACAGGCTCAGATGCATGGGATTTGATGTGTGTAACACACTGCTGCTGAGCCAGTGTAGTACACTTGATTTGCATGTACCCAGTAAATTCACAATCTGAGCGCATCAAGGGTCCTGTATCGCTTGCCCTTTCCATGCAGTATGTCCAGGCACCTATTGCTCTCACTGCTGGAGTGTTCCTCCTCAGTTTTGATTATTCCATTAAAAGGAAATAGTACAAAATGTGAAATTTGGATCCCAGTCAAATTTTTGGTAGCATACTACATCTGGAGCTTTTTGTATTTAGTGTTTTGCCTACCGCAAACATAGGGATTATGCTTGTTTCTGACTTTGATTTGGATTCTGAACTGCCCCCAAACCACAAGTCCTTATGCATTTGTTCTAAAATTCAAAAAAATTGCTTTAATTGAAGTGATCTTTGCTTACGAGGGTGGGATAGTTACTGGAAGGGGTGGGGGGGAAGTAAATCACTGGGTACTAGAAACATTCAAATTTTGTGAAGGTTATGAAACCGTTGCTAATTAAGCTAATAAAATCTTACAGTCTCTTCCCGCCCGCTGTCCTTTTAGTCTGTGGCTGTTCTTCATAATGCTTGCTCTGTAAATATCCAAAATGTTTATTGATCACCACTGCAAACTATTCTAATTAACAGTGAAATTAATTAAATAACTACATGGGAAACAACTCCATCTGGCTATAGAAAGTGAAATTAATATTTGGTAGTTTGTGAATTTGTGATTGCAGTGTAAAACCCACATGAATAGAAAGTGTTTTTAGAAGCATTTGTATCTTATTACCAAAGACTAACATTTTTACATATTAAGGTTATCAAAATTTATCTTGAGGAAAATGATCTTAAAAGTACTTACATAGTTTGTAAGAAAGATTAATGTAGAATTACATTATTCTATAATCAACAAAGAGCAAGTGTACTAGCTAGTAGATACACACCTAGAAAAGTGAAGTGACAGGAAAATGGATTAGGCATGAAAAACCTTACAAATATTCTGATCCTTGCAGAATCACATAATGTACAGTGAAGAAATATATACATAGAGCAGGGGAGGCTGATACGCATAGAGAAGGGGCAAAAATCTAGGAAGAGGAATGTTCTTAGAGTGGAGGCAGGGGATGGTTGTTGACAGAAAGTAATAAAAACCAAAGCAAATACAATAGTAGCAAAAATTTTTTTTGAAGTCTTAAAAATACTTCTTTTGATGATGTTATATTTCTATTAAAAGCATATTACCCTTCCGCCTTTAAAACTCCTGTTTTAGGAGTGGTGCTATATTTCACAGTGGAGACATACCCAGAAATAGGAACTTTGAAGGCAACAGTGTGTCTGTACATAGCAGAACCTGTGCTAGTTACACAATTAGAATTCTCAAACCAGTAGGTGGAACATAACACATCTTGTAATGGAAATCAGCGATTAGAATTATCTTTTGCTTTCATCTGTTTAGGTTTAATTCAAGGGTTCAGTCATAACCTATACTGGGGAGAGAAAGAGATCTTATATTCTCTGGTTGTTCCACATACCATTCCATGTTTCAGGGCAACTTTAGAGATGCCAAGAAACAGAAACATGTGTCTAGACAAAATAGAAATACAGCAGTTACTAGGAGGCACGAAAAGGTTTAAATCCAGTGCAGTCAGTGATTGCCACAGAGCTTTTATCTGGGCTAAGTTTATGTAAATATTCTCATTTTTCTCTTTGAATTCGATTAGAAAATGGTGTGCCACAATAAGTGAATAAAGTAGACCGACAGTGGTTAGTTACTTTAATATTGCAGTTTTAACATACCTCGTTCTTGCTCCAGTATAATCTAAATTTAGCAGTGTAAGATTTAGCAGAAGGGAGAAAATTCCTTTAATCTGATAAAATGTTCATGATCTGACAAGGCCTCTAGTCAAATGCAGCATGTTACAAAGATCATATGTAAAGAATGCTAACAAGAGATTAAAACAGGCAATAGTAAAACATTTGCAAGATTTCTTTGACAAGTTATTTTCTCTTTCTACAGTTCTCTGATATTTTTGTTTAGTGTAAGGGACTTCTGCTACTGGAAAGAGAGTGGTAAAGAAATATAGCTGAAATGGAAAGTGCTTCTCCTTAAGAACAACAACTAAGAGATAACTGAATGGAATTAAAGAGTTCTTGAGGAGTGAGCCATGTGCTACATTAGCTTGAGTATTTATTTTTTGTTCAGATAGGTTTTATATTTCAAAGCTGCATTAACATTAGTCATTGTGTTAAAGGTTCAAGCATAGCCTGGCTGAAGCTAATACACTGCTCTTAATTTTGCCCTTTGGTTAGGTCAGTATTCCAGAAGGATTCTGAAGCAACGTTTCCATAGAATCCGTGTTAATAATTGTTGGGGTAGCTCTGTTAATTGACACTAGCATTAGTTTCCTCTATTCTTTACATGCTTACAAGTTTTGTCCTATTTAGTATTTCTTTCTTCTTTGAGTTCTTAGTTCCAGTGTTAGTCTTTTTTTTTCCCCCCAGTGTTGACTCATTCCTTTGTTTCAGCTTACGACGTTCTTCCAGTCTTTCTTGACTCTGTTACTCATAATCATAACTCATTTTCACTGAACCCATAAATGGCTCCAAGGGACAGGCATTTCTAATAGAGGACATTTCAGAAGTTCAGATTAATGATTCATGAGTGTGCAGGTGAATGCCAAATTGCCAGGTTGCTGCTCCAGCATTTCACTGCTCCAGTGGAATATAGATCTCAAACACATGGGCCCAATACTTCCAGCAAAATTACTTCATAAGGCCATTTTATTACTTTATCCATTCCTATTTCTGTAAAGTGGCAAAAGCAGTATTATTTTTTTTAAATAATTTCTGATTTTTTTTAACTGAGGAAAAATTACTTAATGATTATCAGTTAATTTTGAAGTAATTGTTTTCAAGAGAGGTCTACTTACACAGTATCACTAGTAAATGCTATAAGCCTATAATGAAATACAGATACTGCTGGATACAAGACATTATTGGACAAAATAGAACTCTCATGGATTTCAAACAAGTGTCTGCTAGCTGAGTTTTATAGTATGGGTGTGTACAGACTCTGTGCAATTCATTCTGAAAACCATTAGAGGTCTGGTAACTCAGTCTGTCGTGGCATTTGTTGATAGTGAGAAAGAACTGAAGACAGAGGCCTGTCTTTCGGTAACTGAATGTTAGAGGTTCTTACTGAACATCACCACAGAACAACAGTTCCCATTGTCTCTCGCTTAGAACTTGACATCTTTCTTTATGGTAGGGGAAAAACCACAGAGGAACTAACAAAAGATATCAGGGGTAAAAACCAGTATGCTCCATACAGCATGTGCTTAAGCAATATTCAGAAGCATATCTTCAATGTCCTATGATGTTCACTAGATGAAAGAGTATCTAATTCAAAAATAACCATTTTCTTTTTTTTATTTATCTACATCTGTCAAAATAAAGTATCTCTGCCTTTGAACAACCGAAGGGCAGATTCCCATTAGCAGAAACTGAGCTAGTGATGTGAATACACAAAGGCAGAGAACACTATCTCTCATAGTAATGTATCACAATTTTTAAGGGTGATTATTCACCTAAAGTTTCAACCAAGTGCATTAGAAATCCTAGTAAGGCGCCTGGCTGTATATTTAGGAATCTAAATACCTTCAGCTGTTAGCAGTAGCGGACAGTTACTCTATGTGGACTATCTGGAGACAGAGAGGATGGGAAACAATACAGTAAATTGTACACAAGTGCAGTTATCAAAACCATATTTTCTGCCCGTAAGGTTCTTCAGTGAATAGTAGGGCAGTGAAATTAGAAATTGGTGCCTCATGAAGACACATAAATTTTGAGCAAAACTGGTCAAAAATAAAGCAATTTTTATAGTGTTGAATTTGGACCAAAGTACACCAAGAGGAAGTAGCACCACCTGAACTCTGTTGTGAGTTACTCACCAATCAAAAGCTTTTGCAAATACTGCTCCTACTATAGATATTGACTGTTCTATAACACAGTCTGAATTTATTTCAAGAAAACCAAGTTTTAAACATTATTGAGAGAATCCAGATAAAATTAATATAAATGGTCTTTTATTCTCTTTAGAGAGAACTGTAGATCAGAGTTTGGCAAAAAGTTTTGCCAAGTAGATTGGTAGACCTTCTGCTGAGTTGTGAAGCTTTCAAAATTCCATGCGATTTAATTCTTGTCTATTTTCCACAAAGCTGTCCCTCTTAAATTATAGTATGGGCCAACAGTGACCTGACAATGCTGGAGATAATTTTCTGTGATATCCTGATATGTGCACATACCTTGAACATTTCTGGAGCTACATCTTAATTCATTCGTGATTTTTATGCTAAAGTTTTGTACAGGAACCGTGCTTGTAAGATGAATTCTTTCACACCTTCATTCATGAGGACGAATCTGGCAATTAAATGGTCAGATAAATTTCTAATGTTGAATGGAAAGTTGTTTTTACATTTTCATCTGAAAATGTTTTTACATTTTTGTCTGAAAGTGGACTTCTGAGATGAAAGGGAACAACAGCAGAAATTTTAGTCTCTTCATTTGTTAGAAAAGTTTTGTTTTCTGGAAAACTTCCTCTCTTTTTCATAATAAGGTGTTTTACCCTTTCACCATTTGCTGATTCCTGTTAACTTTTGAGGACTCTCAACTGCCCTCAGTGTATCATATCTGTAATTCTCAAAAAAATTTGTGGTTACATTATGTTTTATTTTGCTGGATTAGGACCAACTCATGTAATATATTGGTGTATTGATACCTTTTTTATTTAAGCTATTTTCACCAGTCCTTCTTTGTCATTTATGTTGCTAGTTGAAAACTTCTCTTTTTTTTTTTTTTGTTGAGTGTTGACCCCTACATAAGAAACCACCACAAGACCACCCAGACACAATTGCAATGACACATCTGCTTGTGCACCCACAATTTCTTCACAGCTGTCTTGGTCACGTGGCCTGCTTAGTTGATTTAGCTGTTCCTGGTGCTGTCCCTGAGCTCTTGCACTGCACTTGAGCATACGTGCTCACAGACGTGCCCTTGATATAGACAATATACTATGAAAAATTTCCCCTTCACATAAAATGTTAGAGAAATTGAGAAACAGAAATTTTTATTTTTGTCTCAATTGATAAAATGTCAATTGCTGTGCTTATTCCATTGGAAATTGTTGCCAAATTTAATTGTCTAACCAAATCTCTAGAACTTGGATAACTGTTAAGTCTTTCCTGTTAAGTCTATTTGTGCAGTACTGTGGTGTACTTTGTTTTACTTGATCCCTTTTGTTAAAACACTGTGAAATAAAACTCTTCCGCTCTCCATAAATTTCTTCTTTCAGGACCATACATGAGTAGATGTCATCATTTAAGCTTCCCATCAGTCTACCCTTTTGAAACTGTTACTTATCTGCCTTTCTTTATTTGGCACTGACATGCATCTAACCACTGTCTGCTTTAGAAGCAGTCACTGGGTGATACTGTTGGGAAATTAGAAAATTCTCAAAACTCTTAGTCAACATTAGTTGATTTATGCTTTTTTACTTAGTTTGACAAGATGTCTGTTAAGAGATAATAGGCATTTACTTACTGAATGCGGTTTCAAAGTCTTTGAAAGTAGAAACAGGTCTATGTAGCCATAGCAGTCAGATCTCAAGCTCATTTCTTTAAGCAAAATAAGTTTGCATTTAGACCATACTCATTAAACTGTGCACACAGCGCATTTTTTTATTTTTTAAATAAATGTAAGTTTTCACTGATATGCAGTGTGCTGTTTAAGCCCAGTCAATCAATGCCACTTCCACCAAGGAGCAGACATTTTTTCAGCAGTCATACTCTACAAGGTTTTCTTGGCCACTTGAGGTTATCAGTTTTGAAAACTTTTGACTAAACAATTCTAGGATGCATCTTTCCTACTTAATTGTTGCACAATTATTATTTTAATTTATTTTATTATTTTATTATCTTTATTTTAATATGGGATTATTATAACATTTTGGTTTTGGAGACCACCGATGAGACAGAGCATGCTGGCACTGTAGCATGTCTAAGAAGCTAGCACAGGGAGCTAGTCAAAGTAAAGGATGTTGATGGAATATCTTGTGTTCATGTGTTCGGCTTTTTGACTTGACTTGCCCATGCACACAGTTTGATTAAGGGATGCTCTTGCTGAGAATTCCATCTGTAGATCTTCTGTTCTTCCACATCTCATAGTGTGCTGTGGCCAACGTTCTGAAGAGGCTGAAGATAAAGTTCTGAATCTCAAATTTCAAGTGAACTAGAACTTGGGTGTTGTGTAAAGTATGAGAAACTGTGGCTTTAGAAAGTGGGTTAACTGGCATATGTACACATATTTAAAACCAACCTCTCTCGGCTGAAATAAGAACTTCTCCCATAAAGACCTATTTTCCCTGTTTTAAACATCACTTAAAAGGAAAATGTGTTACGTGTTCTTGAAAGAGTGTTTCATCTTTTTGAGGGTTCAGAATTGTACTTGTCTGGAGGTTGATGCTTCTTCATATAATGATGCAGTGTTTTGCTATGAAATATACTTTGAATTTTTTTCTTGTTGCCTGTTGTTCTTCTGTTCTGATAGTCTATGTATTCAAGTAGACTAAGGAGGAAGAGAAGAGAGGACAGCACTGAGTTATGCTTCAGTAAGCTGTTTTTGTAATGACTTGATTCAGTTTCTCATTCTGAAACAGCTCACTGTCATCAGTTTCAAAGTCATTTAATAGCTATACTAGATCTAAATCAAGAGTGATGTTCATATTTTTACTTGGTAGTTGTACAAGTCTTGAGTCAGCATTGGTTGTGGATGAATGCTCACATTATATATAGTGGCTTGAACTCACCTAGGAAACGGTTAACTGCTTTCACTTATGACAAAGAACAGCAGTTTTATTTTCCTCTGCCTGCTAGAGGCCAGTGAGGTGTCAGTATTTAACTGTTAGAGTCGTGATTTTAAAATTTTGTATGATGTTTAGTAATCAGTAAAAGTATTCAGTAAAGCATTTAAACATGCGCCTCTGTGAAAATGTATGGTATCATGTATGCTGCCTGTATTATTCAGTGAAAACAGTATTATCAGTAACTTGGGAGAAAAGGGTAAGATTCTGAAAGGAGAAGGCAGTGATCCAAAAGGTTAAGGAAGTAAATAAGGAAAGGAGAAAGAGCAGGGTAGCAGCCAGGGTAGTAGGCAACTAACTCGAGGAAGTTACACTTCAAGGGAGGAGGTGAGGGCAGCAAAAATAATGAAATAAAAAGAGGTGCTGCAGAGGGAATGGAAAAGAGGTAGCAAAGAAAAGTCTGATCATCAGTAAAACCTGAAAGGATGAAATCAGGGCCAAATGCCTCACTAAACTAAGTGAAAACAGTTTTGTTCTATATTATGTGAAAGCAGTGGTGGGCCTGTGCAAGCTGAGTGCTCCTTCTCTGCTGTAATTTATATTAAGGCACTTCTTGCACTGATTCAGTCTCAAAAGTTGATAAATCAGACAAAATACAGAAAACAGGCCATTAGCAAGAGAAGCGGTGGCTTTCTGTGTCCGGAGGCAAGTGGACTTCCTACTCAGCACCTTAGGGGAGGAGTCAGGAATTTATCTTTTTCTGCTTCTCCTTTTCCACTATTTCCCTCCCCCCTCTATAGTTTTTTGGTGTTTTCACCTTGTGCGGAGCACAATGCTTTCTGAGGAATTGGGAGTTATTAGCAGTCTGGCCTCATGTCAAGTTGCAACCTGAATTCAGTTTATTAGCTGATCCTGGACCCCTCTCTCTCCTGTCTAATTTTGCTAGGTGCATGCATTAAATCTTTTCTTAAGTTTGCTGTGTTTGGTTTTTCTATCCTTTCTCTTCCCCTCTTACAGAGGTGTTGGAGGTTTACCCTTTGGTCTGGTTTCTGACACTGTGTAGAGTTTATCAAAGATCAGTGCTGAGGTGATCTTATGTTAAGAACATATAAGAACGAAAAAAAAGAGCAAATGGTTTAGATTTGCACATAATGAAAACATGAGGTGAAATGGGACCCAGAGCCATCCACAGGCTGGGCAAGTAATTTTTATGGTTTTGGTGTTTGAAATGGGAAGTAAAAAATCTGATAGAAAATAATTACCCTTTGTTACTGTTTTGTAAGTATTCAAAACTGCACCTCTCTGCTTCAAGGCTGTAATATGATGGATAATCTAATCCTGCTAATTAAAGCACACAGGATTGAGTTAAATTAGAGCACATGAAGTGTTGCACAGGTCAGGAGGACAGTTAATAAAGTGCTGAGAAGACTACCCCCAGACTTCTATTAAATTGTCCATTGAGACATGAGGGAATGGTCTAGAAAGGAGGAATAAAGTTGATAAATCCTAAACTTGTTTTATTAGAAAAACAAGTTATGTGTAAGAGAAAAAATATTTGTATTTCTATGAAAGCACAAATGTAAGTCCCGTTTAAAGGGTCACAACGGGGACAGAATGGAGAGAAGGTATACTTAAGGTGTCTGATAATTGTAATATATGCATTACTGGTTATTGTGCTAAGCAGAGCTTCGTGACACATGAGGTACTTGAGATAATTCTTCTCATTCCTATTAGATTATAGGTTCAATGATTGGCCTTGAGCAGCTGTTAGAACTTTGTTTTATCTTCAATTCATCTTAAAAGTACTATAATCCTAGACTGATCTTGCAGATCTCACTGGAACTCCCTGGAGAGAAAGGTGTAGAGGAAAGTTACAGTAAGAATAAAGAGTCAAGTCTCTTAGGATTTCAATCTTTCACACGTGTGCTGCCTTCTTTATTTCCTTAATAATGTGAAACCACTTATTTATCTTAGTTTGATGTTATGGGGAGTATTTATTAATAATGGTACGATTTAAACCATTCCACAGACACTTTTATCAGGCAAAAGTAGAATACTTTAGCATTTTGCAGTTACTTGAATGATATATTATATCACAGTTCAGGTTGTGTTTTACTTCAGTGAAACTTTTTTCTTGATTCGTGTTTGCATAATTTTTTTTTAAATATACAGTACTCTTCATCTTCATCACTTATCTCTTGAGAGTGTACTTATACTCATCTTTTCACTTGTGTGCTCTTCGATACAATTTTTAGATTAGGTAATGCAACATAAATCACTTGAAAATTCAGACAGATTAGGCAATTCATTAAGAACTTGGAAAATAAAGAAAGAGGAAAAAACATTTTGTTTCTATGACATCGCACTTCATTTTGAGTAATATTTTACTGTACCTTCTTAGTCATGTTTTGGAAAAAACTGCTGACCCAAAGTGAAATAAAGTGTCTTCTCTTTTGGTGTGGTTGCAGTTCCATGACTACTTGAAATAAATGTCTGGTAGGGTTGCTGCCAGACAGGACTGTCTTAGCCTTTTTGCTGCCTCTTGTGCTGATACGCTCATGGTTGTGCAGTCAGACAGTTCAGGGGACTGATTTGGCTTTAAATCATCGTGCACCACAGAGCCAACCCACCAAACCTCTAGAGTACAGAGTCAGAAGCTAAGAATAGGACTGCCTCATTTGGCAGCAGCCCAGATTTATGTTGGTTTAACAAGATCATAAATCAGCCATCTGAGTTATTTATTTAAGCCTTCAAATAATGTTTCATATGCTTTACGTGTATTTATAATCCTATTAAAACTGATAAGCTTGTTTACATCTTGAATTTACACACATGTGTTTGCAGCATGGAGGCTTTATTTTGATACTTTGGGGAATTTTAGTAAAACTTGTTTTTTAGTTCCATTTAAAACTAAATGGATATCAAGCTTTGAAAGGTAACACAGGTCAATCAGAAGATAAGATCTTGCTTTGATCTTGTTTAGTTGCTGATGTATAGGTGGTTGTGTGTGCCAATTCCAGTTTTCCACAACTGTGTGAAAGAAAGTGCTCTTTGGACAAAGCCACACCAGTAAAATGTACATTCTTTAATTTTCTCTTATTATGTAGTCCTATGTAAGCTGTTCAAGTTTTCCCAGAAAATGCTTGTGCTGTTTGTGCAGTAGAAATTGTAAGGTGTAGATATGACCATCTTTATAACTAACAGCAGCTAAGTATGAAGAAAGCAAAAGTCTGATAGTTTTTCTTTTCATTGTCAACTACTTTGTCTTAGCAAGAATAGGACAAATGTCATCATAAGGTCTGAAGCTGTAGAAGCAGCCTTTTCTCTTAAACAAATACACCTTCAGACATGACACCTTCTGTCTTAAGATTGCCCAGCTGATATAAAGATTTATAAGCTTCACGCATCTGTTAAGTGCACAATGATATATGTGGAATATCTTATTTTATTCATTTGCACCTGTACTTACCTCCATCCCTTTATGTTATTTTGAATTTAGTAAGTCTTTGATGTAATCTGATTTTTCTTTCTCATAACGGTCTTGAAAAACTATTGCAAAAGTTGTGCAAACCTGGCTGGATACTCTCTTCACAGAGAGTAGTTCCCAATGATATGCTACTGAATTGGAATTAGTCAGGGTTTCCAGGGGGAAAGGTTTGTATAGCTTTGTCCAGAGGTTTGTATAGCTTTGTATTTTCATTACTGGTTCAAATAATGGAATAGAAAGTATACTTATTATATTTGACAATAGCATGCAGCTGGGAAGAACAGGACAGGTTGGAGGGTAGATTTGTAACTGAAAAAAAAGTCATGACAAATTGAAGAAATGGTCAGAGTTCTGTCAGAAGTGTACATTGCACTTGGAATTTATCAAGCACGTAAACAAAAGTATCTCATAGTTGAGGTTCCCAAGCTGAGGAGGAGTCAAAAATACTGTGCTGTTGTGCTGTATTATATATGTAGTGGTAGTATTTGTGAGACATAAGATATATACAATAATCCTTCTAACTCAGCTTAGATGGAGTCATATTCCCACTTTGAGGGGAAAAAAAAAATCAGAACAGATGTAAACCATTGGGGAGGGAGGGTCCAGAGGAGAGCATAAGAATAATTCTCTCTGCCTGCATTTTCTGTAATTCTTCAAAGATAGTTAATGGAGTTTCTTTAGCCTACAGAAGAAAGACGTAGGAAGTTGAAGGAAAGCATAGGAGAACTTCAGTATCTTCAAGTATTTAAAAGACTGTGTCTAGCTGAAAAGGCACTACTTGTTCTCACATCTCACATAGTGCTTATGTCAAGAAGCATGAACGTAAATCTCAGGAGTAAAGATACAGGATAGGCACAGATTAAAACTTTATCTTGAGAGGATACAGAAGTCCCTCAAATGGATTCACTGGGAGAGACAGTACAGTATCCATAATAGGAGAGTTCTAAACAGTGAAGGCAATGTCTGGCAATGATGATTGGGAACTGCTAAACCTGCCTTGAGTTCAGGAGATGGTCTAGCTGATAGGGTTCCTTCCTGCTGTATGACCCATATAATTTTAATGTCAAAATTGTTACTGTTTTTCCAAACATTAACTTTGCAAGTTATCTAAAATACTCATCCTGTCTTCATGAGTATCTTTTAGAACCAGTAGATACTGGACCATATAAATATTTCAGACCATCAGGTGAGTAAGTTAGGGTGGTTTGTCTTTCTAATGAAGCTTGAATATTATCCCTGTGAATTGTAGATTGACCTCAGTGTCCTGGGAAATTTTTCAAGACAGTGGTCTGTTCTGTGCTTTCACCTGAATGGGATTTTCTCTGTATCCTTTCAAACTATGAACCTAGAAACAGGCAAATGGTTGTGCTGTACGAGAAGACTAATTGCTCTTGTTACTGTAGTAATAAAGCCACTAAATCATTATTCTGTTACAGTCAATATTCTGTGCTTATTTTTGTTACACAGACCACTCCTACTTCTGTAACAGAGCTTAGCTATGTTTAGGTAGACATCTTAGAAGTATAAATGCCTGTTTGTATACATACATAACCTTTCCTGTTTAAAAGCCTCCATTTGAGTAACGAGCATGAATGTCGCCTGTCAAATACACTTTTTGCATAGATTTCCACACAACACAGTCCAAGAATTTACTTTTCAGCAACATGTAATGTAAAGGAATCAAAAAGCCACAGCAACAATGATAGGTTACAGGAATAGGGCAAAAAAGATCAAGGATATTGTCAATATGCTAGATCCTGTTCTTCTAATAGGGAATATGTGGTTTTTACTGTCAGGGCATCAAATCGAATAAACTGTTTTACGCAAATACAAATTGTAACAAAAGATGCTAAAAAAGCCTCCAAAACTGAGTTGCTGTCAATTTGTTATGAAACACTTGGACATCAAATTTAGGGATGAAAATTCAGCATATGAAATACAGTTGTATGCTGTTAATAAAGGCAGAGCTGCATAATCCTATCTCATTAGCTGTGAGAACAGACTTTATAGGGATGTCACTTCAAGAAACTGCACTGCAGTACAGTAGATTAGTCCAGTACTGTGCAGACAGACTACCTTCTCACAGCAAAAGCCCTCGTGAACCTCTGTGCATTATCCACCTCGAAATAAGTTGATTTCTCTCAGAATTACAAAGTATGTGACTCTAGAAGGAGGATACTTATTCATTCCCGCAGAAGTGTAGCAAATAGAGTATTTTCAGCAAAAGAGATAAATGACCATCTGAGGATTACTTTGTGCAAAATCCCAAGGGAATACTTTTCAGGAAGCCATTGTAAGTTCTGTTAAAACAACAACAAAAAAGCCCACATTACCTAGCCTCCTCTTCCAAATATAAAATGTTTGAAACAGCAAAGACATACCCCAAGTTAAACTGTGTAGAAAAATTTTGGCTGTTTACTCGTTTTCATAAAGTGTCTTTATAGATAAGAGTTAATGAATTTGAAGATTGTGTTTATGTAATGAGAAGCCTTTAGATACCAATTCTTGATAACATGGATATACAGGATTATGTCAGTTTTTATTTAAGTTAATGTTTGCACAAATGCTTAGTTTTAAATTCTTAGGTTGATTTCAGTGGAGTTAGTTAAGCACATTTGCTTTCCTTCCTCTGTGGGAAGTGCTTTACCAAATCAGAAGTCTAGATATTATGCTACTGATGAAGGGCAGATGTGCACTTAAGAAGCGTAGAAGGCAAGGTGTTCACAAAGCAAGTTCTGACAGGCAGAAAGAGCAAAATTATTACTTTCAAATACTGTTCTGAAATTACTTTCAAAATGGGTAAAGAGGGAAGTTGTTTTTTCAATATGTATTATGGAGGCGAACAGTTCATTGCAAACCATTTGCTACACTGGTTTAAGCCTTTTATTTTGTTTGCAAACTGTTTTACAACAGACTTTGAATTTTACAGTTTTGTTCTCAGTTATTCAGCAAATGCATAATGAGGACAAACTTCATCTTGTGGATTGTTTACTAATTGTATTTTCCATATGTTTATATGTTCAGCTTTTCTGTTGAGGGTTTTCATCACTTTCATCGCATGCTTGAGGACTGTTTTTTCGGGAAACGATTATATGTGGCATAGTGCTGGGAAAAAACATGGAAGTACTAAAATCTTTACTTTCTCTGGGATAGAATCTTTGAGACCTTGCATTACTAAAGATTTTATAGAAATTTGTTTCCTATATATTTTGAAAAATATGTCTGTTTGCAGCTTTTCACTCTAAAAAGTGGTGTTATTAAAACCAGCCTGATGGTGGTGTTAGCAGTTTTCATCTGCATGTGGGGCTTATGCTTTGTCTGTAAAAACGTTCTTTCTCAAGAAATGATAGCCAGCTACTGTGTCCACACAACAGGCACTCTGTTTTATGTTTTGGGATTGGAGCAGACTTAGAGTCTTCAGGTAATACATATATAATCTTTACCCTTTTACCTTGTGAGTTCAATTTTCTTCTGTTGCTTTTTTGCATACTCGGATTTGCAATCTTTCTACTTTCCTAGTGACTTATGTTCCTTGAGATGCTCTCAGCTTTTTGCCACCCTTCTTCCAGTATTCAGATAGCCAGCCATGGGGGTGGCCTGCCAGGGTTCAAGTGTCGTTTTTTTTTTCAAGCCTTCTGTGTTATGTTGTTTGTTAATATATTAGATCACCTGCTCACAAACCAGAAAATCTCGTCTCCAGTCACTATCTGGCTCTTGGAAAAGTAATTGAAGAGGGGTGGATGATTGTACTGACTCAACTTTTCAAGTAGGCAACATGTTGGTGAATATGATTTCTTGCTGTAGCTCAGTTTTGGTTTTGACTATGCCTAGGCTATCTTCTAGGAGGCAGAGAAAAGATTGAATTATGCCGATCATTGAAATGAAATGGGAATTTGAGATTATTAAGAGTTTTGGAAGCATTACAGTTTCTGCACTGATGAAATCTACAATTTCTTTATGAAACCAGTCTTGTGCCTAAGTAGTGTGAATGTTTAAAGTGTAATGCTTATTGTTTTCAAAACACAACATAACATACATCATCTGACTCCCACTCTGTATATATTTCTTTGTAATTGGGGGGGAAAAAAAGGAAGAGGAACAGCAGAACAGGACATGAGTCTACCAGCCTGTCATGTAACACATGAGCTGTTCTTTCCCAAATGAAGAAAAATCCATTCACTTCCATATGAATAGAAATCAGCCTTTGTGGAAAAGGATATTAAGGAAGGTCTGTCTCAAAGAATGTCACCGAAATTTTAAACATGCATCTTTTAAGTATGGAGTGTACTTCTAAATCAATATTGACTGGTCCTTTCTTGTAGGACAAAGAATATTTAAACATATAGACATGGTTTCACTTAATATAACAGGGACAACTGTGGGAAATTATTGTTTTTTCTAGAATGGAAAAAGTATGATTACTCGAACCTGTCAGGTTTCATGTACTTAAGCTTTTTCTGTTTCAAAACTCTGATAAGATGCTTGGAAACTTTAAGCTACGTAAGTTCCATATGTGAGAGAGGCAGATTGTAAGATCTTCCGCAGGGAAGCAGGACAACTGTGCTGAGCAATACTTGAGCCCTATCTAAAGATGCACTTAAATAGCTGTGAGTGATGCTACTAAGAGGACTTCATGTCAGCTCAGAATCTTTCTGCACAGGTGGAACTAAAATTTATCAGAGATTCTTGCACAGAAAATCCAAGAAAAACTAAGGTCTGAGAGAACTGACTTATAAAAAGAATATAAAATGTCAGAAAAGAGGCTGTTTTGGACTATTACCAGTGCATGTCTATTCTTTCTCAGGTGAAGCAGATAATATTACTTATGTAGCTGTAATAAATATGTGAAAATAACGGTTGGGTGTCGCCCTGGTTTTAATCTGAGCCTAGTAAAAAGCCTCTTGTTTAGTTAAAAAACTAGTATCTGCTCAAAGTGCCATCTAAATGTCTGCCCAAATTTGATTCATGTAAATCAAGAGAATGCAGCAGAGCTTCTGAAAGGCCCGTAATAGCTCAAGGAGACGAAGACTGACTACATGTGTTTTATTAGCATCCATTGATGAAACGTCTGACAGAAATGGTAGCCTCTGGAGAGAAGTAACTGGTTGCATTGTGTCCTTTTCTTCCTCTTCTTAGTGACAGCCACTCATACTAAGCTTATAGCAGCTTGGTAAAACTTTAAGAAAGCATTTTAGTTAGAAACGTTGTTTAAGATCAGTTTATTGACTCACAGAATATTTCAAAATCGTTTGGTTTTTTTTTTTTTTGTCCCGGTTTTTTAGCACACGGTATTTTTAATGCACTGAGTGTTTCTCCAGCATGATAAAACTTGACTTTCAGCTCTTCTTTCTTGCCTTGGCCATGTATAACCCACACAATTCTTTTTTATAAGTGGGCTTTTTTCTTTGTATTTCCCGTTCTGAATGAAAACTCAGAACTATTGCTCCTTAATCATGGATTTCTATAAGGAAGAGGTTAAACCAGGAACTGCCTGTTTGCAGTGCGCACATACTTTGTAGTTAGTAGATTGAAGATTGACTGACTTTTGTGGCAATGCAAATGCAGCGAAAGGAAATAGTGCAGCAAATTAATGTAAAAATGAAAGCAAAAGGATTTTTTTTCAATTGACCGAAATTATGAAAAGGAAGGTACAAAAATAATGTAATCTTTACAGAACTTGTTTTGTTACTACATTCAGTTCAATTTATGCTTCCTTAAAATTTTAATAGGCTTCAGTGGTTTTGGATGTCAGTAATAGCTTTCATATAGACACTATCTAGTGAGATCTGAGATATGGGAATTTGGTGAAAGAATAGTTTTGAGATTCAGCAGCCCAGCTCTGAGAGCACTTGGGATTGTTGGAAGATGCTGCTAAAGGTTAAATACTAGAACTATCATGTGTCTGAGTTTAGATGACAAGAAAGGAAGCTCTCCATATGGATCTAAGTTGTTGTACAATACTTTATTCGTGTTCTGGAACGTGATGTAACAATAATTTACATGTAATCTATCTATCAGAATGTTTTCAAACATTTCACTTAATTGGAAGACTTAAAAGTCTCCAAATTTTGTGTGGATTTCAGATTTCATGTGTGTTTATAAATATACATGTAAACAAAACATAAATGCACTGATACTTGGACATTTATGTTGACCTTAATAATTATGCAGCAAATTCTGTGGTTAGAGAATCATAGAATGAGTGGGCTTCTTATGTGTGTGCAGCTAAATAGTTCCAAAGATCTGTGGGAGAGTCTAGTTTCAATGTCAATATCATGCATTCACAAATATATTAGCTGCTCTTTATTACTACTTCTTCTTCATCTTTATGTATTTATTTCTGTAAAAATCTTTACACTGAGCTAGTGCAACTCTTACGATGTCAGGATTACAGGGGACATTACTTTGGCACAAGAGTGCCAAAAGACATGGTTGTGTCGTCATTTGGTCATCGGCGGCCTAAGTAAAAGAATTTGTATTGGTTCAGCAAGATAACTAAAATAAGTTGTCATCACGTTTTATGTAATTTAGCTCCTCTAAGTGCAGTAAATTGCATTGTCCCTCAGGTCCAAAGCAGTGAGTCGAATCAATTTTGTTCAGCTTGTAAGTGCTTTGGGACAGCACCTACTAGGTGTCATATGCTAGTGAGGAATTTAGGTATTGACTCTATAAAAATATTGGATCTCTTGGCAGTGAGGAAGTGACGGTCGTCCTCCTCATTGCCTATATTAAGTTTGCTGTGATTAATTGAGAATTAAAAAAAACCCTAGGGAAACAGAACTGATAAGTGCAAATTTGCTTCTTGAAAACACACCTGACAGTAATCCATTTCCTGTTCAGGGACATTGGAGATTTTTGCATCTTGAAGGGACTAAGCCCAGTGATACAAGCAATTATTTACTAATAAAAAATTAGTAAAATATTAATGCAAGTCATAAGATTAGCTTTTTAATCACAGTTATAACCTTTCTAAGATTAAAGGGCAAAGAAAATGTTGTTCTCTCTGTACTACTATACTGGACATTAATTTCCCGGTCACTTAAACTGCCATGACAGGTGATGATGTGCTGGTTTTAAGCAATTACAACTAAGTTTATTTTTAGGGAAAATATGGCAAGGAAGTAATGCCAACAGAGTTTACAGCTGGTAAAAAGTGAAAACAAGGGTTGTCTTGCATTTATTCATTATTTGTCAGACATTAGATCAAGAGCTACCAAATCAAAAAATAATGTAGCAAAAGGAGCATTAAGACAACTTGCTTTAAAATTGCATCAAATAAAAGCAAACCAAGCAGACTGGACATCTAAAACCACAGAAGATCAACAAAAAGCCGTAACAGAGTGTCAGATGGTAAGAAGACCTGAATATACAAAGGCAAGCTTATACTGAGCAACAGCAGTTTGCTCACTTTATGGGTCACATAATTATGCTACAGTCAAATGAACACATAAACAGAAAAGGGGAAGAAATGTTCAGTGAGAACTACTTTTCAGCGTTTTTCCAAATACAGTCCACCTCAGAATTCAGCTTCCATCACTGTTGAGAGATGGCCGTGCCAAAAAAGCCAATTTTGGTGGTTTCAGTTTAGATCAGCAAACAGAAAAGAAGCAAGTTCTGTGCAATACAACACAAAGTAATGGATTTTATCTTTACTGGAAGCTTTATTGTGGCTCAGATGAAGCAGGTTGATACTGTTAATAAAAACAGGCTAAGTCTGTCAAGCCATGCTGCGGTGTAGCTTTTCAACTGGCATCATTTGACTTAGACAAGTAAGAGAAACATCAGTGAATTATTTTGTACCTACTCTTCACAATCTAATCTAACAATGTCAGAAGTATGGAAGCTGAGGAACTGACTTAGCCCAGAGGCTTCATTAAGACTGAATGACAAAATGCTAACTGTCAGACAAAAGATAATAATGACATTTGTCTTCCAAGACATTATGTAAGAATGAAAAGATTCTTTTCAGGAATGATTTGCAGGAAGAACTCTCTATTACAATTTATATAAAATATATGGAGGAAAATACTAGGTGGCATGGGGGGAAACACACACACCCCCCAAAAAAAAACCCCAGCCCCAAACCACCAGACATAACAAAGACACCTTTGTGAATATGGAACAAAGAAAATCAATACAATTGCCATGGTAAACCATTCTTCACAAAAAAACTGGTGCTTATGAGAAGATGCTTCCAGTATGATCACTCTGAGAGAAAATATTTACTATAATGTCTATGCTACTTGTACTGGTCTTCCTAATATGTTTTTGGCTGTCTTGTGATTAAGCCATTAGGTCAGGTTCAAATCTCAGGTCATGGAGAGGTTTCTGGAGGGATGGTGGTTGATTGGTTTTNTTTTTTTTTTTTTTTTTGAAAAATGAAGACTAAAGCACAACATGTAATGAAAATTAATTGTGTCTATCGTTTAGCTTCCTAAAATTTAGGAAGTTTCCCTCATTTTTTCTGCACACATAAACATCAAGGGGGCAAAAAAGTGACATTTCTAAGAGGAACAATCCAAATACTCAGATTGTGTTCTCAAAAACAAATAACATAACAAGATTAGGGTATGCTTATAACTCAGCTTTATTCTTGGTGCATATAGGATGGATAGCTTAATGAAACAAATGTGTTCTTAAAATTCAGTGTCCCATTTTGGCTTTGGCAATGTCTTCTTGCTGAAAAAGCTGTAGCACCTGGCAACTTTTATCAGTGTCGTCTTTCATTTGACTGTGTTAGAAAGATAATTGGGTGAACGCATCCAGAAGGAAATGTTGAAATTTAAAGAGGTTTTGGGGGGAAGTTCTGCCAGATTTACAGGAGCTGTGGTTTTGGATTGGTTCGTTTTCTTTTTTACTGTTTTGGACAAACTGAAGAAAGCGAGCTGAGCACTGAGCTAGATTGTCTTTTGAGGATTTAGACTTGTTTATAGTCAGGTCACTGATGGGGTTAGGGTCAGACAAGAACTGGAGATAGTGCAAGAAATTCAGAAGAATTAGACGTGTTCCTGGACATGTGGACTTATTCTAGAATTTTTTCTATTCAATTTACCAAAAAAAGCATTCAGAGATACAAGCTCCAAGAACTCTTCAAGTAGTGATGTTTAATAGGCTTTCTGAGATAGCTGTGATCTCAGACTCCTAGCTGCTCTTCTAAGTTCAGAAAATCTTTAATTACAATGTAGGACATACATTCAAATGATGTTTCGATTTCTATATACTTTTTTAGCTTTGAAGAACCTTACTACAGCTGATACACTTTGTGGAGCCCCACAAGCCTGTTAAGATTAAATACGCAGAATTGCTCAGAAGAACTGTTGTAGATGTAGTAATTGTTTTTTCCCATCAGAGAAAAATGCCAGAAAACTTCGAAGAAACAAACAAAAGATAGAGAAAAGAGTGAGCAAACTGAACAGAGCAAGGGAATTGGGGGGTAGCAGATGTGATATCAAACGATGTCATAACTAACTACAGACTAAATTGTACAAAAGATACATAATACATATTCATACATATTATGGTTGCAGATCTGATGGCAGAGTAGCATGGAGATGTCTCCAATGTCTGTAACTGAAGTCAGCCAGGTGTTAATCATCCAGACAATTATCAGCATGTCCTCTGCATACCTTCGGTGGCAAACAGGAGCAAAACCAGGGACTCCTGCTTTGTTTGTGGTTTTACCATCACAAGATAACTCACTTTCCTACAGTAATTGCCCAGCTCTGTTCCAGTACCCTTCCAGCACTGAAATGTGGTTTCCTCACGTTATGGTATTGACATGTTTCTGTGCAGAAGAGCCAAGGTACATGGAAAATAGTCAAACGCTTCTCTCAAAAAAGCAAGCTCAGCATGCTCATGCCCTTCCATAAAGAGTTATGCTTACTCTGTGCTGAAGATGAAAGGGAAAGACAGCCTCAAGTGTCCCTTAAATACCATATTAGATCTTAATAATTTAATAATGTCAGAGGATTCATAGCCAAATGTCTTAAAAGCAGAAATTGAATCCCTGGTATGAGGCTTTTTCTGCCTTCTCTTCTCTCCTCTAGACTCCTTTATGGATGTGTTTTGTTTTCAGTCTTTTTGTTTTCATTATTTGGTTTTTAGGAAAGGCAGACTTAGCATTTTATCATAATTGCTTTTTCATCAAGCAGGATTTGGTCTTATCTGTGAATACTTAGAGCCATTGTGCAGGGTGTTTAATTAGTTCTAATTAACAACTCTAAACATACAGAGATGTTTAGGTCTCATAAACTTATATAAAATATTAATATTATGTATTAATTCCCACTAGTGTGATATTGCACATTAAAAAAATATTAATCTAATGTTATAAAATCAGATGGTTTAGATCTGATAAACATCTCTAAGCATCCAGAGAGATAATTGGAGGTTAGAATCTGTGTGAAGGGAAAACAAAGTCTATTCGCATTGACCCTAGCAACAGTGGTTTTCAATCTGTACATTCTCCACTTTCTATGAATTTAGCAATTTAGAATTTTTTTTATGAATTTAGCAAATTTTTTTCTATGAATCTAGCAATTTTAACCAAAAGCTCGTTATAATTCTTCAGTGGAGAACAAGTTTTGAACCATTTTCAACTTCCCCTTACATGATGATGCGCTCCCTAAGTTGTCTGTTACAGTAACTTGGTTCCTTTACTAAATAGTATATGCATTTCCCTATTAAAAATAAGTTCTTTTACAGTTCCTTCTCATAACCCCGTATTTTTACAATCATTTATTTAGTGGAAATTAATTAGCTTGTTAAAATAGAATTGTGTGAGATCTTGCTGAAATGTAGTCTGTAAACTCTAAGTCAGAGTCATGTATCTAGTTTCTGCCTCATTTAATCCAACTCTTTGAAATCGTATTAGGCATTACAAAAAAGTACTACTGGATATTTCAGGTCCCTAGAGAAATGTAGGTTGTGTGTCAGATCTGGTCAAGAATTCTGGTTTAACTGGCTTTATCAGAAATTGTGATTCATTAAACCTTAAGCATTGTGTAAGAATACAGCTGTTAAGGAGAGATGGATTTGGAAGATGTAGGTTTGATACTTGCCTGTCTGCAAACCATTGTTCAAATTCTTGCTCTAATTAATATTCAGCTTACACAGTGGAACAGCTCTAACAGTAAAAATTGAGGTAAGCCTATCTCAAACTAGTTCATAGGCTGTTTGTGTTGTGGCATTGCAGGAGAGCCAAATTCAAATGCCTGTTCTGCCAATAAATTATGTGGCTATGGAATTCTTAGCAGTTAGCATTTTTTTCCCCTATTCTCAAGAGCCAAGTTTAAGGATTACATTAAAACATAGTGCAGATTGAGTGATGTAATTTGCACAGTGAATAACCAGAAGAGGAAGAAAGAGCTCATCAAGAGAAAGCACCAGAAAAGCATAAGTGGAAAGGCAGGGGATGGCCTCTTCCTGTGCTCCCTTGTGTACTCTCTCTGTAATACTTCACAACTGCTTCAGGCCAGGTGTTCTGCATGCTCTAAGGAATTCCTGCTCCACTTGCTTTGCAGTGCCACTCCTTATTGTGCTGAAAGAATCTGTTTATGGAACCTGTACAGGTTACACGTGTCAGAGAAGTTAAAGATATGTAGGTAATTGTATCATATTTAGTATGTATTTGTTTTAGTCTAGTCAGTCCTTGGTCAGTGCTTAGGAATTGGCGGGAATGAACATAAGGGTCTGAGAACACTTCATGCCAGCAGTGAGTGGCCCTTGATATCCAGTACAACTAAGGCAATCTTATCATGCAATTAGATGTTTATTTAGGCACAATAACTTCATGGCCTTGCCAACTTTTGCTCTGTTTGATCAGGGACCTGTTTATCATTGTTGTCTTAATTATGCAGTGCATTACACATATGATAGCCACTCCTGCTTTCAGCCAGATGGCAGTCCTCATCAGTATTCAAAACTGATAAAGCTGTCTTAAGGAGCTGCAAAGAGTTGAATGCTGAGGTAACTTTTGCATCTTGACTTTCTCATTTAACATAACCACTACTTTATTCAGCACTTGGAAAAAAAATAGCTGTGCTATGTCTTTCTGTCATTGAATTACATAGGAACAGAGAGAGAGGGAAAAGGATATCAAGCAAATGGGGAAGTGAGTACTGTGTATGTGTGAGGAGTATGGTTTCATAGCATTTTAAGCCTGGATCACAATCTGGGATTGGGTCATAAGTTGGTCCTTAGTAACACTGTTAAGTGCTTACCCTTGGCTATAGCGATTCCTAACCTACATTTTGAGATTCTTTCAGGTCCTCAGATTAGAGGTGAGTCCCTCCTGCAGTTTGAACAGTAAGTGCATTGTTGCTGAGAAGTGGTGCCCCTAACCAACTGTTTGTTCTTGCTAGAAGCAGACTCTCTGGTCTGGTGAAGGGAGGTGCCAGTAGCTGGCAGCAATCAGCTACAGCTTACTTCCCAAAGAAGACAGAGGATCTCCTCAGCCCAGCTATGGTCCCAATTGAGGAACAGTGATCTTTAAGCTGCGAACAGAGGACACAGTGACAATGGGTTAAAGAGCTCAGCAGGCCAAAGTTTAGGGCTAAAACCATATGGTGGGTATATAGCCTTTAATAGGTATAGGCAAAGACAGTTCAGATATGTTATCCATAGGGGGAAGACCATTGAAGGATAAGTATAATTTCTCTAAATTTTGAGTGATTCCATGGCACCTAACAGAGAATTAAGTGATCAATGAAAGCTTTTATGCAGCCATAAATGAGTAAAGAAAAATCTGTCTTAAATCTGGGAGAGAATTGCCTGCTGTCAGAAGAAATTATGGAGACATTTGGTTACTCAGAGTTTGCTAAAAACATGAGTACAAAATATTTACTCTGAGTTTTACTGTTACTGCTTTTGAATTACAGGTCATATTTGACATTATCAGAGCATGAAACAAAATCACATGAGTATGCTTGCCTTTTACTCTTCTATGTTGTTACATTAATTAAATGAAATTTTATTAGGGAAGTGTTGTTTTAGTTTAAATATTAATTGCTAATAATTACTAAAATACTACCCTGTTATTACAAACAGTACTGTCAATCTGTTGGATTATCTGATTTAGAAAACCAGGATGGATCATAAGTGTTGGAGTGCACAATAAGCACCTTTGTGGAGAGTCCTTTCTTTCTTCCCCAGTTGTATTTGTTATTTTCTTCTACCACAGACACCTCTTTCTTTGCCCCAGGCATATGCTTCAAGCACTTTATCTCAATATGGTCATACATCCTAGCAAAACAGAAGTCCCTGGAAAGCAAAAAAGTTTCCTTTTCTGGACAAGACTGACAATTGTCATTCTCCCTTTCCTAGTTCCCTAGGAAGTTCCTCACTGAAACCTTCCCCAATGCTTCTCTCCCACTCCAGCCTGTGCTACGAATGTACAGACTGGAACAGAGCTCGTCTGTTGACATCTCAGTTGCATTGTCATTTATTGAACATAGAATTTGCTATAGTAGATCACACCAGTTGATGCTGACAGAGATCGGTAATGGATGACTGGAAAGAATATACTCCCTCCCAATATGATAAACTGGTGTTAGAGCAGTCAGAAACCTGGACCCTCTTTTTTTTTTTTTTTTTTTTTTTAAAGCATTAAGCTCTTGTAGTATTTTGGGCTATATTGTAATTCATTTCAACGTAGTTGCCTAAAAGAATGGCCAGTATCACACACACAATCCATGGTGGCCTTTCATGTAACTCTCTGTTTGGAACAGACTAACCTGCATGTGAACGTCGTAGCTCACTGTACATTTCTTAGTTCCTTTTGGTCTTACTATTCTGGCTTTTCCTGGGATTAATTTTCAGGACTCAAAGTTGAGCAAGAACAGAATTTTACAGACCTCTTCATAAAGAATGCAGAGGAAGAATTACAGTGAATGAGACAAGAAGGCCTTAGGAAAGGAGAAATATTACAAAGGAAAGCAGGAGAGGAGCTTGGCTCTGGAGGAAGTGGATGCATGGGATATGGAATATCCAACTTTATTCTATGGAAGCTAATGGTAGAGAGAATTTTCATACAAATCTGCCTGAACAGAGTGTTAGGATAATTCCAGTAAAGCAGACTGTTAGCATTAGCTTTATTTCAGATTGCCTACTGGTACAGCTTAGCTATCATCTGCGGTGTAGGAGCACAAGTTCTTTTCTGCTTCTTTTCTGTTTTAGCCTCGCACACCAGTGTACGACTGAAATCAATCTTGGTGTGACCTGGTACAATTCCCACTGAAAGCTTAGCCGGGGGAAGTAATTGACTTTGCAAGCTTTCACTGATTTATAAGGAAAAAATTAACCTAAATACTGTTTTTAGTCCTCTATTAACTGTTGGAGTAACCATTTCTTTCTAGGCACTGGCATTTCAGGTTGCTATAGCAGTTTGAGAAAATCTGAAGGCTTGTTTCAGTTGATACTATTTTGTGTTTATCTACTGTAAACCCACGTGAAATTCACTTTATCAGTGAATGGATAAAAGCTATGGTCAAAGCAAGATAAATCAGTTCTTTCTTTGTGTTAAAACGTATAACCTGTCCATGGGAAAATCATAGCACGAACTAAATGAAAGGTAAGTCGCATACTCTGTAAAAGCTATATACCCTGTCTGCTTTGAAATTTCATTGTGCTTTAAATACTTTTTAATTTGTTAAGTGCTCTAGCCCAATCATGAAAGCATATGTTTCAAGAATGCATTTCTGATATGCTTGTTAATAGCTAATCAAATGATCTGGTTGGTCCTAGTTAATAGTCTTTATTTTGCATTCTTGTCTGGAAAAAAAAAGAAAAGAAAATTAAGGGCATTCACATAATATGAGTGGCTAAAGGTTTTCCTTTTCAGCTCTGACCGAGCCACTGCTTTCTAGTGTTCTTAACTATAGCAGGAGATTTTAATAGCAAAATAGCTAAAAAACAGTGGCTAGAGCTCGAAGTATGAAGTGGGATTTAGGTTTGTAAATTAAATTACAAGAATTTCAGACGTGATGATTCACACACAAGTACCACTTGTATTAATAGGAATCTCAAGATCCTAGCAACTGTAGCATGTTGCTAACTTTTTGAGTTTCTATTGTATTGTTTTCTGTGAGGAGGTACTTGTATGAAATAAAAATTGTATCTGTCACAATTCATGGAAGAGAAAGGATGAACTAGATTGGAACTTGGTAGATCAATGTTCAGACACACCTGTAGGACTCCAGAAAAGATGTTAAATTTTGCTATGCTTGAGTTGCCTGAAGCCATTCCTCTGATGTAGTGAGAACTTGTACAAATGTGCAACCAGTCGGCTTCTTGTTGTCTGTGTGGGTTTACATGCTAATTCATCAAACATCTGTCCCCTTGTTGTGCTTGATAGTGGCTGTTTAGATCACAAGCACAAGTATTACTTTGTTCTCAGTGGCCTCATTATGAGGAAACTATTTTCTAAGCCCACAGGCACAGTTGTCTGTCCCAAGATATTTACCGTCTCAGAAGAGGTGGCTAGTGAGAGACCTTTTCACACATTAAGGAATTCTATAAACAGCATGATAGGATGCTAAGAGGGATTACAAAGTATGATGGATAGCGCCTTTGTGTAGCATTTGACGGCCCTCAAAGACTGTATGCATTCTGTGTCTTCATGAAACTTCACAAACTTGCATAATTTCTCTTTTCTTTCTTTTTCGAAATAATTGGATAGTTATGAATAGAGTCATGCTTTAGTTTTCCACCTTGCGCTAGTTCCATTTATGAAGTGATTTACTCTCTGAAACTATTAGTTTTGACTAGAATGTGAAGTATAAAATAATAGGGTAAATCAGTTTGTCCAGAGGCAGCCTTTGTTAAATGACAAAGAAGCTCAATCTAATTGTTAACTTAATCTCACAATTTTATATTAAGGGGTTTGTATATATCATTACAGAACTCAAATGTGTGAACAAAATATTACTTATTGATAACTTGAAGGTTGGGGTTTTTTTATTACAACTTAGGTTAATTGAAAACTCAAATCAGTTACTACCTGTAGGAGATGACACAATTTTTCAGCATGCGTGTAACCATAATTGTATCTGTTAGAGATGCAGCTGAGAAAGAGGAAATTCTGGCTAAGTAGCAGGATAGTCTGTCCGATAGCGATAGTTTTAGAACATTTCAGAACAGTTGCCCAGAAGAAGTGACTGAATCTCTTTAAATCTTTGTTGTAATCAAAAATATGTCAATGGGAATTATTCTACAGTGGAAGGCACTGAATTTGATAATTAATACATATTCTTGAGCTCTGGCTCTTAAAATTGCATAGAATCATAGAATAGTTTGGGTTGAAATGGATCTTTAAATGTCATCTAGTCCAACCCTCCTGCAATGAACAGGGACATCTTCAACTAGATTAGGTTGCTCAGAGCCCCATACAACCTGACCTTGAATGTTTCCAGGAATGAGGCATCTACCACCTTTCTGGGCAAAGCCGTTGACCACTACCCTCTGGATGTGACCATCCAACCAATTACCTCACCCACTGAGCGGTCCACCCATCAAATCCATATCTCTCCAATTTAGAGAGAAGGATGTTGTGGGAGACTGTGTCAAAGGCCTTACAGAAGTCCAGATAGATGACATCTGTAGCTCGGTGACTTGTTTATAATGTTAGGAGTCCGTACTTAAGCTTGCACAAATGTGGAAGAGCACTCTAAAGTCCAGGGAGCCTACTTGAGGCTCTGACTTGTTTGTGTAGCAAATGAATAATGTTTGTGGCGTAAGAGTAGCTATTCTCCCCAAGTCTGTCTTTGGTATGGCCTCCATTAGTTTTGATTTTAAGCTGTCTTTCTTATCTCCGTGAACACTACAGAGTTTCATTTTCTGATCAGTTACATCAGTGTAATTTTTCAGTACTGTCCTGGTCTAGGATAAGATGAGAAATCTCCAAAACCCACTGGCTCAGTGCCTTCACACAGTGTCGTGGTTTAACCCCAGCCAACAACTAAGCACCACACAGCCACTTGCTCACTCTCCCCCAGTGGAATGGGGGAGAGAATCGGAAGAGTAAAAGTGAGAAAACTCGTAGGTTGAGATAGAGACAGTTTAATAAGTAAAGCAAAAGCTGTGCGTGCAAGCAAAGCAAAATAAGGAGTTTGTTCACTACTTCACATTGGCAAACAGATGTTCAGCCCTCTCCAGGAAAGCAGTGCTCCATCACGCATAACAGTTACTTGGGAAGACAAGCACCATAACTCCAAACGTCCCTCCTTCCTTCTCCCCCCAGCTTTATGTGCTGAACATGATGTCATGTCGTATGGAATAGCCTTTTGGTAAGGTGGGGTCAGCTGTCCTGGCTATGTCTCCTCCCAGCTTCTTGTGCACCCTCAGCCTTCTTGCTGGTGCGGTGGTGTGAGAAGCAGAAAAGGCCTTGACTCTGTATAAGCATGGCTCAGCAATAATGAAAACATCCCTGTATTATCAACACGGTTTTCAGCACAAATCCAAAACATAGCCCCATGCTAGCTACTCTGAAGAAAATTAACTCTACCCCAGTCAAAACCAGCACAACACAGCTACAAATGTGAGCAGTGCTGAATGCATTTGATTGTGGGTGTCCTGAATGCTTAAGTAATACTAATGTATTCAAATTAATTACTGAGCTCTTTTACTAAAGTGATAATTTGCAGCATTTAATATTTACTACTTTGGAGCGTAAGAAAACTTCTTAATCAGGACTTGAAAGGCAAGGGAAGTTTAGGGTCAGCGTGAATGTTAAAGGGCCTAACACCAGCAGAGAATAGCAAGAAACTGAAGAACATCCGAGTAAAACAAGAGTTATTGCACTCTAACTGAACTCATTGCACTCTAACTGAACACTGAAAAAAACAGGGTTTTTTTCCCTGCCTTAAGCTTTTCTATGTAAGTCTATCTTAACTTTTTTCTGGACCTGCAATTTCATGAGGAATGATATTTAACTTAAGTGAACAAAAACCCATACTAATTCCACAGTACTTTTGTACATTGCAGTAACTTCAGTAGGGAAATCTGACATGTAAGGCTGAATGCACAACCTTGTATATGCTCTTAATGGAAGCATATATGCTCTTACTTATATACATTATAATCAAGCAGGTAGTTCCTGAAATACAATATATTATTTCTTCAACCTGTAAGCATTGTCCCACAATTTTTCCTCCTAAAAGCAGTCTTTGCACTTGTAACTAGTCTTATCAAAGACAAAAGGAAAAAGGATGTGAATTAGGTTTGTTAGCTTTGGTCGTTAAGCAAGAATATTGAATATTCTGCAATAGGGAGAGGAATGCAACGGATTCTCCTGATGTTAGTGGGTGTTTGGGAACCATTTGCAAGAGAAAAATCATGAATTTGTTTAGAAGAGACTACGATGACTAATAGCCTTTCCTAACATGAACTAACATGTCATAGTTTGTCAAGGTTTTCTGGTTTGCTAGGTTACTCTTTGTTTGCTTGTTTCTTTTCAGACTAATTTAATGTCTGCTAATTTACCCTTTTCAATTCAGTACAGACACATTTACCCTTTTTCTTCTGGTCTAGCAACTTCAGAAGCTAATTACTCCCAGTAGGATTATATTCTGCTGTTCCTTTGACTAAGAATGACATACAAATTAGGTTCTCTTGCCATCAGGATGCTCCTGTAGAAGGCTGCCTTTTCTCTACACCTTAGCTAAAACAGCTTCCAGTTTTTTCGTAAGAACTAGGTATCTGCCAAGATTGCACAATACTGTGCCAACTGGGAGACGGTTGATCAGTTAACAATGCAATGTTAAGTTTCAACCAAAAGGATTAAACCCAGGCTGGCTAGCCCAGCAAGCTCTCTCCAAATGTATTAACCATGAAGAGGTCTTGAGAAACAGCTTTGCTAAAATATATTTATAGTTTGATTAGAATGAAACATTGTTATGTTAACAATCCAAAAGTAAAAAGACTCTATTCTTCTGATATAGATAGATGAGATGTTATGAGAACAGTTAGTATGACAAGATTATCGATTCTTAATGTGCTAGAAATGCTGTAAAATTGGCCAACCTTACATATAATCTAATTTGAGTAAGACCGATTTTGGGAATTTCATTCTCTGAGCACTGGTTTGACGAGTTTGTCCCCAAACTAATATTCAGAATGTGTGGTGAACGTTACATTTTTGAACCATATGTGAACATCAACACTTGGGCTCCACATCTCTAATGTTAAACTAGTTTGTGAAGGGGTACAAAACTTCTTTGGTACTAAAGGCATCAAGATTTTTAAATTGCATTTAAAACAGAATGCTGTGTCCTAGTCAGATTCACATTTTTGGAAAGCTGACTACTAGGCAAATGAAAAGAACAGAAAACAAAAAGTGGGAGATTTAAATTTGGACTTTTAAAGTTTTCCTAACATTGAAAAATTGCAGCTCAGTTTAGGAAGAATTGATTTGTTAAAAAAAACTCTAAGTATGATTCATTGCTATGAAATGGTGCCAATTGTGTTGTTTAAGTATATATACAGCAAGGAAGTAAAAGTGAAGACATTAATAAATTTTCATTTTTTAGCCCATATTTTTGGTGTCATTGGTTGGGGAGCCTGTTTAACATTCTTGAATGGCAGGAATAAATTCTCTCAGGCAATTTGCAGTAGGAATAAAGAGCAGCCTCTTTACTGTTGATCCAGTTGTGTATTAATTCACCAGAGAACAGAATATGGCTCTAAAAGAATATTGCTATGCTGTACTACTTATTACAGTGAATTGAGGTATCTTCAGTCCAACTGCTTTATATAGCCTAGGCTGTAGTTTTATAGATTCTTGTCCTGAAACGAACAGCTACCTGTCAAATACGCACTTTATATGCTTCACTTTGTTAAAAAAGGAAAATACAGTTCGTTAAGGAGATACAAGGCAATAAAAATTTCTGAAGCTTAAATTCAATCCTTAAAATCAATAATTTCCTTTTACTTTTGTTTCTCTTGTATGTAGTATTTTTTTAGCATGTGAAAGGGTAGCATAGTAACACTAATTAGTTATTCCTTTCTTTCCTGAGTTCTGATAATTTTCTTTCCTACATGAAGATAGAACTTTTTTTCCTTTAGAAGCCTACAGGCTGGTGTCGATATCTTTGCAGTATTTCTTGCTTTTTAAAACCTTTTTTAAAACATTGCCTACATTAAAACAGTGTTTGGAGAGAGATTGAAAAAGAGACTTCTTCCCTTAAGTAAGTACCTTTTCCAAAATGTTGGCTAAACCGCCAGAAGTAAAAGTTCTGAAGTTTCATTAAAGGCAAAACCTGCTTCATTTTCTCCCACCTCTAACAGAAGGCCCTTTTGCTCACTAATCTCTCTTCATCCCTTTGACTGCATTCTGAAATGTGCAGGAATGATGGGGTGAGCCTGGATATTCAGTGACTTGTATTCGGCGGGTATGACTTTGTTGCTTCACTGCCTTTTGTAATTTCGGTGTGGAAAGGCAGGAGTACCAGATAGCAAAATTCATAAAGAACTGGCAAAAGAGGTTTCAGAATTGTTGGCAGTCATCTTTTGGGGACTCATTAAGAACATCAGGAAGTAAAGAAGAATGAAAGAGGGCGCATGTCCAACAGACCAATTTGATGCTCTGTTGCAAACATGCAGAGCTGCAGTCACAACTGTGTACAGATCTTTAAAATAAAAAAAAGGTAAAAAGGTGGTAAATAAGACTCCCATTTTTCAAGGTGGGGAAAAAAGAGAGACCTCATAAATTACTGATAAAGTGAATACAAAAAATATATTTGAGGAAGTTCTATGTAGCGTTTACATCCTTCAATGTTTGGGTATACACTGTGTTAGATATAACTCATTTGAAGTCTGCTTTTGTGCACCCCTACTTACCTGAATTTTTTCATGTAAGATTCAGTGAAAATAGGAAATCTAACAGATACAGATTTAATGAGTGACATGACTTGCATGAGCAATGTGTACATTAGTTAAAAAATTTGGCAAGAAGATAGTCATGTGAAAATAAAGCAAATGAAGGAAAGAACGATGATTGCACCAATCATATTTGCTGACAAAAATTAATCTAGGAGGGCTTGCTAACATTTGCAAACTTGGACATAAAAGGCTGTAGGAAGTAGAGCAGTTAACAGAGAGGCAGATGTTAACAGAGTGAAATGTAATCAAGATGAATGCAAAGAGGTTTTCACTCAGTGTAAAAACTAACAATGAAAAACATAAAGTGTGGGAATGCTGACTAAGAAACAGTATCAGAGAAGCAGGATCTTGGGAGTGCTAAATTGAACATAAGCATGCAGTGTGGTGCTGCTACAAAAATGCAAATATGGGGATATAGCAGAAAGGGGACTTTTATTTTCTCTTTCTTTGGGCTGAGAAAGAATGATAGTTTTCTTAGAGAACATTCTGTCTCTGAAGTGGTATCACCAGAATTGTTATGGAAACTGTTGTGCTAGGTCACTGTGTCAAACCTACCCTAGCTAGTTTCATTAAATAACCTTAGTACCACTCGCTCTTCCGCTCTTCAGAACTGACTTTTCAAAAGGATTGCATTTGTAATCACCACTCCAAATTTTTAGCCAAAATACTAGCCTCATTACAATACTTCCTTATGCTTGGCGTTAGAATTTGTCCCTTACAGCTTTTGTTTGTCTTTGTCCTGCTTGCAGAATACTTAATTTACACTACTAAACTTTTGCAACCTAACAATGAAAATTGCTACTGCGTTGTTTGTTCTGTGTAACCTGTTTATCATTGCATCTCTTCATTGGGTTTTCAACCTCCTTCTCTTTAAGAGCATCCAAGAACAAGTATGTCTTCTGACAGCTGTTTTTCCAATTTTTCTCTGGGCTGCTACCATCTTCATCTGACCTTTTGCACATAGTCTAAGCTGCTGAGGACAAAATATGCTACAAGAAATAGAGATGAGAACTTTTTTCAAGACAAAAGGTTTTGTATTTCCCCTTAGGTTAATCATCAACTTTTCAATTACCACTAAGTTAAAATAAGGCCAGTTATGGAGAGTTGGATAAATTGGAATCCAAAGGAGACAGAAGCTGCAACATTGGATGTCTCTGCTTCTATTGCAGTGATTTCTACTTCCAACAACTTTATTCTGACTCATGCTTTCTAAATGGTCTCTCACAGAGATCTTTCAGCGAGTTCTTTGCTTAATTTCCTTTTTAGCATTCTGTTGATTTATTTCCTCTATTGCCATCTGAATCTTACTTTGTATGGCTTTTGACAGATGTTTCTGTTTTTAACTTGCTGCAAGCTATGGCTGTTAGTTTCATGTTGTACATTTGCTCTGGTATTCCATATTCTGGATTGCACTTTTATATTATTCCTTTTTCGTCTAATACTGCAAAGGCATACATAATTTTTAGCTTCAGTGTTATTAACTAGACGCATAAAACTCTTCACACACATAAGCAATTGCTCTGTTTGAAGTAGTGGCTGTTATTCCTGTAAAGTTGTCTGAATGATAGCATGCCTTCTCATGCTTTCAGACTGAATACCATGTATTTCATTGAACACTCTTCTTACAACTCTTGATACAGGTGACATGACTTTTATGATAGACTGGTGGTGTTACTGTTCAAAAAACCCAACATTATTCTTTTACCGTCAGTGCCTTTCTAATTATTTTTAAAATGATAGCTGTATGCAATGCCATACACAATTTTACTTTAATGTTGTCTAGGTTGTAGTAAGGTAAGATTTGCTCAGTTACCTGAAAAAGAATTTGGAAGTTCTCAGTTCTTCTGAAGCAATGAAAAATAGGGAGGGTTATTTTTTCTCTTCGAATCCCTCAGAACTAGGTAAGCTCCTGGGATAACAGCTGATGTTAGATAAAAATGCTGGGCAAAAAAAAGGAAAGATAAATCAGAAGTAACTGCCCTTACTGATAATAGCTGTGGTGATGGAAATTAAGAAAGCTTTTTCAGAATGCTGGACTCAGATGCAAGAAGATCAAGGAGTCTCTCAGTGGCAAGAGATAGTTCTTGAACACCTGACAAAGACAGTAGCACTCCTGCCAGATCACAATTCAGATCAAATATATTTTCCAGGAATTGCGCAAGTAAATTTCCCACTGTCGTGCATCTAGGTCTTGATGCTTGAGTTGAGCAAAAGAAAGTGGACGAGAGAGACATTGGTAGATTTGCCGAAGGGATGGGACATGATTTCTACCCATGTAATAATTTAATTTCTTTTTTTCTATAGCAAAGTTATAAGGAACTTATCTCACCGGTCTTTGCAAATCATGTAGATGAGGTGTGTTAGGAGAACAATTAATTTTGTTGTATAGTCATGCTTGCCATGTGGAAAAGTAGCTGTAAAGAGGTGGTGACGGACAAGGGGACTCTTTCCTTATGGCCTATGACTTACGGGTAGAGCTGCCTATTCCATTAAACTGCAGTTCAGATACTTTTAACATGGAATCACTAAGAAATAACAAAAGATCAAGAAAGATATGATTTGGAAGCAAAAAAAAAAAATCACATTTAAAATAGAGGGATTACCTTAGTTTATAACAACAGGGATATTTTGATCTTTTCATTTAATGATGTCTCAACAGGGAAACGTCTGTGATCACACAGATAACACAAGACAAAATGATGACGCTTTGGCATGAAATACATTGCATGCAGTGTTGGACTTGCCGCTGACTTCAAGGGAAGTCAAATCTGCACTTCTTTAGTGGAAACCCTATGAATAGATGTTACAGTAATAGTAACAGAATATTAAAAAGGGCCTTTGTTTTGGCACTCGTGGTCTGTGATATCAGAGAATTTACTTCATATACTTCTTTTTAACCTTCATTTCAGGTTTAGGTTGTAAAGTGCTTGGGGCAGGGCTGTCTCCTACTGTGTGTACCTACAGGATTTTTAAAATGGGGCTTTGATCACATATAAGGCCACAGGGTGCCAACTCGCGTTGTTAAAGAATGCAGGTACACTGGATAGAAATCAATGGTATTGGTGCCCTCCTATAGTGAATCATGATTGCCCCTTGCTCTCAGCAGTTGAAGAGCAGAAGAATATGTCACTTCCAAGGATGTTTTACAAAAATTCCTAAATTAACTGGATTTAATTATTTGTAGTTTTCCTATTCAGTTCATTATTATTTAAATGTGTTTCTACACTTGCATGTCTTAGCAAAAAATCAGTTTGTCTAGAAAAAGCAATGTAAGAAGATCATGTTGGTAATTAACAGTCATTTACAGCATAAATTCCACTTATAAAATGCTTTTACTGGATTGTACTTAAAAATAATTTACTCAATAACTAATGCAAAAATGTCTGTATACCTTGAAGTTTGATGTCTTCTTTTGTTAATTATTTTTTTAATCTATTCCTTTTCTGCTAATGCAGAAGGCTGCAGAAGTCTTGGAGAGAAGAAAAATGTGCATAATGCGTAATCATTCTGTTCAGGGCTGTATTCTTAAACATTGCTATACAATGTTATATAAAAAGAATATTATTAGACAGGTGGTGTCTTAAAACTGAATCATGAAGATGATTCAGTACTTGTTTAAGCATTGTCAAAAAGGGCTAATGGGAAGATAACAGTGGTAGTTGATGACATAATAAATAATCACATAATAATTAATAGCTCAAAAAAGTAAGACCCGGACCAAATTTGAAGAGGGTTGATTTGGTGTAGTAGTGTTTTTGAAGATAAGCTAGTAGAAAGAATGTAAGATTTATGCCACAAATCAGAACTGTAAAAAATATCAAGGTTTCAACAATAATTTAAAAATTAAAACATGGCATGAGGTAATCAGGAATTACGTGTGGAACATTACTTTGCAAGTTACCATTGTCCTAGCATGGTCCAGCTCATAGCAACAAATAATCAGTTGTAGTAGGAGGTAACTTAAAAATTGAATTTGTCTGCTAGCCCTTTGATAACTTCGATTATTTGAACTGAAATGCGTTTCGGAGTATGGTTTTGTGATGTTGATTTGCATTTTTTAAGGTCTAAAATTTGCAAGTTATCTTTAAAATGTAAAGTTTATGTGGGGAGATACTATCTTGTATTAGACCAACAAATACAGCTGAGAAAAATGAGGCATGCTTTTAGGAACGCAAGGCCTTCTTTGAATCTGAAGAACCAGTATGTTTATATAGAAGACTTTGTTATCCTAGTTTGCATTTTGTTATGCATAGCGAAACAGTTCTCTGAGTGCAGGAATTGTCTTGCTTATAAATAAGAACAAATTAAAAATGTTTGCCTGAAAAGCTTGCTGTTGTCTCATGTTTTCTTAAGATTGAATTGACACCATGTAGCAAGATTGGCACTAGCAACAGCTTTTCAGCTCGTTGCACTGTCCTCTTCCTGCATCCAGAAGAATTGCCTCTATGTTTTGAGCTATTCCTTTTCACTTTCTATCCTGTGTAACTGTGTTCTCCATTCTATATCATTTATGCTGATCTGCTCTGTAATCTGCCTTCTTGCTCAGAAGCACTGTCTTCTGAAGTCTGTCCTTTGATCCACGTAAAGTGTAAGATCTCGCCAAATAACTGCCTTGACTGTATTCTACCTTTTCTCTTCTAGATCTTTGAATGTGTTTTTTCTCACCAGACTTACTTATTTCTTTCTTTTACCTCTGAGTTTGTTTTTATTCTCTCTGCTCTAAACAAACTGCCCTAAAGGCAATTTTTCCCTCCTGCTCTGCAAGATACATTTCCTGACTTTGATACCCCCTTCTTTTTTGCTTTTTTACAGGTATTGCTCTGTTATCTTTCCAGCCATATGTCTTCTGCTATGCCACAGGTTGAATATATTTGAAATTGTGTGTTATGGTATTTTGGAAAATAGCACAGTCTAAACTAATCTGGAAAGCTTCCTTCTCAGCTGTCTCCTCTTCCTCCTGTGTTTTTTCTGTTTCTAGGCTTATTTCTGCCATTAGGGAGGGGACACAACAGAAAACAAAGTCCTTTTTCTTTTACTGCCTCACTGTGGTCTTACCTGTGGCATAATAGGTTAACAGTAACCCTGTGAAAGTTACAGTCCACCTTTCAGGTAGTTGATTAGGTTTTCCTTACAGTTAGCAAGGGAAATAGGCGTCTCTAGTGGATAACGCTGTACATCTTCAAATGCATACAGATAGTTCAAGGAGGAGAGATGTCTCTCTCCCTGCAGACGTCTGTGATTGTTGACTACAGAAGGACCCTAGCACACTGTGTCTACTTACTACCAACTAGGCATCTACATTAGTTACCAGAAATGAATTGTCTTCATAATCTGCAGCCTGTGTATATGCAGCATAACTTCCACCAGAAGCTGTAAGAGAAGGTGGAATTAAGGGCATCAGTATTTGGATGTGGGTAAATTTTCTTTTCCTTGGCCCTTCACGGAGGTCTCATGGATGACTCTACACTCTACTACAAACACGATTGTGATTTGTTCTCCAAAACAATAAACTAGTCCCACTTGCCCTACTGGAATCCATGTTTCTATGCCTGTTTTAAATTTAAGCAAAATGTCTTAAAGAAAGAGGTGTAAGACTTGCAAAATACAGAGCTCCATTATCTCTAAGAAAGAGTCATGAACCAACCAAACACCAAATTTAAGCAGGAATCCATCTTCACATGAACAGCAAATGTCTCTTAATTTATCTATTCTTTTTTAAGGGAGGAAGAAGGCAAAGGAAGGGAGGTATGGGACATAAAGTTAGTACATGAATGACACTTCATATTGAAGATGAATGCTTTTTCAAGTGCAAGAAATATCCTTTTGTACGCCATTTATACCATGGGTGACCAGTAGAATACTATAACTTTTGTAAGGTGAAGCTTTCTGTAATTACCATTACTATCCGATTTGTATTTTTTTTATAAAAAGTATTACCATAAATCTCATGAATCATTTATTTATAGTTAGACAATAACAGAAAAAGGGCAATCTCCTTTCTGCTAAGAAAAATGCAAAAAAATAACAAAGCACAGCATAACAGCTCTTAGTTGCAACAAAATTCTTAGATTCTGGAAGAATTGTGATTTTCTCCCCTTGAGCTCACATCAGGGAGGAGTGCTGAATGAATGTTAGTCTTGTGAAATGAAGAAGGGGGATGGGAATTAAATGAGTACATTTCTTTGCTTCTTAATGCATTCTGGTGTTTGCTTGTAGAACATCATTATAGTCTTCTTACAAAGAGCTGCTTTCACATCAAGTGCAGAGATAATGCAGTAGTTGTGTATGACTGCAAGACACAACACTTGACCGAATAATGGAGATGGAGATTGCCGGGGGCAACGCAGCACTGTGACACCTTCCTACTGAATTATCTTTTGAATAGTCCTTTCCTGTATCCAAGTGCATCATTGCAGGGACCTAGAAGTAGGCCTGGGCAAGGTGTCAACTATGTTTTATGGGAATATTGTATTTATTTCAGAACCTGCAAATGTGGTGAAATGGAATTATTGTTGGGAAATTATCGTTTTTCAAGTTCTCCTTTCAGTCTCTATTTCTGTGAATGCTCACCAACAGCAGATTTTATTTGTTTAGGGTTAAACTCAGTGGTGCTTGAGTTGTGTATCTTAAGTTTGACCATCAGTGAACTGGTTGGGAGAAGGAGGAGGGTTTGAAGTCATATTTTTATCTGTGCACTGAATGAGATGATGTTTTTTGTGTAACCGAATTAGTGTATATGATATAGCCTTGTTTCCAATTAATCACCATCTGCTGCATCTTCTTCAGGAAGAATACATATATGTTTGCTCACACAAAGCATTTTAAACTTGTTACCACAACACTGAGTTACTGTTGCAACTGTCTGGCCAGAGGCATGTTGTTTAGCCGTTGGATTGATAAAGACACAATCAGGTTCAAAGCAAGACACAACTGCACATGCTGAAACACACTTTGTGTAAATAGAAAACCATAGGTGTTAAGACCATTATAAGTAGACCAGAAGCTTTTCCACCAGACATCAGTCTTTCTATCCATCAGCTGAGAAGGAACAAAGTAAATTTTAGCCAAAAGAATAAAAGAAAATCTTCCAGATTTCCAGAAAAACTATCCCACATGGATAATTTATTATTTTGACTTCATTTTCCTGACATAACCGGAGCCTCAGTAGCTCATACTACTCTGCAGAATTGCAACAATTAAATAGACATATCCAAACAATGAGTTTTTAAATTTATATGTTAAATATATACTTAATAGTAACTAGAAGAAATACTACCACATTCTCATTTTAGTATCAAAGTTTTCCAATGGCTTTTACTAGCAGCTAATTAATGAGCAACCTGTAGACTGGTATATGTTCACGGGAAACTTTACAAATCAGTGCAGTAAATTAACAAACACTTGTAAATGTGGGTCTATTTATAGACAAGTTTTGTACATGACATAGGACTAAATATGCTAAAAAACTGTGCATCATTATTCTACTTAGGATACTAAATAAAGTAGAATTTGCAGTTACCAAGATGTTGATATCTCTTAATAGATTTTTTTAAAAAACAGACCATATAAAATAACGTATTGGAAAGGTTTGTCAATGCATACTTGTTATGTCAACTCATTCTTTTTGTCTCTCAAATTTAGGCCTTTATTTATATAATATTTACTTATTTAATTATGTACATAATAAGCTGTATACTTTCAGGAAATTGAGCCCCTGAAGATTTGCATTATAGGAGTTGGTTACAAATTTCTTGTTAAAGCAATGTAGTTTGAGGCAAATCATAGTGGCAGGCTGTTATTCAGGGTGTGTTGTGGGTTTTTTTCTTATACCACTAAAACAGGTTTTGATATATAAGTATCATCATCAGATTTAAGCAAAATGGTCTATTAAACTATGCTGACAAATAACTTTCTCTTAATAGTTATTAATGACATAAAACACCTTTTGTCTTAGAGATCATGTATTATAACCTGCATGCTTTCATGAGTATGATATCAAATAAAGTGGGTTTTTTTGTGGTTTCTTTTTTTTAAGTTGCCAAGATACCGAATAATCAGCACAGAGTTTATTCCATGAAAAGCAATTAGCTGACATCTACGGAGATGCGGTACCTTCTCATTAACATTGATGTGATAACACATGTGCGCTCTGAGAGTGTTTAAATCAGAGAATAGAAGCAGTCTCTTGTTTTCATTAACAATAATTAATGGTTGCTTTTTTTTTGTTGTATAACTAGTGATGGAGCTGTTAGTAAAAGATGCTGTTTAAAAACTTCCGTATTTTTAAACATTTTGTGGAAAGTGCAGTCATTGGAACTACATGCTAGCTATGATATTGGAACTACAACAAATAACTACAACAAAACATAACTGCACTGTTCTTACTGCTGGTGGTGTGCAGTGCTGTGACTCAGACAGGAGTGTGAGACAACTGAGCAATGTAGGTGCTGTGAGGGCATCAAAGGTTAACTGAACAGAGGATGTGGGGAAGCCCCCTTCTGTATCTAGTGCTGGTTTAGCACTAGACAAATAGAGTCATCAGTCTGACTTAGTGCTGCCAGACTTTGCATTTGTCTCTTCTTTTTAATTTTGTAAGATTCCTTACTGTTCTTTGTCCAATCACCAAAGACTCTTTGCATAGACCTCATACCTGCATGAAGGAAGATCACTCTCTTTGATCTTCCTGACCACAACCTAAAGTCGGCAATATTTTTCCCTTAGATAAATATGAGTGCCAAACATAATAGTCTCTTCATTAGGGATGATGACATTCATTGCTTCCATTTTGAAATTTAGGCTATTCCATCAAAGTAGAGGTCTTACAAGGTCCATGTTGCAAGAAAACTTTAGTTTTTTCTGCTGACTTGTGGCATCTGAAGGATAGAATAGGTTCTTTCTTCCCACGGATACATTTCAAGTTAGGTAGGAAACATCAATGGAATGTATCATACCCATAACAGAGCAATTTCACTAGAAATAATGAATCTGATGAGGAGCTGAATAGCCTTCATCTGCCACCTGAGCTGCCTTCTCCTGTATGATTTTTTTTTTTTTTTTGCTGCAGCTGGAAGCTGTCAGGTTGTATGTGGGTTGTCACCACTTGCCCAACAGACACTAAGCTCCAAGTCATCCAGAAGCTTACACCCAATGAGTCAAAGAACAGTATGTTGTGTTCATAAGCAAAATTTACCTGTTTGCTGCGCACATTACCTTCAAGTTGATATTCCAGTGAATTCTGAGTACTTCAAGTGCCTATGATAATAGCCTTTATTTGGCATGCATACAAAAACTTCACGTTCATTAACTCAGTGCAGCTATGCTAATGAGTCCTTGAAAAGGTAGCCTTCTGTTTCTCTCACCCATTTTCTTATCCAGTGCCGAGACTTACTTTTTTGTTGATATGATCTTTCGTTGCTTATTTAAAACCACTGCTAGTGGAAGGAGACTTAATTTTAGAATTGTACGTAGCAGTAGCAACCTTCTTTTCTCCTTAATAAAATTATAATGTTAAGATAACCAAACGGTTTGGTTACAGTGGCTGGCCTGTCTCAGGAAGAAAATTCTAATGCAATTTTGAAGATTGAAGCCAACCTGACATGGAGCTTTTTGCTTCTTGGTTCAACAACGTCTATAGGTGTGGTGAACAGGTGTGGTTTACTTGAAACATTAAACTGGTAAAACCAGGCACGAGCTTAACAAATATGTATCTGTTTTGCCAAGAATTCTTCAGACACCTCTGCTGTATCATTTCTGTTTGTGAAATTGCATTCATTCACTCATACTGCAAAATTTAATAAAAGATCACAAACTTTTCAGTCATTATGCCAACTGAGTAATATTTACTCTGAACTGTACAATAAAACTGTTGAAGACTTTAAATTACTACTGTAAAGCGGAGTATTTCACTGTAACTATTGGAGTAATTGCTAGGCAGCATGAATAGCAGTTATATATCTGTGCTCTAATTATTCCACTAAAAGTACTTTTTACAAGTATTTAGTTAATTTGAACAAGTGTGATTGATTTATTTATTTATTTAGGTAAATATCTACTTTTTCTCCAAAACAGACATTTCTCTTTATTAAAAATACATGAGCCAGTAACATATACTTGTTTTGAAAACTGTGGGTTTTTTAAATCATGTTTCCAGTTGAAAAGTGCCAATTTTATTCAAAGTAATGAACTGTTCTGCATGCTGCAATATATTTCATTAATGGGGGATAGGGGCTATAACAAGAACTTCACAGAAAGCTAAGTTGAAGTGGAAAGGAAGTTTTACTGGATTCATTCTTGTTATCTGCTTGGAAAGTAACGAACCTGGGACAAGTGTAAGCATAGTAGATGAGAAACAATATATGGCTTGAAATTAATTTTTAATTGAGGCCAAATGACACTTAAGCATCTTTTTCTTTCATGTAATAGCACTGGAATAGGGGATAGAAGTAGAGGGTTTTTTGGAACACAAAGTTGCTCTTCTTCCATAAAAAGAGACCTTCATTTGCAAAACCAAAGAAAACTCAGAAGCTTTTAGATCTCAGTGCTGAGTCTTAGAAATCGAGTATCATTACTTGGAGTCTAACTGGACATCTGTTATCAGGTGAAATGTTCTGTGAAACTGCAGTTTTGCCATCAATGGCAGATATTTATTTGCTAGAATTTGTCTTGGAGAACAGAAGTTGTATTCTGATAATAGATAAGATGCTTTCAAAATCAAAGGTTTGTCAGGAAGTTTATCTCATGTTTTGAAATATTAAATGCCATTGATCCATTCCTGAAATAATGGACAAAGACAGTGACAGCTAGACGGTCAGTTATATTGAGGGTTGTTTTTAATTATACATTAGCTGGCTAGCTAATAGAAAATATGAGAGCACAGAGGTAAGAGTCCTATTGTCGAAGGATTAATATCCACTACAGTAGTTCAAAATCTGAAAACATGGCAGGAGAATGTCAGGTATGTCCATTTAGTGCTTAAGGACTTCATATCTGGGAAAGCACGACTCTTGTTTTAAATAGCCTTTCAGTGGCAGAAAAAAGGGGGAGGGAACAACAAGGGGAAAGAAACAAGGAAGAAAAGCCGTGCATATCTAGAGATTTCCTTTTCTAATCTTTATAATTAAATACAAAACCATCTGCATACCCACAGCCAATCAACAGACTTAAAAAACAAATATGCTGGATTCAGAAGGACTGTGGTCTTTTTAAATGTAATAAATTCATGTCTTATGAACACTGAGCATATTAATAGAGCTCCCTAGGGAAAGTGTTACAGAAAGTTTTAAATATATTTATGTTTAGGCCTTAAAGCCATGTTTTTACACATTTCACTGGCATAATCTAGAGACAGCAAGATATAGAACATATTTTTAATCTGTATTAGATTATATTGTTATATGCTGAAGAAGCAGCACAATCTGTCACTTAGGATTGACTTTGTTGCCTATGGAAATAATGGGGTTTATTCATTCTGTCCATGGTACCAGTTAATTGCATGAAATCTCAAAGAAACAGAGGAAACTAGCTGTCATTAAGGAAGATCTATGTTTGCCCTAACATGACATCTATGCCAAAACTTTCCTTTTAATGTTTGTTTTAAATAAAAAATTGTGATCTTTGTTCTCACCAGCAAGCCAGCTCCAGAGCAAGACTTATCTATTAACATTTACAAATTTGGCTCCCTGTGGTTCCGAGTCACTGTTTTATTGAAGTTCAACTCAAGTTATCTCAGTGAAGGTGGCAGGCATAGAATCTTTTTAAAACTACAATTTAAATAATTGTTTATGTTTCTAGAAAGAATTACAATGTAAACATGAGAAAGTATGTCTGTAAACATGCAGAGATAGATACTAATACTTCATTTGCCCACCAAATTTAGAAGAATGCTAGAATTAAACCTTTTGGTTTAGCAGCCCATTTCTATTGAATAGGTGTGGGGGCTTAGTTCTGCTCCTGTTGAATTCAGTATCAAAATATGCATAGACTTTTATTGTATAGGATCATGTGCTTGTGTACTGTTGATGAGAGCAGTTGATTTATGTTTGTTGGTCACAGTATACTTTGATACGTATTTATTTTCTTTTCCAAGTGTATACAAGATGGTACGTTATTATATGGCACATTTGCAAACCATTTTTCCATGGGGTTTGTGCCTTTTCATTCAACAGGGTGGATCTGCTTAAACAGATGAATCAAGGTTGTGTACTAGAATGTGTTTGATACAGTCTAAGCCCTATTTGTTGCAGATACTGTAATTTTTATAGTAGATCAAAAAGAAGAGAAAAGGAGGAGGATGATCTCAGAGGTTGACTTGAGAGGTTGCCCTACTCAACTGGTTTTTGGGTTTGTCCATTCAATACAGCATCTGCGTTCTGCAAATTAACTTGCTTGGACTAGACAGCAGGAGGGATTACTAATGGTGTGCACTTTGGTTTTGTTCACCGAACTTGAGATCTGATTTTCAGAAGTTCCATCCAAGTGAGGTTACTTACCTTTCAGTGCTAAGATGATTTTCTGTCTTTTAATTTTTCTGTAAATTAGGGATAATAATTCAATATCATTTTATAGGGGTACACTGCAGATTAATCCATTACTTTTTTTTGCTGAGTGCTGAAATAATAGCAGGATGAGAGACATGGAAAGGTTTATCCAGCATTAATCATTCTGTCTTTAAACAAGTGGTTGAATAGCATGCAATAAATATTCTGACATGTTAACACGTTTCATAAAGAACAATAAGGATTAAACAAAATAATACCTGCTGGGTGCTTAATTGATCTGCATTCACTTTCAGCAATAACTGAGGCTGGAATTCTTTGGGAAAAACAGTTGTGATCATATAATGAAATATAATTACAACTCATGCACAAGGGAATGGATTATGTTTGCAGAGATACCAAATGCCAGAACTAAGATTATTTTTGCACCCATGGCATCTGGTCCCTTGAGAAAGCAAATTAGACTAAATAGACCATTGATCCTGTACAATGACTTTCTTATATTCTTATGAAATGTTTTTAATCGGCAGATGTGGAATTCTTCCTCCCATATGAAAAAAAAATAAAAAATTATATGGAGCATCTGCTAGTCGTGTAAGTATCCAGGCTCACAGAATGCAGATGAAAAGAAAGTCTCAGGAAATTTGACTTCTAGGACTGTAATGATATACCTTAGACCCATCTTTCAGGACATCTTCTCAAGATCGGGGTCATCCAGAAATTGATCTCTGGCTCAGACAGCAACAAAAAGTACCAAGTCTTTTAATGCCTAGGAAGATTTACATAAGGCTCACAATCAGACCTCTTCTTATCTTAGGGTCAGGGTAACTTACAGGTTGTCTCGCATCTGTCTGCAATTTTACAGTGTTGCACATGATAAGGTAGTATTCTTCAAAGTTGATGCCATTGCCCTCAGGCCAATATACTGTTGGAATGAGACTTTTTTATCCCAGCAAGAAGTCACAGGAGTCAGCTATTGTTGCTCTTGGACTTATTTTCTCATACCAGGGGAATATGCAGACCCTTCTTATCCCAGCTCTGAGGGATGATTAGCTGCACTGTAAACAAAGGATTTGCATCCAGGCATTATTTTCTATTCCATTTTAATGTGACTATGTCCTTAGAGTATACAATTTAAGTTTTAATGAGTTATTAACAGTAGCCATTGCAGTTAGATAATTCCATGAGAAAAGGGAAAATAAATTACTTGCAACTAATCTATGTTCCATTTCAGCACCCTGATAATGAAGGGTTGCCAGGAGAAGGGAAGGAGGAGGAGGGAAAAACAGTGGTTGAATACACACCATTTTTTCCCCCAAATGTCAATAACAGCTTATTCAAATTTATTGTCTAGATTTCTAGGGCATTAAAAGATTTTGTACCTGCAGGCAGTACTGTGGTTGCTGGTGAAAGACTTGCCAGACGGGGTTCATGTATATACAGCTAGACATGGAAAATTATAATAGGAGGAGATGGAAACTACAGGCTGCAATTATGTAGTAGAAAAACACACAGTCCAGAAGCTTGTTGAAATTTCTCCTTTTTTCCTCCAGGAGTAATATCATGGTGAACATCGTTTTGTAGCATTGATGTGACAATGCTGTCTTATAAAATATGGTTTTATTTTTAGTACCTTCTAAGAGATTGAGAAGTGAATTGTGTGCTACTCACTATAAAAAGTTACAGATTTTTAAAAATTCCTTTCCGTAAACATGCTATGAGAAATAACCTCCTGAAAGCCAACTGGTACTGTATGTACTGACAAAGGAGTTTTAGTCAATACTTTCATAAAACTTTGTGAGGGAAAGTGCCTTTTCACAGCCTTTGTAAAGAAAGGCAGATAAAGAATGAAATAGGCACCTGTAAGATTGCCAGAGGAAGAGGGAATTGGCCTGAACAGTTGAACTTTGGTAAAGAAGGAAGTCCACAAGGCATCACTGATATGATGCTGGGATCTGTTAGGGAAATAGTCTTCCAGGTTTCCTATCAAAAATATTTTGGTTTCTTTATATTGACTTACAATCAGCCTACAAAAACAACTACCTTTCCAAAACACTCACTGCATTCCTACATAGTATGTGAGTCCAGAGCTAACTACAGCAGCAGTGGGCCATGCAACTCGACAGAGCTTACGACCTGCTTGAATGCAGGTGAGATGCACCTATTAAAATGAGATGTAGAATCTGCCAGTGTCGGAGAATATTTTATTCAGAGTTTGGTTCTCTGAGCTCTTGCTTTCATTTTAACTGTACAAAGATCCTGCAGCAAAATCATACCTTTGAGAGCACAGTCATCTTACTCATGAAGAAAGGCCTAGGAGGAAGAAAAGAGAAATATAAGTAATTTGATTGCTGTCTTCTACAGGGAGCTGAGGAGGCATATACGCATGTTCTGACAAGAATGTGGATTTCCTAACAGATACCTGTTCACATTGTTTTGATTTTTGTTGTTGTTGCTGTGAATGGGTGTTGCATTTTTTTTGATTGTTTTATTTGTATGGATTGAGATTGACTAGGAATAAGATGAATAAAGAGAGGAGAGCTAGAGCTTCTTTTCTGTTAGAGTTGAGCTTATTACCTATTAAGTATTATCAACCAGCTAGTGAGGAGGCGCAGAGTGCTGGAACCAAGAGAACTTGCAAGCCAGAACTTAACTTTTGGACTGTAAATGCTACTATTTGGATTGTGTGAATATGAAGATGATCTTGCATGTGAATGGTAATGATTAAAATAGAAAGGACAGCGAAGAAACTGGTAATATAATTTCTTTCACTGCAACTTGGTGCTGTACTTTGTAATTACTTCTTAAGTTTTAATGTCAGTGATATTTGGGTGTTTTAAGATTATTGTTAATATTTAGCCTTAAGTGCTTCCAATGAACTGCTCAATTTCTAATGAAAAGTAGTGATGAGAAGAAAAAGAGCATATGCTTCTATTAACACTTTTTTCTGCACAGAAAAATGATTTTTTGGTAAGATTCAGTTCTTTAATGATGAAATAGAGTTGAGGAATTTTATGGGCACTACATACACATAGCTGTCTCGCGTTATTGTTTTTACTTAAATTAGCCTTCTGTCACCACCCACTTACCAATTCCAGTGGTATTTTTGAAGCGGGATTTAATCTGCAATGTCTTAATTAAAATCCAAGAAAGAAGACTGTGCTTTTTTTTGGTTTATTGTTTTGGTTATTTTTAAGATGTTTCAATAAAAGATTTAGCTGCAGCAAATAGGAAACATTGGACACAGGAACACAGGTGAAATTTAAGCTATCTGAAAATGCAAATGATGAGTACATTTGTCCTGATCATGCAGAGTTATTTGCTGGAATGTCGTGAAGTATTCATTTCTAATGGCTTAGAGTGGCGGTAAAATTTTAGAGATACATTACGTGACCTGTAAACATTAACTCTGGACTGCACTGATATTCTATGCCTCAGTTCTCCATCATTAAAATAAGGGTAATAGCTCCTTCCTTTTGCCCTTTTGTTTTGTTTTTGGTATATAGCTTAAATTTGGGAGTCTAGGGCTCTCTCCACTGTGTATGCTCGATCAGCAGGGTGGAGTCCTTGAGTACGACTGTTATACTGATCATAATAACAAATAATAGCTGTTACTTCATCAGCTATCAGGTTTTCTGTTTAATGTTAAGTTGGTGATCCTCTTCAATGCATTTTTAATAAAACCGTATAGACGTTTTTTCATCACTATTCTGCTCATTCTGAAAATCTGTTTCCTATACCTACTATTTTGGGGTTTTATTTGAGTTAAAGCTTACATTAGCTGACAAGACTTGGTAATTTCTTATGTAGATCAACCTTCCATTACTCACCTAGGTTTATTTTCTCCTGAATTATTCTAACCCTTTCACCTCCCCCAAAATAGAAAGAATAGTGTGTTTGTGCACTGGCAAATGTATGACACTTTCTCAGGGGAATATTTAATGGTGTTAGTTTTCAGAACCATAGAAACGAAAGATGCTTAGAGCTCCCATCATAAAGAATATACAAAGATAGGTTTGTCATCAGCATGCATGCAGTCCTTAGACTGTCAATTATGAAAGTTCAGACGTAGACAGTAATATCTGACCTGACTTACTACTCATTCCTGATTTCTAGCAGGCAAATAATCAGTGAAATATTTAAAGGCATAGAAAGAGTACCTTCATAAAAAATAAAATGGATGCTAGTAGTGTGAAGTGAAAATGATTTGTTTATGATCTTTCACAGTAAAATATGTTTTAATTTTTTCAGCTGCATTGCTGCAGTGATTTGAAAGTCAGATCACGTTTACCAGGGGCTTTATTACAAAACTAGAATTAAAGCTCAGCCTACTCAATCTATCTATATCATAAGGCAGTCAGAAAAAAGCTGATGACAGTTGAACTATTGATAGCTTATCAAGTTTTATGGACTAATGGAATGTAGATCACCAGTACTTGTGTTAATAATGACTTTATAGTACTCTTTTTAAACAAAGACATTGATTAAAGAATATCTGTTAAAGAATATATCTGATAGTTCTCTAGAAAATATTTCTTCTTTCCTTTTTTTTTTTTAATCTTTTAATTGAACTGTAGAACAGACCTCTGAAATCTGGATAACATGCTCAGGAATGTATCTGAATGTGATACATAGTAGGATTTATTTACTGTTTGGTGTCAGTGTTGTTAAATTTCAGAGGTGAACGTTGAAGCTTTATGTCATATTTTGGAAAGTATCCAGTGGTGGCAATCTAACTTATTTTTTTCCTTTGCCACCTTTAAAACTGCAGTTGCGAGTGAAGTGGAGCCATTGGGTTGTTTTCACAATTAGCCGATGTGATGCTGTCATCCTGGTGAAACAGACCTATATTCCATGGCCTATTGCTGCACTTTCTGCACTATGTGGTGCTCAAAGGTGCTCTCTAGCTTTAGTGAAGCCAGTACATTAACAAAGAACCATGTGCGGAGCCAAATGGTGGTCTGCGAGGCCAGATAACTTAAAAGATGTCATGTTTTTCAGAAGTAGCTCAAGTGGGAGATCTGCATTATAAATGTATCCTAAACAGGTATGGCCACTTGGTGGTGTGAAAAAAAAAGTTCTGTTATAGCTGTCCTGTAACTGTCCTCCTGCAAGTACAGCTAAATATGCTAGTTTTGTCTAGCCAAACCAGCCTTTATTACAGATTTCTAGAGGGGCTTCGGAATCACTCCTGGTGGACAAAGCGTTGGCCTGGTCTGATCCCACAGCTGACCCTGCTCTGAGTAAGGTGTTGGACCGGAGTGCTCCTGCGGTCCCTTCCAACCTGAGTTATTCTGCACGATGTAGGAGTTATTTTGGGAAAAAAAAGCTTAAACCCCCGCTTTTATGGACACATCTGTGCATTTCCATTGGAACTGTCTTGATATAGCTGTAGTGGACAAAGAGGAAGTTCCTGCCCACCTCTTTCCCCATCACACTAAATGCAAAGTTGTCCGAGTGTTTTGTCAATTGGTTCTGGAAATGCTGAGCAGTTGGGACAAGGAGTACTGACAGCAGAGATTGAAATCCAGCTCTTCCCTCTCCAAGGGGATTCTGAAGACTGAGAAGGTTTTAGTAATATGGGATGTGTGGCATAAATTACTTAGATGTCGTGAGGGCATGGTTAGGAAGCCAGGTCTCCATCACTTCCCTATGCTGAACTGTGAGATCAGTCATGTTTATTCCTTTGTTCTCTTTCTGACTTCACTAAATCTTGGTAAGTCCATGCGAAAAAACCCAAGTTTCGTTGGTGAGTTTGACATCCACCTGAAAATTGTCTACAACATGAATATTCTCAGGTAACAGGTGGAGTAGAACCTGTGTTTATTCCATACCGTATAAGCTTAACTTATTAGAAGATGGTGATGCTACTACTTCAGGGACTGTGTTTGAGTTGTGAGGCCAGTTTTGGTCATGCCTAACAGATCACATAATGGTAGTCAGAGGACTGCCAAGTTTTTGGATCCCGACAGAACTGAGGACAGAAATGATCAGCAGTACCACGTCAGGCAGGTTGCAGGCTACCTGAAACCCAAATTTCATTATTAAAAACTGCAGTATCTAAAATTTTCGGAAACCATCAGAATAGACCAAACATAGGAACACAGGCCTTGGTTGATATCTGAAGTGAGCAGTATGTAGTGCTGAATCATTGAAAACCTTTCTTCTCTCTGACACCTTATGTCTGGCAGCTCTGAGTAGAGCATTGTTTAAATACTTACAAGTATGGGCTTATTAATAGTTCATAAGAATCAATTCTTGTCATTTTACTGACACAAGGGAATTTTTTAGTACTTTCAGACCTCACAGCTGTGGTTTCTGATATGGCTAGGGAGGAAATGGTTTGTCATTTTGGTAAACAAACTTTCGGTAACACATAATTAAAATAACCTTAACTACAAACATTTTGCACCATATGTCATTTGTTTTCTTTCTTCACTGAAAAGGAGTTTTTTCTCTAACAAATCTGACTTTATTTTAATTTTCACATGTCCACCTTAGAGTTAACTTTATTGTGAAGTTTTTAGTAGTATGTGATTTTTTTCTATTAATAATCCTTTATTAGTGGATGCAGCTTCCAAGCATGTTAACCATCCACATCAAGAAAACATCTTCCTTTGGTACTTTAGAGGAAATAATACTACTAATGATGATGTTAGTACTGTCTAATTAATGCATATGCAGTCAAGCACACAGTTTTTATCATTTAGAAAGTCATTATCGGTTTGTATAGTCCTGTATAGTGTTGGCATGGGCTAATTTTACTCCTGTAGTGAAACATGCATGCACCTTAGCATTGAGCGAAAGTATTTTTATGCAGCAGTAGGCTTCTAAAATTAATCACAATTTAATGTAAGGAAAAGCATATAGTTCGTCAAATCATAGCATATTTGTCATCGGCAAAGCTGGCTTGACTCAGGGAATTTTACTTAATTTATTGTCAATAACACAAGCTTAATTACTGATTCATATATTGAGAAAAAAGAGAATACAAACAGTTTAACCCTTAGGGAAGTACCCTTTCTCCCCCTTCCCTTGGCTCAGCTTCAGCCAAACACCTTTTCACCTCCCATTCTTACCTTTGTTTCTACCACGTGTTTTACACCATCCCTCTGAATTGGAGGGGCTGCTGTTAGGTGCTATCAGGTCGAGGCCACCTCTGCTCCAGGCAGAGCAAGCCCACTTTCCTCAATGTCTCCTAATAGGGCAAGAGCTCCTGCCCCTGACCATCTCGATGGCCCTCTGCTGAAGTTGCTTCAGTTTATCAGATGCTTGCAGTTGTGGAGTGTAGTGAAGAATAATGCTGAAGCACATACCAGACCTGTTGAGTTCAACTTTGCTGGTTATTTAAGAATATAAATTTTTTTTTCTTTACCATATTAGCAGGTACCTCAGGTTTCTCATTAGTAAATATTATGTCATCTTCTCTCAGGTGTGACCTGGTGTTTACTGCTTCTCATAGTTAATCTCTTGAGGTCAGTGAGAGAGTGTTGCTAGGGCAGAAAGAGCTTTACATTCCATTTGCTCTTCTAATTTCTGGTGCTGTAAGGATGGGAGTACAGTGGAAGGAGCAAGATGAGAAAGAAAGATGTTTTAAGTGAAATTAACTGTTACTGTACTGAAATAGCAGAGGGTTATGAAAATCACCCTGTCTGTTTCCCTCTGATAATACATACATCTTTTCTCTGTAACTTCACAAGCTGTGGAATATCTTTTTTTCCCAGTATTTTAAATCCTTGGAGAAGACAATAAAAGGGGTCAACTTGTAGCTATAAATTACATAAATAACAATAATAAAGCTACATTAAATGACAGTATCAATCAAGGGAGAGATCCCCTTTTCTCATAACGTATGCGTTTTGGATGTTTACTTCATTCTACGTTTGCATTTAGATTCCTATTCATCGTCTCCTGCATAAGTCACAGGTCTGAGAACTGAACCCATGTGACATAAAATGTCTTAATATTTTTCTTTCTTCTGTGCTGTTCACGGCTAGAGGAAGGAAATGAAAAATCAGGTAGAAAACTCTGGCATCCACGGGTAACCAAAAGTCCTGATCCTCCAAAAATAGAGGTTTTTTACTGACTTCAAAGGATGCCATGTGAGACTGATGTTCAGCGTGAGACAGAAGTCTTACAATTGTTTTGATGATATTCCCTAGACAATTTCCGTGTGCAAATATCTGAAAACTAAGCCTAAACTTACTTACTTATGTGATATTTTGTCATTAGTTTAACTTGAAATAAGTGAAGAGTCAGTCCTGCAAAAGTCATTAAGTGAATAAACCTATCACCAAGACCTCCAAACACCACATTTTGGTGATGCGTAATCTAGGAAGTCTCTAACTTTCTCTCTACAAGCTCCTTGGATGGGTTGGTGACTGATCACTGTCAGAAAGAGAGACACCTAAATCAGTATTGCCAGCTCAGTTGGTACCTGCAGGGATGTTTAAACCAGGTTTTTGTCCTTGACTTTCTTAGACCCTACAGTAACAGTTCTTGTGGAACAGTTGGTGGTAAGATAGTTTACTGCTTCTTTATAGCCGTTCCACTCTACCCGGTATCATAAAAAGTTGAGAAAGGCATCTGGGAGAACAGAGGCTGCTTCTTGTAGGAAAGGGTGCAGGTAGAAGATGAAGGGGTCATCTAGGTTACTAGAGGTGAGTCCAGATAGAAGGTTGCAAAGGGGTTGTAGTGAAGTACTCGGAAGGCATTTTCCCTTTTTGTGTATGTTTTGAATTGGTTTTACTAGGTTAAGAGTATGTTCTCAGCCTATCTGCATATGAAACCTGCAAAGGTCTTGTTTGTTTTGTTATCTGTAGAGTAAGAGTTGTAAGGACTGGGTGTGGAAAGGGTATTAGAAACCAGGAGATGGATGAATTTTCTCAAGCTGTCCTAGAGATCTTTCTTGTGTTAAAGAAAGCTGACTGTTAGAAATCCTCAGTGAAATTTCGCAAAACCAGAGTGATGCATACACTGAGGAGAATCTGAGGATCTCTGTCCTTTAAAGGAGTGCCTTCCAGGTTCTTGCAAGCAGGGGAATGCTGCCTGTTTGGATTCTAGGTTGCACAGCTCAAGCCATTTGCCTGTAATAAATAACATTCATTCACCTTTTAGTCCCACCTCAAGCATTGTATGTTTGTTTATATTTATACAGTAAAGTGACTGCACAAATTGTTTTTTTAGAAGTTTAGGTTTTTCATTCTGTACTGTATTTTTATGCTTTTATATTTTTTTGCCTTTAGTGCAATCTATGGACATGAATCAATGAAATAATAGGGTTGTATATGACTTCTGAGTTAACAGAACATGCTTGTGGTTTATTGACGGAATTCACATAAGGTACTGAAGATCAATTTCTTATGGATTTATGTATGTTGTCTAAGTATTTATCCAGCAGTTGATTCCAACAAGTTGAATTCTACCTTCATATCTGCTTAATGATAAGTACTTGCTTAAGATACTTAGCAGTAAACCTCTGCTAAACAGTAGCACTGTTAAGTAATAGCTTAAAGGTAACATAAATATATTAAATATCAAATATATTATAATTAAATATATTAAAGGTAACATAAAAAAAAGTGAACCAAGGAGAAAAGATAGAATAAGATATGAAAAAACAACCTAGAAGTGATGGAAGTGTACTTAGTGGAAGTTAACTGACGTGATATTTGTACACTGATTAAGGTATAATGTCCCATGAATCAGGCACATCTCAGAATTTATATGCATCAATGCCAAGGATTTGAGGGTTGTTTATCTAATATGAAGGAATGAGACTAGGAAGGCTTTAAAAAACAATGAAAAAGTCTCTAACTACCTACTTGGAAGGGCTGCAAAGTTAAAATATCCAGCTTAGAGCCACTATTGGTACAAAACTGGGGTTTGTTAACTGTTATGTGTGTACACCTACTGTCATGCATATCATCTGATGAAGAATGACTTATTTTCTGTCATGCTTGTATTCATTCTTATTGAAATGATGGTCATCATACAGGGCTGGACAGAGTTAAGTGCTTTCTCTACAGAGTTTTTCCTCGGAAAGGGCTTTCTGTTCAGAAAATGCTAAGATGTGCTATTGCTTCTTGTTCTGGTGGGGGAAAATCTATTTTGAAAAATCTTTCCTTTGCTATAGATGCCTAAATGGGAGAGAATTCTTGAAAACCTGGCCATATGAATAATATGTCATAAAAATGGCAGCACCTGGAGTCAATGCATCTTTCAGAATTTTATTCTTAGTTGGTATTTAACTGTCTGTGATTAGACAAAAAGTGCTGACTTGTTACTGTATCTTATATCCAAAATGCTGTCAATGAAAGAGGAAACATTTCCCATGCTTGGGTTTTGGTTAGTTTGGAAAAAGGCAGGTTGTGCTGCTCTGGATAATTTCGGGAGTTAAAAAAACCAAATAAATTGGGAATATCCAAATATCCCAGAAAATGAGCTTTGAAGTTAGCAAGGCATAAGTGCCTTCCAAATGTTCATGAAGATGTTTCTTAGGAGGAGAAAATGCCTCAAGAATTTTAATTTCCTTTCATTGCTATTAATGCAAATAGTCTCTTTCTCTTCTTCTTTCTTTCTTTCTTTCTCTCTCTTGTCTTGGATTGTAAAATCTTATTAAGCAGTGAACTATGTTTTCTGAAGATTTTGCTAGTGCTATGGGTGCCAAGAGAGTTTCTAGGCCATTATCTCAAACAATTGTGATCAATATATTAATAATTTTTGGGGTCTTATAAGCATGTGTAACTGAAGTGAATTTATTCCAAACGTAGTCTGATTCATATCTTTACTCAAGGGATTTATTCCAAAGGTGAGGATGCGGGTAAAGAAAGGTTTGCAGAGTTGACTTGTTTTTGTGTATCTTTTATTTTTACAAAGAAAACGTACTTCAGAATCTCCAGAGGAGAAAAATGGTATAAGCATTCTTTAGAAAATCATTTAACTAAAGTTATTTGCCATTCAATTGTAGCTGTTTAAAAATAAGTAGCCAATCAAAAAGGCTCATTATGTAGAGGGGAAAAAAAGTGTGTTTTTTAAAGTAGTAGCCCATCCCTTTTAGGCAATCAATTTGGCAACTATAACAGGATGCTATATTCTTTCTCTTTTTAAATTTACTATGTTAAACATCTATTAAATGTAATTAAAATTTAATCAAGCTCTCCTGTAGAATTTTCACTTTTATAATTGCATTATGACGATGCCAGTGTTTATTAACTTGACTGTGTTTTTAAGAGGAAAAGGAGTAGAAACCTTGCTTTAATTAATGTAAAATGTAGAATCATAGAATGGTTTAGGTTGGAGGGGACCTTGAAGATCATCTAGTTCCAACCCCCCTGCCGTAGGCAGGGACACCTCCCACTAGACCAGATTTCTCAAAGCCCCGTCCAGCCTGGCCTTGAGTAGCTGTATAGGTAAGAATAATCCATAATTTATTGCTTCCTGAATAAGGGTCCTCTCATCTTCTACATCATTAAATAACAGTCTTGATCAGGTGAAGAACTTATATCCCAGAGCTGGTTTAACTGATTAACTTCTTTCCACTGAGCATAGGCAAATGTGTGGAAGAACATTGTAAATGTTGAATGATCTAGAAAGCAGGAAGTTAGATGGCAAGGGTACTTCTCGTTATGAGAGCATACGAGCTTAAAAGGAGAGAAGGGACTATAATGGGGCACCAAAAGATGAGAATCTGCTCTCATAATAAGTACCAATCTCTTTAGAAGTTCTCCGTAAGGTTCTGATTTTGTCTTTATCTAAAATCTTATACTTAAGTGATGTACTTGATCATTTTTTCAGATGCATGGCTCCAAAAGCAGTGTCATTTGTCATCTAGTGGGACCTTTGGGTTTCGTGTTTTCATGCTAATGGAAAAAGTGGTGCTAGCAGAAAACAGAGGTTTCCTCTATGTTTGCTTATTGTAAGAAGCTGCTCATGGGAGGATAAGACAAAAAGAGCTTTCCCCTACTTTACTTCCTTCAAAGACATGGCAAAATTTCAGGCTTTGAAATTGTGAATGATTTCCTAGTGTCTACTGCTGTACTGTAAAATTCAGTTTGACCTAATGAGCATGAGGATGAAGATGTCTCTTGGTCTGTTCTCACTCAATCACACGAACTAAATTAACCAGTAAAATTGTTTGTGACAAGCTGCACTGTTCAAAGTAATGTAATAACAGCTTGATAGACTGTGAGCTGGGGAAATCTGAGAGAGAGGAAATCTGTGTGAGAGAGCGCACATTACTTCAGGGTCAGTGAAGCCCTGCACTTGAAACCCCTTATGATTTATAGTGTCTCTATTGTACTTCAATATTCAGAAAAGTTAACTGTACTTATCCACATTTTCATATATTCTATATAAAGAATTTAGCAACAAACCACAGTATTTTTTTCAGAGTTTTTGGAAAAGTCAGTAAGTAATTTTTTAGTGTCTCTCGTTTCCATGGCACTTAAGAAATTAATGGCAGGAAGAATGAACCTTGTGTACAGGAAACGCAGAAGTAAAGCAGTAAGGAACCCACTTACTGGAATTATTTGTTCCACTGTATCAGCCAACACTTGGTAATGTGGAGAATAACTGGATTACACAATTACCAGCACTTGCTAAGGCATAAAGCTCACAGAAGCAATAGGGGAACAGTTCCTATAAAATTGCTCAAATGATGCTGGAGTTGTCAGAGGTGTCTTGCTGCATATTACAAGATCAATTCTACTCTAAAAACTAGGCAAAATGGTTAAGGGCGCTTCTCTGCTTGGTATTTGAATGTAACTGCCGGTATCCATTGCCAGTGTTCAGAGTTATGTATTACTTAAAAGAATTGCTTTAGAGACCAAGTAATTAAGAGATTTTAGTTCATATACTGTGAATACTCACAGTTGTCTTACTAATTTGTTTGTATATACTTGTTCAAACTTACAGTCCATGGCAGTAAAACTGTCTTTCGGTACTATGAGTTTATGCAGTACTCATAGAGCTTCTGTTTGTTCTGTTAATAAGCGTAATAAATGTTTATTAATCAATAAAATGACAACATTATTGTTACTTGTAGACTTTAAAGAGTCGTAATGGAATATATGGGGTTTTTTGTTTTTCTGCAGGTAAGGAAAATAAGGCACAAAGAAGTAACTTGGACCTGTTCAGCATCACAGAACAGGTCACTAGCAGAACCAGCAATACTGTTGAGTGCTTTACATTATCAAGCAAGTCTGCCAGCTGGGTGGGTAAGTATTGCTGTCAGATGCCACAAAGACATAATATGTTGACATATCTTGCTCTATCCCAAAAGAGTAGTTATGCGTGTAGAGTAGGATTTCAGTTTGTCAAAACAATGTGTTACAATTTTGCCACAATCTGGTGGCCCATCTAAGAGTATTTTAGTTGTTAGAATTATGCTTATGTATTTTGGGTTGAAGAAAGGTGAAAAAATGAGGGAATGTTGAATGAATTAAAATGACTGGTTTTGACCATAATCTAATGATAACAAAGCAGAAAGACTGACGTGAAGTAAATTATTCAAATATCTGCCAAAGGCTTTAAACAATGTCTGCCCCTCTCAAGGTTTGTTATGACAAATAGTATTCCATTTGTGTACTATGAATCCTTGGAAAAGAAGTTCTGGCTCATAAAATCTCCAAAGCTGGCCGTCCCAATTTTGGTTTAGCAAGAATAATTTATCTTACCAAATATACATACAAACAGCGCATATATTACAGCAGTCATGTATGTTACTTATTTACTTGTCAGTATAATCTAAGGAAATGGATGAAGCTGACTTACTGTGTGCGTTATTTCTTTGTATCTCCCCGCACTTCTTAAAAGTAAATAAATCTTCAATTGTGGAAATGCCCTGCTGTCTGTATAGCATGTATGGCCTTTATATAATTGATGATCAAGCAAACAGATTGTGTTATATTCATTTTTGTGGTTATATTAATATGAAATTTCCTATATTCAGCATTATTCCATATACTTTTTTTTTCTCTCCCACAGTAATTTTCCAGGAAGGAAACTTCCCTTCCACTTCTAATTAATCAAATATTCTTGGGTTTTGAGACTTCTAAATTTTATTTATTATCAGGAATAACTTTATTCTATTTTTTTTTAAATTCAAGCAGTTTGTATGCTGGTGGCCTCCCACCTTTTCAGAACATTGTGTTTTCTACATGACCATCAGCAGACATAAAATCTGCATTGACATTGATAAAATAATATCAATAGACACAATACAGGATTAAATGGAGAGTTTGGCTTGTAGAAAATCAGTTTGTATACTCTTTCACAGCCTGCAGTATCACTCTTAATGAGAACTACATGGGGCTGCTAGTAAACACTTCCCATTTGTAGGTGACTTACACTGCCACACTCTTTTCTGTATATGAGTTGTCATTTATGCATATAAAATTAAATAAAGCATGTTCACAAACTTTGGAAACTTGACCTATTTGACCATGGGAAGAGGCAGTTACAGAACCCTCAGACACGCATTCACTGCCTACTCCTGTCTTTCAGTACCAAGCATAGTTAAACTGTTGGAATATTGAGCCAGAAAAGAGGCAAATCCTCCTACATTTGCAATGTTTGATTTAAGGTTGTATCCATTTTTATTAAAGATATGCTGTGGCTTCTTTAGAAGCTTACAGGTGTGTTGCAGAAATTGTTATGCAAGATTCTGTGACCTGTGTTATGCAGGAGGTCAGAGTAGGCTGTCACAGTAGTTCTTCCCAGCCTCAGGCTGAATGAATCTTTTTCTATTTGACCTGGGATATTGGAAATGATAATAGGTGATGGCGGGGTGAGTTTAAATAAAGCTGTTGCCAACAAGCTATTAAAAAACCCAAACAAACCTTTTTTTTTTTTTTTTCCCCTCCACCCTGAACCTCTGTCTTTTAGGAGCACTTAAATTCTTGATCACCCAAAGGGAACTGATACTCTCTAGAAGTGGTGTGTGAGGAGAAGGGAGGACAAAGGGAATTATTTTTTTTTTATTCTACTCAAGATTAGAATCTTATAATTTAGTGGTCATAGTAAAATAAAGGAATTAAAAATCCAAGGAGCTCTCTGACAGTACTTTACCACTGAGACTCTCACAACAGTAAAACACAGGGGAGCTAGAAGTTTAGGAAAAAGAAAGGACTGTTTGAAAACAAATCACAAACATTCTGGGGGAAAAAGGATCCTGAGTTTACAATATCCTAGAAGAGTCAATATAAACAAAATTGGGGAAAAAGACAAGAGGATGGTAGCTGAATGCCTGTTCTGACACCTAACAGGCCTTGAGAAACATGCCTAGCTATTCTAGTAAAGCAGAGAGAATTCATTCATCCAGCTTTTAGCTCTGCAAGTTCCTTTAGGGTAATATGAATAGAAGTGATAGCCCAATTTTAATAGAATGGAAAAGACCAAAGGGTGATATTTTTAGGATGATAATATAGATAAAAACCAATGTTTATTTAATATTAATTTCATTTTACTGCAGGTTTGCACAGTCAGTGCAATAGTTTACCCAGTATATTTGCTACACGGCACTCATGTTTCAACTTTAACTCTTCCTGGGGGAATGGAGCTTATTGATGGCAAGCTTCCAATGGTGTAAACAAATCACACAGAAACAGCATTTGTCACAGGTCCAGGAAATATGGCACCTGGTATTACAACATAATTTAAAAGAAGATAATAATAACTGAAAACTGCCCATCAGAATTTACTCCAGAGGCCTAATGGAGGATAAATGTTTTGTATCACAGAGATATGTTTTCCTGTCAGCTTATGTATGCAGCAATTCAGCTATGGGTGAGAGTGAATTTGTTGGGGTGGAGAAGGGGAGAGTAATTTGAGTTTTAAAAAATATTTCATGTCACTTAAGATATTTTGTTAGAGCAAACTAAATTCAAATAGATTCACAATCTTAAAATAATCTTTCACAGCAGGAATCTAATTTCAGTAATATGTTGGGGAATTTTTATTGTGCTCGTTGAGGCAAATTAAACACACATTTGTTCTTAAATATATTTTAAAAAAAAGCATTGAACAGACTCCTACTGCCATAACTGGTTCTACAAGGAGTCTGCAAAGACGCATCACAAGTTGATTCCTTATATACGCTTGCAGTGGCACCAGTCCTGTGAGGTGTTACGGAATTGTCATTCTGAAAAGCTAATGGTGACATATGGGATCTCCAAAGTCAAAATGACATCACTGATTATTCCTGAAAACTAGGTCTGTTTCCTAGAAATGAGGACAACAGGCAACGGGGGTCAATGAAAAGGAGAAATAGGGATTATGAGTTGCATATCTGAAAATTAAAACATCTGTCTTCCTTGTGACCTATCTCCTCAGATCTCGGAAAGTACTGAGTTTCTCTTTGGATCTGCTTGTTGAAAATAGCAGTACAACACATTCTGTACATGCAGCTCCCAAATCAGTGCAGAAGACAAATCTATCTGAGATTACTTGCAGTTTCAAGCCATTCTCATCTTTTTCCTACATCTTCTTTCTCCTCATAAATCGACAACTCCTCTTTGTTAAAAGGGCATTCCTTCAGAGAGTATTGTTTTAGTACTGACAAACTGTGTGCTGTCTTGGCTGCAGGAGGGTGTTGTCAGAAAATTATTTCTGTAATTATCAGAAAGGCTACCAACCTCAGAGGATGTCATCTAACATATTTTCATTTTTTAATGAACTTTACATATTACCAGCCTGTGCCTGGTTGCTTGTTCTGGTAAAACACGGCATCTTGAGGCTCCGTCTGTTAAAAGTTTTATAGGAATTATTGCCCCTGAGGGTATATAGGTTTTTTCTTCAGCTATCCTAACTTCTTTATTAGTGTCAGCTTGTGTCATAGAAAGAAGCCAAGGAGCTTAGACCATCTGTTCTCATTTACTGACTAAACTCTTTACTGTCTCCTGCCACTTCCTGCTTCATTGCTAAGGTTTGTGTTGGCCACCAATTTTTTTCTTTTTTAACTAGGCACCCCTTCAAGCCTCATTCCAGCAGGAATAAGAAAGGCCCCCAGCATCAAACAACTCAACATGCAAACTTCCTGGTTACTCTTCAAAGTACGCATGGCTCTGAAATCACAGCAAGATCCACAGCTCCTGCTTTGAGAGGATACTTTTACATTCAAATTTCAGGCCTCATTTCAGGTGGAGCGCTGCCCCCCTTGAGGGGGAGAACCCATTTGGTTCCCAAGTGCTTGAAGCACTGTACTCTGCAGAGCATCCTGTACCTGTGTTGAGACCATTAGGAATATTCCAAGATATTCCCAGGGAAGAATCCTCCCTACAGCCTTGCTTCTTGAAAACTATTCTGTTTCTCTGCCCTAACTCCTTCTTAGCATATGCTCCAGAAATTTTCCAGGAGTAAATAATGGTCTGCTGTCATCAGTCCTCACCATCAAATACCTCAGCAGTGAGAGAGCTCTGCCAGAGAGCTGAAAGCTGTTGATACTACACACAGATCCACCACCCATAATTCCAGTCAAATGTCTTTTCAAGGATAAGTCTATCCTTGACTTGACAGATTTAAATCCTAATGGAAGTCTATAAATTATAGAAGACAGGCTTTTAATGTCTTAGTCTATGGCTATACTTTCTAATTCTTAAGGATACTTCAACCTATTCCTCTTTCCCCATCCCCTTTCTATCTAAGACACCATCACAGGATCTTGAAATCCTGTCATCATTTTATCCAGGTGCTATGAAATGATCCCCCATATACTTTGATGAAAATGAGATTTTCTGAAACTTCTCCCCAGTTAAAAGAATGAAGGCTAGAAAATGTTTTGAGGTTTTTGATCAAGAGCTTCTCATTTGGAATGGCATCTCTGTGGGCAGTAATTCTGTTGAAGAAGGAAGTAATTTTCATTTCTCAGGCTGTAGGACATATACATCTATATCTGCATCAGATCATTCCATTAGTTCTCAGCAGGTAGGAACCAGTATCAGTCAGTTCAAAGCCCTGCTTTTCATTTCTTCATTTATTAAGATTTTGCTTCCTGTTGATAGACACATTGGATATCAGATTGCATAGGACCTTCTTTATATGGACAATTGCTTTATAACAAAGCGTTGTTTCTGCCTTAGTGATGAACTTGGTATAACGTTAGGTGAAGTAAGATCATTGGACCTCTGCATAAATACGCTAAAATTATACTATACTCTTACCTTAGCATCTGTAACTTATAGGAGGATTCACCTCTCAGAGTCATTTCCAGGCCTTCCCGAAACTCATCAAGTAATTTTACCACCAAGCACAAATTAGAACTTCTGGATTTACGGGGAAGAAGCATTCAACACACATACTACATGCTAGAGGAGATGCTTACTAACATCCTCAATTGATCTGCTGACAGAATATACATATTCATATTTCAGGAATGTATCCTGCATTATGCCTTCAATGGTGCAAAATTCCAGACATTGTGTACAAAGAATGTATTTCCTTTTTCTTCTATCCAAATTGAAATCTCAGAAATATTGCTTGAGGGATAGAACACATTGTGTGTAGGCTAGGATACCTTGTGCGGAGCCTAGCTGCGTTGTCTTGAAGACCTCCTCATAGGTTTTGGAGGGGCTGCTGTTAGGTGTGTCTGCAGCCACCTTTTGTTCAGGCAGATCAAGCCCATTTCCCTCAGCCTTTTCTCACAGGGCAAGTGCTCCAGCCACTGACCATCTTGCTGGGGATTCACTGGAACACACCCAGCTGATCTAGTCTTTCATTTACTGTGGAGCCCACAACTGGAAATGGTGTCTAGATGTCGTCTACTGGGTGCCAAATAAAGGGGGATAATTACAATTTCCTGGCTCTTCTGTGATTCATGCAGTCCAGGATACTTTTGGCCTTTTCTGCTGCCGGGGCATACTGCTGGCTCATGCTCAGCTTGCCGTCTGTCAGGATGCTCAGATCCTTTTCAGGCAGCGCTACTCCTTAGCCAGGCAGCCCCTGGCTTGTATCATTGCTGGATGTTATTCCTTCCCAGCTGCAGGACTTTGCGTATGTCCTTCCTGAATTACGTAAGGTTCCTCTCAGCCTGTTGCAGTTTACTACAAATGTATGAACCTTTTATATATAGTTTCTATTAAAAAAATATATTTACCTTTATTTAGTGAGTTCTGAAGAACTCAGACACACCTCGGGAGTATTCCAGTATAAAATCTAAATATTGTTATTCTGTTGTCTCACCTTGCTACCCTTAAATATATAGTTGTAAAATAAAATAAAAGGAAGCAAAATTAGAATTACTCTAAAAATAAGTGAGAGAGGAAAATAACAAAATAAGAGAGTATAGCATTTTCATTTTATGAAATTAGAAAGTTTATGTTTTCCTTCATTTAAATTACTTTTCCTTCCCAAACATTTTCTTGTCTAGCAGCATTGCCAGTTTACCATTCAATTGCTACTTTTAGCATTTACACTTGTCCAACCACATCTAATTCTGCTAAACACCGTGCATATTAATAACATTTAAAATGTAAAATGACCAAGAGAAGGTGTGGGATTACATTAGCCCTGATGAGTTGCATTACAAAAATGAAAAAAAAAGGGGGAGGGGAGGGGGAATAGGCTTTCACTTCCTCTCAATCATGACCCTAACCCAAGCAAAGGCTGAGCTTTAAGCAAGTGTCGCCCCCCCCCATGAGTAGACATGAAAAAGCTCTCATAGCCAAGTTCTCTTTGCAGTCTGCTCTTTCCTTTGGCAGATTCTTTCCTTCTTTCCAGACCCATTGAAATGGAGCGCTAGGCTTTCTCTTAATTCCAAACCTAACCCTAACTCTGAATCTTATCCCAGTCCTGAGAGTACACTCATATTTTGACCCTTTGCTGTGTAAAGAGGGAACTTGGGCAAGAAACTATAGCTGAAAATGTTCCCATGAGTTCAGTCATTCATCACCATCTAGCAATGCTCTGCCTCTTTGCTTGCTATTATTGTAACATCAGTACTGAATCTAAACCTATCGGTGTACTCATTTGCCTCACTGCAAGGTACTTCTGCACCAGTGCCCCAACAAGCTTCTTGAGATGCAAAAAGTTATTGTTTGCCTCTGCACTGAAAAGTTACCTTAGAAGTGGCATTCCCATGTTTATGACTACTCAGTGACTACAAACCAAATGAGCTTTGATTGGACGTATGTTTTTGGTTTTGTTTTTCCAATCGTGCCAGCACTGTAAACTCAGGCTAGGATTTGCTTATTAGTCTGTGTTCTTCTAAACACCTGCAAAAACTGCAGTTAAGATATTTTGCTCTGGATGCTTCAAAATGAAAGATTCCTCACTCAAGATTATATTTCCCGAATTTGCATAAGATGAAAACATATGACATAGCCTGCCGTACTCACGTCAGCCCTCGCAGAAATGCACCAATTTCCTCTTTCTGTCAAAACACAGATATTAGTGAGAATTACCTGCGTGTAAAGTCTTAGGGAACAAAGTCTTGGGCAAATAATTCAATTTATTTCGGTGAATATTCATTTGGATTTTTAAACTAATTAATGTTGAGTGCTTTGAAATAATTCTGCATTTACTATTCACGTCTGTCTGGGGAACCAGTTCCTCTCATGCGAATTCTCACAAGTAGCCGTAGCAGGTTCCAACTGTGAACTACAAAATGTGTGTATCAAAATTCCCACAGCTCTCATTATCAGTTCAGTAAGAAACAGAATACCATTTAATTTCACAAATGATTGTAAAGAATCTGTTTGTCAAGATAATTTCTGAATTTCTTATGGAAAATTATCTTAATAAATCTGTTGAATAATTTTTCACTACGTGTGAATGTCATAACATTTATGAAATTGTTCCCTTCAAATTCTAACATTTCCAGTAAGAATTGTGAATATGCCAAGAAAATCTCACTGCTAAGGCTGTGGACTAGAACTTTGACCTCAGTCTTCCCTGTATAAAATTGGTCTTATCACTACAAGCTTTGTTGTAGGCTTCAGGTCAGGGCCAGTCTTTTATTGTTCGTAAAGTACATAGCACAATACCTCTGTCTTCCACATATTCTTGTTATAACTTAAGAAAAAAACCAACATACTAAACAACAACATACTAAAAAGTGAATAAACTATTTTTTCCAGAACTGGTAAAAATGCAGTTTATAGTAGATGCTTTTCCAAGTCATCTTCACATTCAAGAATGACAAATCCTATTAAAAAATCAATGGGAATTTAGTTGATGAAGCCTCTCAAAGAATTCTAAAAAATCTTTTAATATATACTTAGAGTTGCTATATAATTTTAATGATATAATAATTTCATAACTATTGTGTATTTGAGCAGTGTTATGCTGAACCATTATGTTCATTAGCAAGGAGTTTGGTTAGTAAAGAAAACTTCTGATCTGTTCCACTGCAATATTCTTTATCTTCTATTCAAAAGAGAAAAGTGTTTGGTATATTACATACAGAAGTTCAGCAAGAAATGATATATTTATGAGATGCCATGAGGAATGCAGTTTTTTATACACCCTTATGTAAAAAAATAGGATTAATAATTTTAAGGAAATGACCTACAATTAAGAAAAAAACCAAAAAGCATGCTCTAGGTCAATCATTGAAGAAAACAGCCTCAACAAAAAAGATGATTCTTCTGTTCAGGAAGTTGCTACTTAAAGTAAAACACTGTGCTTCTAAATTTCAAAATTAAATTAATGCTTTCTGCATGTTCATTGTAGCAGTAAATTACAAAATTCATTATCATTTATAGTTAAGAAAACAATTTGCTTTTGAAGTATGGTAGAAAAGAGGCAGTGATAATGAAAATAATGAGTTCATTCAACTGTATATGCATAACATAGGGATAACATTTTAATGCATGTCCATCAATAGAGAGCAAGACTTTTATGTGATAAAACCCAGGGTTTTAAGGCCAGATATTATAAGTGTTCTCTGTGTGTCACAAAAATTCTAATCTTTTTATGAACTTTTCACTCTTCTACTGTTTCATCTCATCATACCAGCTCTGGTTGTGTACAACTTGCTACAGTCACCTCATAGAGCAATGTTTTGTGACAAAGGAAAATTTCACGTGAGTTCTGTTCGGTATTTCATGCCTATATGGAGTTTAGGAACTGTAGCTCAAACAGTGATGAAGCAAGGAATGAGCTGATAGAAACCTTATGGAATTCAACATGGGCAAATGCAGAGAGCTAACGCACTGAAGCAACTTCAGCAGAGGGCCTTCAAGATGGTCAGGGGCTGGAGCACTTTTTCTGTGAGGAGGCACTGAGAGAAGTGGCCTTGTTCTGCCTGGGGAAGAGGTGGCTTCAGGGGCACCTAACAGCAACCCCTCCAGTACAAGATCATCAAGAAGATGGAGCTATGGCCTGCACAGTGGCACATGGTGGGAGGGTGAGAGACAACAGGAGTAAGCTGGAAAAAGAGAGGTTCAGCCTGGCTACAAGGAAAACATTTATCCCCAAGAGGACAGCCCAGCAGTGGATGAGATTGTGCGGAGAGGTTGTGCAGTCTCCTTTCTGGGAGGTTTCCAAGACGTGACTGGATATTGCACTGACCAACCTGGTCTGACCTCACAGCTGAGCCTACTTGAGCAGGAGGTTGGACTGGAGCCCTCGTGAGGTCCTTTCCAACCTGAGGTGTCCTACGATCCTAAGTCGTCAGTAGTTTCTGAACTCAAGAGACTTGTTATGGCTTTGCTGAAGCTGTGTAATTACTTTTCAAACTTCCAGTGTGCCAGAATCTCTGTAAATCACTATGACATCATTGATACCGGTGTCAAAACACAGATAGAGTTCTTAAGAATATTTAGCTGATTTCTTCCTCTTTCCCGCTATCCCCTTCTAAATATCTCTTTTAATTTTTTACACAAATCTATTTATTTATTATTTAGTTTGACTCTGTGGAGTTTAATACCTCTTTTAGTTTACATCAGCATCTAGAGATATATTTTTCATATGCAGAAGCTAGGATATGTAAAAAAAGAACAACAAAAACTAGCCCTCCAAATGTATTCTTGTCTTTTTCTGACTGATTAAAAGCACAGCAGTAGGAGTCAGCTGGCTGATAAGAAGAGCACGTGGCAATCATTAACGATTTTTTTAAGGGTTTCATTAAAGCTAAAGGGTTTTTTTTTAGATTTGAGTTTTTACTTAAAGAATTCTATAATTTATCTCTTTAACATAAAATGAAAACACAAAGGGAAATAAAACAGTTAACATGTTCTTAAAACCTGGTTTTTAGAAGTTCTAATTTTGCTACAGGTGGATCTATAAATGGAAAAAATGTCATTTCAAAGAACTAATGTTTAAAGGTAAGTAGAGTTGTGGAGGCAGTGTGGTAAATAGGTTTGTTGTCTGTGTGTCAGACTGCCTTATGTTGTGTACTGCAGGAACGGCCTTATACAGCCTTAAGCTTTTTTTCTAGAACAGCTTTGTTTCTTTGTTGTGCTGTTTTGTGTGCTTATTTATATATGTGCCAGTACATTTCTGATTATCATAGACTTGTTATTTAGCTTTCAGTTTGGTAGCTGAATATTCATACAGCTCTTCATATTTGGGATTATACATACAGTGTTATGGTAACACTAAGTATGCATTTTTGTTTGTACTCACTGCTTTTTCAAAAAAACATACTTATTCAGCAAACTTCTAAATTTGAGGGTGTCTCAGCTAGATTTCTTAATAAGAATTGTCACATATTTTACTATTTTTTAACTTGTTTTCTGGTGATAATTACTGTTCTTATTCTTTAAATGAGACTGTCCTGGAAAATTTTAGTACCCACTTGCTGATCATGTTTTTCAACCCAAACATAGCAATTCCAACTTGGTTCCATGAAATTCTAGTTGTTTGTTTATCCTGTGGGGAATCACTGTGTGTGTGACATGTTACACATATACTCACCAGCTCTTTGATGTTGCTATCAATGTGGGTCCTGCGTATGCTTTCTGTAGCTCTCCTGGTTTGATTTGACTGTTCCAAGGTGCCCTTTGTGTATTTGTTTCAATATTTTCCTTATTATTGTTCTTACACCTACAATTTGTGGATTTGTCAAGAGTACTGCTGAGATCCCCAAAAGCTCATTTTTACTAGAAATATGAGTAGAGAGCATTGATCTTTTCCCTCCATTTTATAGTGTCATTACTTGTTAGTTGTCATATTTAGTGGTTGTTGTCTTCAGATCACCCCAGATGCTTAAAGCTATAGCGTGTGATGCTTTTGTCAGGGTCATGTACATTTATTGCTTGTTTGAGGTTACTGGACTTGAATACTGCAAGTTTGATAATATATCCTTGAGAATGTGCTTCCCATTACCAAATAGTAATCTACTTTCTGCAACTTGTAGTCCATATTGAGCAAAGGACTACAGAGGTAAATAATAGCATAGCATCCATTGTCCAGGAAATGTAGTCTAAATTGATGTGACAAAAAGTGACTTGACCAAGGTTATAGAATATATCTATTGCAAAGCAAGGCTTGTATCTGCTTCGCTGTCTTGGTGACAGCATTATCTTTTTTTCCTCCCAACAGTGTGTGAGATTGTAATCTTAGATGCTTCATATCAACTGAACTTCTATTTCGTGAATCCCATCTCTACTACCAATCAATCGTATGATGTAAAGCAGAGGAGAGAATGAAGAACATTTAGGGCAGAGATAGATGGGTAGACTTGTGTATAAAGTGCTTTTTTATGTGTCTAAGCAAACACATAGGACAGTCACATCTCTTCACCAAATGAAGCAAAGACAAAGATAATTTGATTGAACTGTTAAACCCCAGGTACTCCTAATATGACCCAAAACCAGTATGGAATCATGTTTTATTAAATACTTGCCTATGAAAAAGGTTAGAATTACTGTTTCTTTGTCAGTGTTTCTATTTAACTGCTAACTGTTTTTTGAAATGCTTTCAGAACACATACTCATACCTGCCAAACAAAGACTGCTGTACAACACTTAGGATTATTTCCTCACATTGACTTGGAGGATTATAACTTCCCACTGCAAAGAAGCAATTCTATTTTTGCTTGTAATTTTTTAGAAATGCTGCCAGCAATTGCATTTTCTTTAGCTCTGAGATACTGTTGTTAACATTATCTAATACTGTTAATAAAAAAATGACAGTATTCCTCTCCGTTTTTAAGTGGTAACCAAAATACTGTTAAAAACTGTATTTGTAAATTTTTGAAGAAACACACAATAAACGTAGCATTGCAGAATTCAGAACACCCTTTCCTCTGGAGACTGAGTGTTCTGAGCCTACATTATAAAACAGAAGATCATCTGATGCTGTTTCTATAGGGGGGAAAAAAGGGCATGAAGTCAAGTCAGAGTTTCTCCGGTCAAAAAAAAGTAACCTTCATTCCTGTTTAGTAACCATGAGTGAAAAGCAAGAGTCTTGCAGAAGAATCATAAGCACCTGCTCAACACAGCTAAAGAGTTTCCTGAGACAAACGAAGTGAGAACAGACACAGAAGTCAAAAATAATTTACAAAATGATCTTAGTATAGTCTAAAATACTGAGTAGTTTGTCACTGGAAAAGATACTTGAGGAAGGTTTGCATTAACCTGCAGGTTGGGAAGAATACAGAATGGTTGTAACAGATAGATAAAGGTATTCTGTGATTTGAAGTTTGGGGTTTTTTAAGTAATCTGGATATTAGGTCAGTTACTTTATTTTTATATGATTATTTTTAATACAATATTTAATAGAGTTTTATTTGGGCAGGAAGAAAAAAAGCAGCATGAAAAGGAAGTGGAAAATACATGTTCATAGTGTTACCTTTATAGGAATGGTGGAGATGCCACACTTCCAGTATGCTCTCTCCCTTTCTGTGTAACACAAACTTACACAGAGCTGTACCACAGGTGAGACTATTAGAAACATAGCTAAAGTTTGTATGGTTCCCCAAAGCAGAAACTTGAAGAGTCTTTCAGGACTCGCCTAAGGCGGAGGGTGGAAGTGAACTGCTGTGATCCATCAGGCCAACTGGGCCTTTGGGCTGCTCCCTCATGAGCAGTCCTGCGAAACTGGTGCTACTAAACCAGGCATTCTGTCATGCATGGGTGTCGATATTTGTTAAGCATTGCATTCAAAGTTTCAAGTGGAATATTTTAGGTACTTGTGATAAGATACACGTCCCTACCAAAGCTGAACTGGATGCTGTTGAGGGATACAGGGATGTTCTCTCACGCAGTTTATGTAATAAACACACACATTCCCATCTGTCACTCAGTATTCCAGTTCCCATTTCTTCTTCAGCAGTCTCTGAGGATTTAGTATGTATGTGTATGAGGCTGGCAGATGGAGATACCAAAGCAGAGGATCCAGAGAGGGGTACGAGCATCGTGAGAGCCAAACAAATGTATTTAAGAGCTATCCTCTGATCAGAGAGGAGTTTGAGGGCTGCAGGAATAACCCGAGTTCAAGGCTCTAGATGAGTATTCAGTGTTTTGCCTAAGGATTGTCTAATCCTATAATCTGTGGTGGTTAAAGACAATAAAGGCAAGGGGGAAAGGTGTGACTGCTATTTGCAGGAAATAGTACTCAAACTATGACTAGTATGATGTGATATGGTCTCAGTGCTAACATCGTAAGAGAAAGCAAGTTTTATGTAGAAATGGCTACAGGTAAGAATTTGGAAACAGCACAGAGAACCCTATGGCCACTGAGGCAGCCAGGCACCAGTCCCATTTCTACTCTAGATAACTTTGTGAGTCAGTTCTCACTTTTTGTGTGAGTTTAGGTTGTATCATGTGCTATTAAGTCTCGGGAGTGGAGGTAAAAGTCCTTAAAAAAGTCCTTAAAAGCTCTCTATTGTAAATGGGAGCATTTTGGCTTAGGCATGTGTTAAGTATCACTGGAGGTAAATTACCCTGAATTAGCCACAGATACTGTTAGACAACATGTAGAATGTTTGGTCTAAAACCATTCCAGAGCACATTGGTTACTTAAATACCTAGAAATGCATTTTTTTGGTCAGACTGACACCAAAAAACATGCTGTGAGGAAACTATTACTAGAAAATGCACAGGTAATACACATGTAAAATTTGAGTTTGCCTCCAGTGTTAATCACCCATACAAATTATACTTTGATTAGGAAGATTTAGTAAATCATTATTAATGCTACATGTTGAAGGTTATATTGGTAATTAATTTGATAAATAGGACATATTTCTTGCCATTTGTTTGCAATGTATTATCAGTAAGCTTAATAATCTTTGATTCCAAACCAACTAAAAATCATTTTCTGACCATATAAAACAGTAACTACATAATTTTTCTAATTTTATTCTCGCTTTAATAATGCCTTTTATGGAAGGATGCATTTTGTCATCTGATGAGTGGCTCTAAGTAAAGTTTCCTTCTTTTCTTGAATCGGACTTAGAATTAAAGCAAAGGATGACAAAAATAAGTTTTTGCCTTCTTGTAAGTTTTCCATATCGTGTGAATTTATTGCAGCAATACATTAACCTTTCCTTTATCCAGAATGCAGTAACTCAGCATATCTGATACTTTGCAGTCATGGCAATTTATCCAAACTTTGTGAGATCTGAACATTCAGCAGTTAAAGATAGATAGCGTCACATACATGAATACTTTAGGAATCTTTTAGTCTTTCCTTATGTGCAGTCTTGGACAGGCTATTAATATTATCTAAATGTAGAAAAAAGTTTATCTAAAAGTCTTTTTCTTTCCATTCTAGTAGATAATTCCTAGATCTCTCATGCAAAGTAAAATGGTCAATTATTGTAAAAAAATGGAGGATTAAGAATAAGCAAGGATTATTAAAAAAATATCTTCAGTGTCAAATATTTAATAACAGTAAGAATTTTTAGTTATTGGGAATTCTCATTCTTTTCTGGTGTTGGTCAGTGGTTTTCAGGATCATGCATATCTTACTTAAAAAAAAAAATATCTTGAATTTCAAGTCTGTTTTCTTCCAGTATGGGTTGTGATCCTGCCCTAACGCGTTAATATTTCCAGTGAAGCAAGCAGATTTCATGTAGTAATTTCTCCCTCATAAAGGGCAATTTTAATAAAGGTGATGCTAGTTAACATGCAAATTTGAATTTGGTTGTTTGAGGCAAACAAGGATTTGATTTGATTGTGCTGGCATTCAAGATCACTGTGGTACATCCTGCAGAGAAGTTGGAGCTGACTGTGTCAAGCTGCCATTGCACTACAGTTAATTAGCCCTTATGAGAGGCAGGAGGTGTGAGCACAGACACAGCACATCACTAACATGTTAACACTTGATCTGTGCAGATGTACCAGTCAGCACTAGCCTGACCTCTCTGCGCTACCATGTGTGCTGCAGACATACACTCAGTTTTGATTTGCTTTTTCAAAGTGAATTCCTAGTGGCTTTGGGTTACAAAGAGACTTCAAGAAATTGTGACTGAGACAGAGACATCTAAATCTGGAATAACAGTTTGAAGAGCTGCGACCTGCTTGTCCTCTACATTTCAGAGTGGTGTTAGCTCAGCTCCAGTGACAAAGTCAGTACAATATTGTATCATTCCTTACAAAAGAAAATAATGTATAAAAGAATCACATGCTTGCACAATGCTTGATTCTGGAACAATAGAGGCCTCACAGTAGCCTTAGCACTGACCCAGCTCAGACAAATCCTGACTGTGAGGTAAAGTTAGATGGAAGAGAGCTGATTTATTTAACACTCCCAATCAGTCCAGTATCAGTGATGCTCCTGTATCAAGATGTGTCACAGAAATATTTCACATCTAAAATGCTCTGTACAAGCATGCAGGAGAACCAACAAAACTGGAACCAGAGAGACTGAGAAGCTATTATACAAGAAATTTGCCCAGATAATACTCATAGTTGTAGCAGTGTAAATGCAGTGTAAATAAAAGTTTGGCAAAAAAGTTAATGGGTGTGGCAGTTTGAGGGAAATACCAACAATAGAAGCAGGTTGGATTTTAAAGGTTAGAAATGTGTAGGCAGGACAGGAATTAGCAAGAAACTTTAGCCTTTGGTGATTAAGACAGCTTTTTCAAGAGATCCTTTCAGCCCCTCCAAATGAATTCCTTACCAAAGGGGGCAGAGGGTATGTCTTATGAAGTAACTTAACCAGAAGTTACAGTCTTGATGCAGGAATATTGAGTGAAAATCTGTAGATGACTTGTGGAGAAGGTCGGGCTAAATATCTAGCCTTCCATTTTTGGCATTGAAGTGTCCTATGTGAAACTATGCATAGCCGTTAAGGTTTGGTTACAGACTGGATCATATCCAGTGGAATTCCAGTAAGCTAAGTAGACTGTGGTTATACACTGTGTTGTAGAAGCCATAGCAGTACAGTATGGCTTAGGACTGAGAATTTTAGAGCCTGATCACTGTAGTACAGCTTCTTAATCATAAGTACTGTGGGGTTTTTATGGAGTTATTAGAAGCAACAATAAAAAGTCAAGCTGTTTTAATAGATACACATCATATAAACTACTGTGAAATTGAGATGGTTATTACTCATTTGCTATAGTTGAGTAAATCATGTTGTGATGCTTAGTGAACTGCCATAGCTACAATTCTGCAGTCTTGTCATAAGTGAGGACTATGCAATACGATAGCAAAGCATGTCAAAAACAAAGCTCATAGTAAGAACATAACACTGAGCTCTTCAGATCCTAGCTGATGTTTTGTTGTTTGGTTTTTTTTTTTCCTAGGAAAAGTTGGTGGATTGAAATTTCTCAGCGAGTTGCTGACTTTTCAATATTCATCTGTAACACAATAGGAGAGTTTGTAGTACATGCCAATGTGTTCCATCAAAAAGTTACCAATAAAAAAAACTCTGAACAGACAGTTAAAGGCTTCTTCAGAGAATCTTGTGACCCATGTCCTCTACATGTAAAAATAATCTCGGTCCAGTTTACCTCAGCACCTGACTGTCTCTTGAGTCTCACTTGGCTGCAAGGGAAGGGAAGTTACTCTTTCCAGGCCCGATGCTGGCCCACGTGCAGTAAACAGAAGTTCCTCCACTTCGTCTACAGACAGAGAAATAAGTGCCTTCTCAGTTGTTTCCTATCAAGTTTCTGAATGTTAGAAATGAGTATTGAAACAAAACAAAGCCAAGCCAATGTTATTTATTGCAGTACTGACTTTCTGAAAGCAAATGGCTACATAGCAGTATTTGAGATATCAGTTATTTTTCTGCATATTGCAAAACCTGCAACACCTGAAATACCACCATGGGTAGCAGCCAATCCCGAGATACCTGTGCAAGGACAGGCAGCCTTCCTCCCCCAAAGCCTAATGTGGCCTCATCACCTCTTCCACCTGTGCCTGAGTAGCAAACAGGAACCAGCTGTGTAACATGAACAGCACACCCAGCAGCAGGTGAGAGGCAGACCTGGAGAACTTGTAGAGAAATTGTGATAGAAACAAAGCACGAACAAAGCACACTTGGCACAGAGAGCAGGAAGAGAACCAGGGAAAGCACTGAAATAGGCTCTGCCTTTGAACGTGTCTACAGGAGCAGGATGGAGAGGCACGAGCACAGTACATAAAACTGCTACTTGAGCTGCCTGTAGTGGAAGTCACTCACAGTAAGGAAAAGGAAGGAGCGACCCCTGTTGCAACTACAGGTATTCTGGACTGGGACCTGGAAGAGCAGGTGTAAGCCGATGGAAAACAAGGTAAGAGAACCAGAAATAAAACAATGCAAATATAGGAGCACAAGAACATGGAGTAGCCCAGGGTTGGTTTTTTTTTGAACTTCTGTGAGAACGTGTTTTAAAGTTCCAGTGAGATAATGTGGGAGATGCTCATTTACAGGTGTAGGATATTCCTGATCAGAGAGAAACAAGTCAGAGCAGTAGAAACAGTTTTGTGACCATAACTATTTAAGTAAGGATTTTTGCTGATACTGCTATGGCAGGCACATACAGTGCCTCATTATGCACGTGACCTAACAGGGCTAGCAAAAACTTAAAATATTGTTTTAGCTTTAGTAACTGTTGCTACCTGGCAATAACCCTGCTATCTTCTAGGGTAAGCTCATTGTGAGTCAGAATGTGGAAATCTCTCATTTCTGCTGCACTGAGCAGAAGTACCCTGCAACAGGGACTTTGAGGTGTTGTGTGTCTACACAGGACACTTGTATTTTGAACCAGATGAATATGGCCTGCATGTGATTACCTGCATGTGATTTCTTCTGTCCCTTCCAGCTGGGGCTATTCATCTTATTCACCTCTTGAAAGAATCTGCCCTATAACTACTTATAGTAGTTAGTGCAGCACCAGTCACTTCTGTGTAGCTCTGTCTGCAGAAAATATCCCCCTTAAACTGTCTTGCAGTTGCTCCCTGAAAACCACATTGTTGGAGAAAAACGAACTTTTTTGAATACAGATTTGATCAGTAAAACTATACCACTTCCAAGGGTTTCTGCTGGCATAAAGTGCACCTTTGTTGCAGACATTTGGTACTGCACCAAAATGCAAGTCTGTGTGAGAGCAAGAGGTGCTGGAGACAAAGTTGTGACATACAGCAATACTAAATATCATCTCATGTTCTACTGTGTGCTTATGTCTGTATGTCCAGCACACACCACCTGCTTTTCCTCTCACGCACACAAAGGCTAGGCTTGCAGATGGACATCTGAGAGACTCAGAGGAATGGGTAAAACTAGGAAAACAGATTCATGGATTAGTAATTAGATTTTGCAAGGTGTGTGGATTGAAATAGTAAGTCACAGAGTTGTATTCAAGTAATGCTACAATCAGAAGCTTGTCTACTCCCACAGTAACCATTTCTGCTGTAAAAACTACTGCTCTGTGTGTGTATATACTACCATGCTGTGTCTTGTCAAACTTCAAGTTTTCTAGTTCTTGATGTTTCAGGTATAGGTAGTTTGAAATGTTTGTTTCTAGAACTGCCACTTAATGTAGAGCTCAGAGGCTAACCAGAATTATCTTAGACTATATTATGGGCACAATACACTTCAAAGTAACTTTCATATAGATTAGCTCAATAAAAATGACACTTACACTTAAAAAAACCCACCATGTACCACAATAACTCCTTACTTGTGTCAAGATTTAGTTAAAGCAAGCACTTCTGGAGACAGGAATTTATCATAGTTTATATGGCTTTGTTGAATATGACAACTACTAAAATTTTCCAGGCTCATAATTAATAATGCCAGCACTGATAAAGAGGGGGAAAGAAGTGATTGGGAGAGGTAGCATTTTACTTTATTGAAACCAAGTAAGATTGGTAAGGAGAAAGGCTACTTGAGGAAGAGTCATTAAGAAAATGAGGCAGCACAAAGATATTTTCATGTTTTCCTCAATTAGAAAATAAGAGCTGAGAACTGACCCATTAGAGCCAAGAAAAACACTTGTCCTAGGAATAACTAGGGGAAAAGAGGGGGAGGGGGTGTTAAAGCCTTAACAGCTTAGAATCATTAAGTTAATATTTTGTACAAACTTTTTTCATAGCCTCAATTGCTATTAGGGGATTAAATCAAGATTTCTTGCCACAAATAAAGTGCTTTGTAATTTTATTTATGATACCCTCAGCCTCTTTGTCACCATCTGTAAAAGATATATGAAAGGTTGTACTGGTTTGTCTAAATTTAAGGGACAACAGTACATCATCATTTTGTAACTTGGTAATAATGTGTATGTGGGTCTTTTATTGTAGAGAATAGGATTATTGGCTTACAGTTTTTTTAAAAGAAACATTTTTTTCATTAACAGTCTGTCTTCATGGATACTGTTTTCTGTCCAGCTTTCTAGAACAGTGTTGAGAAAGCTTAGTTCTATTTTAAGCTAGAATTTTTAAAATACTGATTACTAGTACAAGTATGCTAGATTTTCAGATATATTTTAGTCTTCCAGATAACAAGTAAGTTGTCTACAGCTACTTCAATAGTTAGGGTGAAACAGAAGTCACCTGAAATACTAACAGGATACCATTTGTCACAGTGTGCCATATCACAGTTCTTTCTTACTTTCTTTTGTACTTGGCAGGACTAATAGAAAGTTTCTTTTACTGTCTTTCATCAGTAGATTACCAATATAGAATAAATAGTGTTTAGTCCTTACCTAGAAATACCGATATATTGGGGGAAGGTTGCATTTCTTTTCAAACTATTTTACTGTAGAGAAAGATGCTTGCTATGCAGCCTATGTCTGATCACAACAACAGACCATGTTATTCCCTTTACTCCTTCTACTGCAGTTAAATCAAAGAAGAAACTGTATTACAGAGCAAGAGACAAATTTCACATCAGGGTAGTAAGCAAGGATATATAACACCAAAGTAGAACAGAAGCTTCCCTTATTTTTCAGATTTTTGCTTGTCTTTTTTTTTGTAAGTAGAATAGGAGGTGGAAGATACACTCTTCTCTTGTAGCATTTCTATCAGTGCTAAAGTACTCCGGTTGGTTGCTGGTTCATAGAAAGAACTCCTTCAGCTTGGTCAGCCCAAGTCAAGAGTCAATAGTGAGGGGGAAAAGAAGGGCAAAATCTCTTTAAGGTATTATATCAAAGTTACCTTGCCTTTGAACTCACTCTGTCAGGATGGGATGAGACACAGTAGGTGCTAAGGTAGAACCTGCAAAGGATGTCCACAGTAGCCAGGAAAGGGAAATCAACATTCCAGTGAAATACTTTCTTCCTAATAGGCAAAAGTATTCAGCTGATGAATAGTAGCAACCTTCACACTTCTGCCAAATTACTAATTAAATCCCACCACACCCATAATTAATCCAAAATTGCAGTCCAGAATCAGATGGATTCTATTAGTGCCTTCTAAATTACATCTAAGAAAGAAAATATCCAGTGTATTAGAACAGCATTTACTGTACCTACCACTCAGTCATTTGTCATTAAGTTTTATTCTGTCTTCCCTGCTCTCATCCATCTTTTTATATATTCCTAAAATCCGGTTCGTTAAATCTGGAATTTGAAAGCTTGAAAGTATTCGTGGTGTATTTGGTTTATTCCATAACTTTAGACACATGGTGATTTTAATTTCAGCTCATAGTACCGAAGACAAACAAATTATAATTTGAGGGAGCAATGTTTTCAGTGTTGTTTCAGATGTTTTTAATCTGTCAGATTCAGGGACTTCCTCATGGTCCCTGAATGAGAGAAATTTGAAGATACTGGTCTGTCACTATGGTTCCTGACAAAAAGGCAGATGAAAAACCTCAAGAGTTGTAGTAGCTGCAGTGATAAGCAGAGACAGTTGAGAAAAGCAGGCAACCTTGGAGTGAATAGTTTATGAAATGTTCATTTTTTTAAACACCAGCACTTCTCTCTTGTTTATAGATAAAAATAATAGTATCTGCTGTGGTCATGTTTTCTCCTCAAACGAGGATTATAGTTACTCTTGTCTGTATATTTTATTGCTAAAGTGCTTAACAACAAAGCTACTGGAGTTACAAATGGAAGACAATGAAAGTCTCCCCTTGACAAGTATAACGTTAGCTGTTAATCATAGCATGGTTTGGGTTGAAAGGGATCTTTAAAGGTCAGCTAGTCCAATCTCCCCTGCAATGAGCAGGGACATATTCAACTAGATCAGGTTGCTCAGAGCCCCGTCCAGCCTAGCCTTGAATGTTTCCAGGGATGGGGCATCTACCACCTCTCTGGGCAACCTGGGCCAGTGTTTCAAGTATCAATACAGGCTGGGGGATGAAGGTATTGAGAGCAGCCCTGCTGAGAAGGACTTGCGGGTACTGATGCATGAAAAGCTGGACAGGAGCTGGCAATCTGTGCTCACAGCCCAGAAAGCCAACTGTATCCTGGGCTGCAGCAAGAGACATGTGGCCAGCAGGTCAAGAGAGGTGATTCTGCCCCTCTGCTGCGCTCTGGTGAGACCCCACCTGGCGTCCTGTGTCCGGCTCTGGGGCCCTCAGCACAGGAAAGACATGGACCTGTTGGAGCGGGTTCAGAGGAAGGCCACGAAGATGATTGGAGGGGTGGAAAACCTCTCCTATGAGGACAGGCTTGAGAGCGTTGGGATTCAGCCTGGAGAAGAGAAGGCTCGGGGGAGATCTTATTATATGGGCAACTACATTTTTGCCTGATTCTCTTACACTTCACACTAAAGTTAGTGCAGTTACTGATACGGTTTTAGGAATAGTGTCTTTTTCTGTCTCTTTAAATTTCTCCTCCTGTTTAATTTTGATTTTGAAAATTGTAATTTTTTATGGCATTTGGAAAAGATGGAAGGAGAAATATTAGCTTCAGCAAGCAATACATAGAGACACTTTAGGTGGGGGTGGGGGTGACAACATGTAGATTGTTTCTGTGGATACACAGCGCGCTTCAGGGAAGATACTTTTTTGGCTCCCCATTAACACCAATTGTTAAAATTAAACTCTCATTATGAAATTTATTTGGCTTGCAAATGCTGTGGGTAGGGATTTTTTTTCTGAATAAGCAGTTAAGTGATTTGAAACCATTTGTATGGTATATATGAGTAAGAGGAAATAGCTTATATATATGTATTTGCAAGGCTGCTAGTGAGCATGTAAAATTTACTTTAAGACTAGTCTGTTCTGATTATATCAATTGTTTATCGGGGAATTAATTATACAGGAGAACATTTCAAATGGAAATACAATGCCAGTCTTTTTTGAGGCCTTTTTAAAAGTTTTTTGTCAATCTCTATTTTCAGTTAAGGGATGTGTTACTCTAAAACTGGCAAATTCACTGTTGTTGAAGCTTAACAGGTATTTTAAACTTGGGTAGGAAGTGTATCTTTCCCTGATGTGCATTGCTAAAGAACTGCTCATTACACAGGCATATCTCTGACATTATGCATTCAAGGAAGTTGCCCTTCCAGCAAAGCTTTTTCCACACCATCAGCACAGTCTCTGTGACACTCCATATTACAGATATCTACTGACATAGATGAGGGCTTTGCCTTAGCCTAAAAAGCACAGTTTTCTGTTCTGTATTTGAGGAACTGGCTAGTATGCTTTTGTCTCATTTGTGCTTTATAAAATTGCATCAAAAATTCAGTGTGGTTTGTTATTTTGCATGGAGGTGGCTTGAAGTTTTCCCACTAAATGGAAAAAGAAATGCTGAAGGACTTGCATCCTGTGTTTGGTCTGAATCCCTTTTTAAATCAGAGCTCCCAAATACACTAACAAATGCAAATAGGCAGCTAGATCAAATCATTCATGAACAACTGTCTTATAATTAGAAAAATGGGTGAATTCTATGATAAGCAACACAAGTTTATTCGTATTTCATCTGACAGAAAGCAATCTGAAAAATAAAGTCACCAGAGTAAGGGGTCCAAAGTTAGTTACAAAGGCATCAAATAACACCGGCTTCTAATGAAGGAAGGGTCACTCCAAAGGGCTGTGAAAGCAATTACTATGCTGGTGTTATAGTATATGACCAGCAGTGGTCTGTGTTGGCAGTGGGGGCTGTGGGGTAATTTAAATTACTGACATAGTGGTGGCTCATTTCCTTGAAGTACTAGAAAGTGAAAGGCATATTCCTTTGGCTTCCTGAGTTACACAGTCAAGGGGCATATACTAAGATAACTCAAAGGTGATTTGATACCGCCTTTCTGATGTCAAAATTTTATTCTCAGTTTGCAGCTTGTACTGTTGGAGGAGTTTGGGTCACTTCTGTAGCCCAGCTTATGTAAGATTTATTATAAAAGCAAGTCCCTTAAGGGCCCCAGAGTTTGCAATACTTACCTGCCCAAGAAGAAGGAGGGAACTCACTCTGATGTTTTTTTAAACAGATGTGTTCTGGTCTGGCTTATTTTCTAACCATGGTTTGTTGGCATCTTGCAGCCTCACCCACTCAACTGACCTGCTAAAATACATACTGTATTTCTGTCAAACTGTATGAACTTGGAATATTTTGTCAGCAGTTACAGCATTCACAGCATTTTTACACAGTTAAGCGGAAATTAGAATCTGGTTGTGCAGTTTTGTTTAGGCGTTGCTTTCATTCCTTAATTTCCTCCCCTCTCCCCTTTTTTTAAGAGAGTAAAATAATCAGTTTGTGAGACCAGCAAGTTATTCGTAGATGCTGCGATACCCAGCAGATCTGAGTTTTCTTTGTTTCAAGAGTCACCTTGTTTTGGTTTGTGTCTTAATAAAAACTAGCTTTAGAAGTTGGTAGGCTTTGGGGGCATAAGCATGCACACTTTCCTGGTGCATATTTATTTTAGGGGGTAAGCATTCATGTCAGGGGCTTTGTCTTACGTGCCTGTACAGACCACTCCCTGCTTTTACATTGGGGGTTGTATACATATTCAAGAATGGAGCTTGTTCTCTATAGAGGATATTTGAGCCCTTTATGTAAAGGTTAATGAAGTCCTTCTCCCAACACATCCGAGAGTTGACATTAGCCCTATTTTAAAGTTCTGAACCAGAGGACATGTAGGTTAAACAGCTCACACAAAGTTGCACGTTAATTCTGTGGGAGATCTAGGAGGTTTTGGATCCCAAGGTAACTACAAAGCTTTACTTTCAGTGCTGAGCAGCTTGTACATAAGCGTTAGTGAATGTAGTTAATACTTACCTAAAACTGTTTTGATTAAAAATAGATTTTCCAGATAAATACTCCAAATGAGCCTATAGGGACAAGGTTTCTTAAGCTCCAGAATAAAAAAAAGATTTTTTTTATGTATCTATTTTTATTTTAAAATTCATGCTATGAAGGAGAAAACATTAGATGCTTTCCATCCACTCTAGTTTACTATCACTGAACATTGTAGGTATAGGGCACTTAAAGGCTTGAAGTTTAGTTGTTCATTGGCCTAACAGTCCTGAGAAGCTAGGGCTTAGATTCTGCTTTTATTTGAAGACGCAAATTTAACTTTGGGAAGGAACTGTGATGGGTAGATTATTTACATAAACTCCATGCCTCTTACAGGCACCTCTGCACATCTGGTTGAATGAGTGCAAGGTTTATGGTGATGTCTGGATATCTAGACATGGGAGAAGAAAGGATAGGAAATCTCCACTTTTCCATAATGACGGCAATCAGTAAATACACATTGCATATGCTTATCCACATATGTGGGTGCATGGATAAGTGGATGGGCATAGGTCATTGTCCTCACTGAGGAGCAGATGTTCTACTTCAAGTTCCTGTGGAACCGGCAGGAACATATGAATTCATCCTATGCATACCTTACATTCAGGCTTAAAGAGCCACAGGATCCAGAGCACAGGAATAGTATCTGTCTGCTGTCCCTAGATGTTCGAAGTCATAACAGCCTTGGATATCTGTAACTTTTCTTAATAACTAAAAACTCATCTGAGTAAGAGAGGTCCAGCCTTTGGGAATTAAGCTTTGGTTATTTTGTTATTGTTGTTTACACTGCCAAAAAATATGTGTGTAGAGGTGGATTTGCATGGGAATTCATGAAGAAATATGATCAGATGAAAAAAATAAGATTAAAAAAAATAAAAAATAGAGTGCATTGGCTCATTCCAGGCCCACTGTTCCAGAAGGTAGGATTCTGGTACCTGGAGAACTTGTACGAATGCAAACCTATAAGGACTTTAGGCAGCAACACGTTAAGTGGTAGCTGAGCAAGTGTTCTAGGGATTTACATTTTGAATTTAAGCACCTAAGTAATAATTAAGCCGTATTTGCATGACAATATTCTCTACCAGATGGACAATATATGTGATATGACTAAGGCTAGCTTAACATTGAGGGGTGGCAAAGACATATATTGAAGAACTCAATTCAATCCAGATGCAGCCATAGAATAGATGATTTTGTGGAGATGTCTTAAACAACTGCTGAGAGTAAATTGAAAGCCCAAGTAGTCAGAAATACTGAACTGCTCTGGGCAGAAGTGAGAAGGATGAACGTTTTTGGGGCTAAGACTTGGATTTTTGCTGATGTCTGGTAAGTCAATAAGAGAGGAGATGCAACTTTTGCTTTTGTTATGGGAAGACACGTTTGCTGGTTTTCTTTGCTGTTTTCTTAGCAGCTACAGCTCTTTCAGAGTTCAGTGAAGCATTCCAGCCCTAATGGAATTGCAGCTTGGTGCTGAAATCTCTCATGAGAAAGTCTTTGAGTCTCATGGTCCCCTTCCTCTATGGTGAGATGAAGGTGGCTTCTTTGGTGGCTGTTGACTCTGCTAGATGAGCTAGAGAAAAAACTCTTCAGCTCACTGTATCCCTAAACCTTATGCTCTCTGAGTTTCAAAAAAGTCAATTCACATCGTATGTTTGTTGGTGCTTTCCATTTCCACCTCTATAGGATAAAGCCATTTTGGGAGAGGCTAAACCTCTTTGTTTCCATTAAGTTAACTAGACTCAGAGGCTGTTGCACTGACTAGGAGGACTATATGAAGCCTTTTCTGCAAAGGTCAAGCTGCATCCATGACCTGAACATTCTTCAGGAGAATAAAAGCAACCTTAGAGCATCTCTGTTGAATGTCTTTGTTCCCAAGACTTGTCTGAAGTTTTGTACATGCCTTTGCTAAGTAGTATGCTTTGTGGAAACTACCAGGCCTGATACAGCTCTCTGAAAGATGACTTTCCAGTTACTGTTCTCGGAAATCCTCATGTTTGTAATCTACACAGGTTAGGTTTATACTGGTAACAATCACCCAGAACATGTGAACAATCACTGCGAAAAGAGATAGATTACTTTGACTTAGCCTAATATTTTTTGAGAATTCCTATCCCTACATGCGTTTTTTTAGTCCTGGTGTCTTTTGTTTTGCCTTGGAGTTCTTACCAGGATATAATTCAAGGTGACAATAAGAAATGCACACTGTTCAGGCACTGCTAGGGCTAGAATGTCTCCAGCTTGTTTTGCTCGTGACCAGCTATGACGTGTATGTATTGACAAACTACTCATCCCAGAGTCTCTCTTGATATTTTTGATTGCTATAAAACTGTTAGTTAGCAATTTTATTTTCATTCTAGCAACTGCCACTTAGAAGACATATCATATCTACTGTATTCTTGGGGGATTGTTACATGGAAATACATAAATATGAAGATACGGGTCATGGGTTTCATTAGAATAATTTTTCTTTAATGTATAAAGTTTCTGAGTTATCAGAAGCAGGGATGTTTCAGTAAAAGAGATGAAAGCAAATTTATTTTAGAAGAATATAAACAGTTCATACAGTTTGTTACTATCATACATTTTTCCTGCATTCATTCTAAAAATGTAATAAAATCATCCTTCTCTCTTTGCTTGGTTTTGTTGCTTTTTCATTTATAAAACTTTTCTTTTTTTATCCCCCTGATGTTTGCTCTTTTGTCTCACACCTGCCTTGTCACATTTGTTTATTTTAATTTTAGGGGATGAAGAAGCTCTTTTTATTGTCTGCTTTCTTATCTTTCTTATCAGATTAGCTCTTTAGATTGTTGCTGCAGGATAGTTAAAGAATGTGGCTTTCATCTGACTAATTGGCAGATTGCATCAATTCCTGGTTGAAGGAGAAAGTTGCACGTGCATATTGCACATAAATGGCTTGTAGCGTAAAATCTCTTTGCCTGTATACTTCTTGTTTTAAGTATTTTCTGTGTTATTACTTTGATACAGCTGTACTTGCTAGAACATAGCAGGATCCACTAGAGCTTCACTCCCTATCCATGATTTGCTCATGTTGTTGAATGTCTTGTATTCAAAAGATAATAAAAATATTCTTAAAAAGTGTTGCAATTTCCTAACTTCCTCTGCGCTGACTTCTTCACTTATCTACTTGTCTCTGGTCCCAAATCAAGAATATGTTTAAAATGACTAGTATGAGAGGAGACCTACAGAATTTAATGAGGCTATTAACAAACTTGAATCTAGATAATTGCTTAAATACTTTCCTGAATGTAGAACTAACAAAATAAAAGGACTGTATTAATACATCATTAAGAAGCAATTAACTTGTTGTTTTTTTTCTTCTGACCTTGAGACCTGTGATTGTGATAGCATGTGTTATTAATTCCTTATAGCTTAGCTTGAGACTCTTCTTATATGCGCTGTTTTCCTATGATTCCATTCAAACATGATATTGAAGGTATGCTGAAAAATGTTTTCATGATATACATACTATAATTCATAAGAAACCAAGAGAGGTCACTAACTTTGGCATAATTTATGGGTAAATTCCTGGCATACGTTCTACTTCGTTACATTGTTATATAAAAAAGGGTTNCTATAATTCATAAGAAACCAAGAGAGGTCACTAACTTTGGCATAGTTTATGGGTAAATTCCTGGCATACGTTCTACTTCGATACATTGGTATATAAAAAAGGGTAACTAATTTTGCTTCACTGGAGCTGTTTCAGTTACTGATGGAAATGAGGTTAAAACTTACTTGCCCAGTTATAAATAAATTTAATAGCCATGCTAAGTGCGAAGAATGGCTAAAACTCAGCCAAATTGCTATTCTAATAGCAAGTTGTCCATAAACATCAACAAGAATTCTTTCAATATGTCCGTAGTGCAGTTGGGGCTGTGCTTGCTCCAAGTACCTGACACAATTCTGATACAGCTGAACGTAATGAAGGACAAACAACCTTTGAAGTACCACTTGTAATGGAGGAAATATGAACTGCTTTGGACCCACTTATGATCACTACAAAACACTATTGGTTTAATTGAATTAAATGTTATTTACGACTTTGGTGGGTCAGTCTTAAGTCGTGGAAACAGATTTCCTATAATGCAGTCATAAATGTGTGTATGTATAATATGTATTTATTTAAAATGTTTATAGATGCATATAGAATTTATAAATGCATTAATGAATATTTTTATATAGGATATCTCCATAGTCAAAGAGGAAATTACTCTGTTCTGTGGCTTTGAAAGGAAACCTGTGCATTGCAATTTTTTGGTTGGTTTCTTTTACAAATACTTGCACTCTGACATGGTTAAGCACACAAGTATCTTTTAACTTTGTTGGTTTATATATTTATATTCATGTGGAAAGTGCTTGTTTTGTTACACTGATATGTTCAACTTTAAGTCTGAGATAGAATGGCTGTCTAGTGCTGTCACTGGAAAGAATGAAACTTTATTTCACTGAGCTTTACAGTTAAATACAAAGAACAGTATGTGAAACATCATAAAATTCATCTTTCCAATGAAATAATAGTGTTCAACTAATCATAATTTGGCAAGTTGTGGGATACTTAAAAATTTCAAGGATCATAAAATGTTGAGGTCTAAAAAGTCAAATGATACTCACTCCTAGCTGTAAGAGCAAGATTAGTTGAAGCTGAGAGGCAGGCTTTAGGATTTAACTACTCTCAGAAAACTCCCAATATTGTTGCACTGTTTCATTGCATATACTATTTTCTGTTTTTTAAAACTGGTATTTGTGCATGTAAAGTTTACCAATATGATGAAGAAACAACAGGGAAACNTCCCAATATTGTTGCACTGTTTCATTGCATATACTATTTTCTGTATTTTAAAACTGGTATTTGTCCATGTAAAGTTTACCAATATGATGAAGAAACAACAGGGAAACTATAGCTAAACAATAAAGCCAAAAGCAGTGCCTTTAAAAGAGCACATCAACAGAAAATTGGCAGAGAATTTTCCTGTCCTCGCTGGCTTACTGGGTCTCCCAAGAAACAAACTGCATTAACCCAAATAAGCCTCCATGCTGGCATTATTTTCCTGCTGGGAGTGTCAGTGACAGCACAGATATCTGGGTCCAGTCTTGTTCAACATATTCATCAACAACCTAGATGAGGGGACGGAGTGTACCCTCAGCAAGTTTGCTGATGACACAAAACTGGGAGGAGTGTATGACACACCAGAAGGCTGTGCTGCCTTACTGCGAGACCTGGACAGGCTATTTTTTTCCTATCCTAAATAACCCTTAGTAGCTTATCTAGGAACCCTCTTTCTTAGTAATATTTAATTCTCATGTATTACAAGAACATTAGTAATATTTGTTTTACAAAAATTTGGTCTGTTACTTCATGTTTGGATCTTGCTCTTCTTTCAGTTTCAACAGTGCTTAAAAACAGGTTTTAGTATCCGCAGTATGTGTTCTGTTACATACACAATGTTGACTGACTGTGCGTGGGTGTCCTTCTGATTTCCTCCCTGTAGGTTTGGCAATGTGAGGGTATACATGTTTTGCTTGGACAGACTTTCAATACAGAATTCCACTAGCTGCTAGCCCTTCCTTTTACTTTTCTTTTATTCTTGCCTTTTTTTTTTCCCTCATTTTTCCCAACTTTGGCTTTCATCATAATAAAATAGGAGTACCTCTCCCTTTGAAAATATAACTGTTTAACTCTTGCAGAAGTAGCTGTGTAGGCTATGATTTCCCCCAGTGGTATAAAATACCACTGTGTTCTTTACTGATGTGTTTAAATTATTTTGACCTAAGTCATGGCCACAATTCCCAGCATATCTGCTGTCTGTAATAGTAATTCTTTTACAGTTAATGCAATTACTGCAGTGCAAGATGTTTAGAAGTCCCACCCATTAATTTGTTTTCTTAAATTTGGTTGATTTTGATTTTTGCACTTGATAGCCACAACAGCCGTATTTGGCCAAGTTACATCATAAAAGTGCTATTTCAAAGTCTAACCCTTCTCTTCCGTCACCAATCTGCTGATTTCATACTTTAATGAGAGAAGGAGAGGACTGGGGTAATCTCAGTGATTTCTGCTCTGATTTGAGCCTATAAGTTAAAGTAGTTCAGTCTACCCCAACGGGAAATTAATTTCCTTCGCATTGATGAGCTTATTTGGAAAAGGCTTAAGAACCCGCTTCTGCTTCACTTTTGACATCAGAAATTATTTCTCCTATTCGTCTGTTTGATTTACAGCATGTATTTTATACGTATCTAAATAATAGGATTTCTGTTCCATTAAGAGGATGTACCCAACACTGTTGTACTCCAGAACAGGGATGGGTTTTTTTCAGATTTTATAAGTGAGCTGTGTTGTAGATACTTAAAATGTGCAATTCTATACATGATATCATAAGTCAAGCTATTGGGATAACGGTCTCAGCAAAACTTATTGCAAGTGTTCAGCATGATACTTCTTTCAATATCTTCTAGCTCTTATTTTCTTAATTTAAAGCCAGGATACTCTATGTGTGGGTTACACAAATTGAAGTTTTAAACAGTAGCTTTTTAATAGCAGCAATGACAATAAAATTATCCCCCGAGTCTATGAAAATGGGACATACTTTCTAAACATCTCAGATGTCTAAAAAACAGCTGAATGAAATCTCAAACATTTTGAGAAGAAATATTGTGGTTTGGGGCTGTGTATATGAAAGATTAAGTTCAAAAGAAAACATTTTCAGACCATCTTGATGGAGAAGAGATGATGGAAACTATCTTAAAGCTGTATTGATAGCTTTGCTGGAATTGGTATATGTATACAAATAGGTGTATATAGACGTTGACTTAAATCTTTTCTAGACATCGTTCTGAAAGTCTTAAAGTCGTAGGTATTTCTGTTTTTTCTCAAAGTATTATTCAATGAGTATAATTATTTTCTCTTGAAACATATTTATTTATCCTATTTATTATATGAGGGATGAAAGGGTTTAAGTAACAGAAATCTGGTCATATTTTCATAGGTTTTATATTTCTGAACTATCACTCTTCTACATTAGAATTTATCTAGCCTTCTGAGCAGTAGACTAGTGTGTGAAGTAGAGAACCAACAAATGACTTGGCTTTCTCCAGTCACATAAGGGACACAAATGAGAAGAACTGAAAGAGCACAGAAGAGCAGAGCATCCCGTATCACTGAGGTTAAGCATCATGGATTACAGCAGGTCAAATGAAAAGTGAAATTGTATGTCCTCAATGCCTCAACTGCCATCTGGCTGACTTGGGATCCAGATGTCACATTTCTTTTTAGCCTGAGAGTGCAACAACTGTTTCAAGGTTTACTTGGGGAGAAATGCAGCCTGTATGGAGGAGGCAGATGTGAAGTAGACATAAAGATTTTGGAAAGTAATTAGAAAAGATTGGATATTCTGGTTTATACTCTTCAGAGATTTGTTCCACCTGGTTTACTGTTATTACAAATGTTGGGAATATCCGTGAAATGTCAAATAAGACAAAAATGTTTATGCCTTTCTAGTATATGTGCAAAGTGTTTGGATAAAAGCTCTTGAATGCTATAATTTTTTTAATGCAGCAGTCTTTCTATAGAACTGAAAAAGCAATAGTTACTAAACCATTTACTCCAACAGTGTGCTTTAATTTTAAAGAGTATTTACAACATAAATGTTCACTGAATCATTGATATCAATATAATATTTAATGTGACCAGGATCTAAAGACCAAAATTGGTGTTACTGAAAGTCACCAATAAATATTTTTCCTGGTGGGGGAGGAAGCCTGCAGGAATCCATGTGATTTATTGCCCATCAGAATGTATTCTGCCTACTACAACAGAAAATGCCACTACACTGATTTGAAGTGTGGTTTGTACCCATTTTTTCCCTGCTTACTTGTAGGACCAGAGTCTAGCATTGATGGTGATATATAAATGGGTAACACAGACTTTGAAAAATAATGCTATCTAGCGTGATACCTTCTTCTCTCCCAAGTATACATACCATGCTGTATCTGTTCTCTCACACTGGGAGCTTTATGATAAAAAGGCTGGTGACAGCGGCTATCTGAAAGAAGGAAGACTGCCTTCAAAAGAAGGGCCACAGCCTGAGACCTGCAGACTAGATCACTGGCTTCAGATAGAATTTAACTTGGAGAGTTTTGAAATTTGAACCTGAATGCAACTTCTGATTTCCTAAGTCAGCTTGAGTCCATATTCAATTAGAACGATGAAGAAATGCTAGTTAAATATTTATGCATTGAATATTTAAATATAATTAACTGATGCTTTTTATCTACCCATTGTTCTGCATCTCTTACAGGAATCAAATTGGTATAGGATTCATAACCAGCTTTTGAAGTCCAGATTAAATTAATTTCAGCGGTAGAGGGATCGTAATGGCAATTCTGTAGCAGCGTTGCAGTTGAGAGGGAAAGGCATGTATTCTTCAGTTAGCCTGGAGCTAAACCTGGAGGTATCCCACCATCACTGTGGCTGTTTTCATAAATTCTCTTTTAAGTTTTTGCTTGCATGTACATCGTGCTTTGGGAACACCTGTGCAAGAACTTTTGATTGCAGAATTTTTTATTTCACCTGGATACACAGCACTGCTTTCCGAGCCTCCTCCCATGTGCAGCATTTGGTCATTAAATGGGTAGAAAACATTACACACTTTCATTTCAGCTGCTGACTGAACCAGAGGTTTGGTTTTTTTCCTTATGGCAGTTGAGTCTAATTGCTGAATTTTGCTTTCAACTTTAATTGGCTTTGAGTCTTCTTTCAGTACCGTCAAGAGCCTGTATTAGCGGGCTTTATTCGTTTATGGGGGCTAGGCCTTGGTTTCTTTTAGCATTTATGCTCTTATGTATGATGGTAACCTCTCCCACCAGTTCCAAGATCTGTGTTTTGAAAGTATCTGATGGGCATACGTCCTGCCTGTGCTCTCTAGAGGGAAGCATTGTAGCTATGTGATTTCTCTCTTCAGCTTTCAAACCTAGGGCACCTCAGCACTGGGACAAAATTTGGAGATAAATTGCAGAGCTAAAAAAAATAAAAAACCCACTTCTTATTTCTATTTTTTGCTGTTTACAAACACACATATTTTCAGGAATGGGCTGCTAATTTTTTTTATTGGATTTGGCAGCCTACAGTTTCAAAAAAAAAAACGGATTTTGCACGCTTAGCCCATAACTTTCTATACTACTTTTATTGTTAAAAATAAAAATACACGGCTCCCAGTCCTCCTTTCAACTGCCTCTGAGCCTTCCCTTCTCCCTTTCAGGGAATGCTCTTGTGAGAATCTCCTATAAGAGGCTCAGTGCTAAAACATTAGAGTCCTAAAACACAAAAAGGGCTTTTGGAGGTTTTCTGTATTCTAGCAAGAACAGAGGACGGACAGCAATTCTGAGTGAAAAAACGTTTGAGTCATTTCTATGTAAAAACTGAAGTTTGGGTAGCAGCTTTTGTCCATAATCCTTTTTTTCAAAAGGGAGATTGGTTTGTCACTCAGCCTGTAGGATGTTTACAACTGCACCTTGATCATCTCTTTATATCAGAAAAATCATTATTTCTAGATAAATCAGGATTATTGCTAATTCAAGGTCCTGCATTTTGGTCTGTGTATTACTTCAACTAGCTCCATCTCTTACATGCCAAAGATGACGGGGCTTAAAGACTTTTCCTTATGTACATAACCAGCTACTATAAGATAAGAATTCCTGTAATTCCTAAGTCCTTATTCCCACAAGACCATGTTAAGGTTGTTGCACAGCCTGTTATGTTGAATGGTGCAATTGATGTAATTGCTGAGAGAAAGCTGGTAACTGGTGTGCTGCCTTTTTAAGAAGGGGAAAATTTCTCGTGAAGTATGGATTTTTGTTCAGTTCTGGGTGCTAAATCACATGTCTGAAAAATCTGTCCTGATCCCATGGCCAGTTTCATTGGTGGGTGGGAAAGAGGTTTGCTGCAGAAAGTGGAGAGCTAGACTAGTCTTTTGCTGGCTGGTTGCTCATGGCTTGGATGGGCATACTCTTTTCTGGGTAAAAAACTGGCTGAAGGCCAGGCCCAAACAGTTGTGGTGAATGGAGTTAAATCCAGTTGACGGTCAGTCACAAGTGGTGTTCCCCAGGGCACAGTGTTGGGGCTGGTTCTCGTTAGTATCTTTATCAACGGCCTGGACAAGGGGATCAAGTGCACCCTCAGTAAGTTTGCAGAC